>CM052549.1:48531489-48552918 GCA_028533065.1 Trachops cirrhosus | reverse complement strand
ATTTGTTCCTGTAAACCCTTCCCTTCTCCCCTGAAATTCCCTCCCCTCTCCCCTCTGGTCACTGACAACTCTATTTCAGTGTCTTTTGTTATATTTTACTTGTTTCTTTGTTTTGTTGTTTAGGTTCCTGTTCAAGGTGAGATCATATGGTATTTGTCTTTCACTGCCTGGCTTATTTCGCTTAGCATAATGCTTTCCAACTCCACTGAATCTGTAAATTGCTTTGGGTAGTATGGACATTTTGATGATGTTAATTCTTCTGATCCATGAACACAGTATATGTTTCCATTTGTTAGTGTCTTCCTTAATGACTTTCTTTAGTGTTGTGTAGTTTTCTGAGTACAGGTCTTTTACCTCCTTGGTTCGGTTTATTCCTTGGTACATTATTTTTTTTGTTGTTGCTATAGCAAATTAGGTATTTTTTTGTAATTTCTGTTTTTGATATTTCACTGTGGGTGTACAAAAATGCCTTTGATTTCTGAATGTTGACTTTGTATCCCATTGTTTTGCCAAGTTCACTTATTAGGTTAAGTAGTGTTTTGGTGGACTCTATTGGGTTTTGTACATACACTATCATGTTATCTGCAAACAATGACAGTTCTGCTTCCTCCTTTCCAATTTGGATATATTTTATTTTTTTCATGTCTGATCACTGTGGCTACAACTTCCAATACTGTATTGAATAGAAGTGGCAAAAGTAGACATTCTTGGTTTTGTTCCTGATCATAGAGGGAAAGTATTTGGATTTTGTCAGTTAAGTATGATGGTGGCTGTAGGTTTCTTGTATATGGCTTTTATTATGTTGAGGTACCCTCCCTCTACTCACATTTTACTGAGTGTGCTTATCATAAATGGGTGCTATACTTTATCAAATGCTTTTCTATCATCAATGGATATGATCATGTGATTTTTGTCTATCATTTTGTTTATTTGATGTATTACATTTATTCACTCACCAATCAAGCCATCCTGTCCAGGGCTTCTGTTTGCTGGGAGTTTATTGACTAATGCTTCAGTTTCACTAGTTATCAGTCTTTTCAGACTTTTTGCTTCTTTTGATTCAGTTTTGGAGCATTATATGTTTCTAGAAATTTGTGCATTTCACCAAGGTTTTCAAACTTTCTGGTATATAGTCATTCACAGTAACTTCATACAATCCTTATGTGTCTGTGGTATCAGTTGTAATTTATCCTCTTTCATTTCTGATGTTATTTATTTGTTTTTTTTCTTGATGAGCTGGTGAAAAGCTTGTTTTTTTCTTTATATTTTCAAAGAACCTGCTCCTGGATTTACTGATCATTTAAATTGTTCTTTTAGTTTCCATGTCCCTTAATTCTGCTCTGATCCTAATTATTTCCTTCCTTCTACTCACTCTGGGCTCTGTTTATTGTTGTTCCTTCAGTACTTGTAGATGTAGGGCTAGGTTGTTTATTTGAATTTTTTCTATCTTTTTTAGATAGGTGTGTATTGCTATGAACTTCCCTGTCAGGACTGCCATTGCTCTGTCCCATACATTTTGGGCTGCTAGGTTTTCATTTTTATTTGTTTCCAGAAACATTTTGATTTCTCCCTTCATCTCATCGTTTATGTATTCATTGTTTAATAACATGTTATTCAGTCTCCATGAATTTGAATGTTTTTGAGTTTTTTACTTGAGGTTGGCTTCTACTTTCAAATCATTGTGATCCTTGAAGACACTTGATATGATTTCAATGTTCTTGAATTTGTCAAGGCTTGATTTGTGTCCTATTATGTGCTTGACCTTTGAAAATATTCCATGTGCACTTGAAAAGAATGTGTATTTTACTTCTTTTGGGTGAAAGGTTTTATATATATCAATTAAGTCACTTGATCTAGGGTGTTGTTCAGTGCCACAATATTATTGTTGATATATGGTCTGGGAGATCTATCCATGTTTGACAGGAGGGTTAAAATCCCCTAGTATAAGTGTGTTGCTATCTTTATCTTTCTTGAAGTCCTCCAAGATTTTCCTTATATATTTGAGTGTTCTTATGTTGGGTGCACATATGTTTACAATGTTTATATGTTCTTGATGGATTGTCCTCTCAAGTATTATAAGTTCCCTTCTCTGTCTCTTTCAATAGTATTTTTTTTGAAATCTAGTTTGTCTGACATAGTATTGCTAGGCCAGCTTTTTTTTTCTTTCATGCCCCTTTGCTTGCATTATTTTTTCCAACCCTTCACTTTCAGTCTCTATAGGTCTTTCGTTCTGAGTTTGGCCTCTTATAGACAGCATTTATGTGTGTCATGTTTTATTATCTATACATCTACCCTGTGTCTTTTGATTGGTGCATGTGATCCATTTATATGTAAGGTTATTATTGATAGTTACTTATTCATTACCATGTTCTCTCTTTGTACCTGTGTTTCTCTCTCTCTCAGTCTTTTTCTTCACCTTCTTAAAGCAGTCCCTTTAGCAAGTCTTGAAGTGCTAGTTTGGTGGAGATGTATTATTTTAGTCTTCTTTTGTCTGAGAAATTCCTTATTTCACCTTTCATTTTACATGAAAGCCTTGCTGGGTACAGTAGTCTGGGTGCAGGCCTTTGTTTTTCATTACTTGGAATATTTCTTGCCACTGCCTTCTGGCTTACAGTGTTTCTGTTGAGAATCAGGTGCTACCTTATTTGAGGCCCCTTGTATGTTAGTAGCTGTTTCTCCCTTTCTGCCTTTAAGATTCTCTCTTTATCTTGGAATTTTGCCCTCTTAATGATGATGTGTCTTAGAGTGGGCTTCTTTGGATTAATCTTGTTTGGGTCTTTTTGTGCTTGCTGGACTTGCATGACTTTTTATCTCATCAAGGGGAGTTTGAGGAAAGTTTTCTGTCATTACTTTTTCAAACAGTTTTTCTATCCCTTGCTCCTTTTCTTCTTCTGGTATCCTATTATATGGATATTATTATGTTTTTTGTTGTCCTGCAGTTCCCATAACCTGTCTTCATCCTTTTTGAGTCTTTTTTTCATTTTGTTGCTCTGTCTGGGAACTTTTTTCTACTTTGTCCTCCAGCTCGCTGATTCAATCCTCTGCTTCACACAACCTGCTTTTAATTTTTTCCACTGCATTCTTCATATCAGATATTGTATTTTTCATTTCCTTTTGGCTCTTATTGATAGTTTCTTAGTCTTTTTTCATGATGGTATAGTTCACAGTAAGTTCCTTGAAACTTCTCTGGAGTTCTTTGAATTTCTCACTGAGTGGCCTTATAACCATTATTTTTTACTCAGTGTCTGATAGTTTGGTTGCCTCAATTTCATTCAGTAGTTTCTCTGGTTATTCTTCCTTTCCTTTCAAGTGGGCATTGTTTCTTTGTCTCTCCATTTTAGGTGATTCTTCTTGGTTGTTTCTGTGTGTTAGATTGATATGTTTTGACTCCTTTTCTTGGGACTCAGTGGTGCAGTCTCCTTGGTCACCTGATCTTAATACTCTTGCACTGTTCTTTATGCCTTTTATGTAGGCTCTCTGGTTATAATTGGGTTTTGGTTGTTGCTGAGTTACTCTTTAGTGGATTCTTCCCTCCAGCTGAGTGACTGAAAGTCACTCTTCCCTCCACATTTTGTATACTGTTGTACAGGTGGTGCCAAAAAAAACCCCAGAAAATAGACCCACACCCACAAAAATAATCCCCACCTCCTACTGCACTATCAACAGCAAATGAACCAATATTAATAAAGGTGTAAAGAGGTTAAGACTATTATAAGAAAGGAAAATTGAATATGAGATGACTAACTGAAGGATAAGATATTTTGTGAGGGTAGTGGGAGGGGAATAATAAGAGTAGGGAATTGGAACAAGGCAAAGTGGGAAAAATAATAAAATTTACTTTGTAACTAAAAAAGCAAGGAGGGAGGGTGGAATGGAATAAAAGATGGGAAGTATATAGTACTAGGTTAAAACCAAAATTTAAAGAAAAAATACATATAGATATATACATATCTGTGATTGGATATGTATATATCCAGTGAGAGAAAGAACAACCATAACAAAAAATTAAATATATATGTGAATATGGACCTAATTGCAGAAAAAGCTCCACCACCAAAATATCAACAACCAATGAGCTAAGATTTATATAGGTGGAATGGGAATACGAGTGTGAAAGGAAGGACAGAAGAGCTTAAGAGATGTCTAGAGGAAAGAGAAGTTATTTTGAGAGGACAGATGTAGAGGGAATACTAAGTGTATGGGATGAAAACCCAGCTAAGACAGAGAATAATTAACATTTAAAACTAAGAAAGGAAAGGGCAGGAGGAAGACAAAATGGGGTGGGAGAGAGGAACAGTGAAATTTGAGATCTGCAATACAAAGATAGTCACTATCTAGAAAGAAGATTGAAGAACTGTAACAACCACCACCTTATCCACTACCTATGAACAAAAATTGATAAAGGCTGAGAAAGAATAAGGTATTTTAAGTATGGGAGACGGAATATGAGATGACTAATGACAATCACAAAGGGTTTTGAGATGCTGGAGTGGGGAGTAATAGTAATAGTGCAGAATAGAAACAAGTCATAGCAAGAGAGAAAATAGAATTTAAAACCAATATACAAAGGAGGTAGAAGGACAGAGTATGGAGTAGGAGAAGGGAAGAGCAATATACAAGATTTGAAATAAACTATATTATAAAACCCGGTGCCATATTATGCTCAAACTTGAAGGATTTAAAATGAATGTTGAACAGCTTTGCAAGGGAAAAGATAGTATCTTTTTGCCTTGCCTCTATTTTCTCTGCTCTGATGGATTTAGTAAATTGAGGCCTGAGGAGCCATGTAGCTTGTTGTGCCTGGCAAAGAGCCTTTTTTTCCTTTCCCCTGAGGGAATATACACAGAAGCATGAAACTCCTGGTTCTGATCTCACCTCTCTGCAGAGCCTATAATTCTGCAGGTGGGTGTTGTGCTCTCCTGTCTGTGAAAGGCTCTGGATGACTGCAGGAAATCTCAGGTATTCAGTTCCTGCCTTCTAGATCCAAGCCTGCCACTCTTTCACAGGAGGTTCAGCCCAAATTCTCTACTCTGAGCTGTTTTCACCTCACAAGCCATGCTGGCTCAGGTCCTCCCATTCCTTTAGTGTATTCTCTGCCTCTGAGTTTTTGGTTAGCAAAGCCACTGTGTCCCTGATAATCTCCCCTTTTAAAAGATTCTGTATGGCCCCAACACTGTAGCACCACTCACTGGGGGTTCTGTTCTCCATGTGCTCCCCCTCTCCAAAAAACACACAGACTATCATGGTCAGGGTTGGCCACATCTTTTCAGAGATTCCAACAGTTTTAGATAAAGTTTCTCTCTGAATCTTTCTCAGATAGCATCAGGAAGTGTCCTGCAGCTATACTCTAACACAAGGCCATGGTGGTGTGCTTACCCCTCTCCCTCCAAAGATCTGCAGCCTCAGGCATGCCTGCTCCCTCCATGCTGTTTCTAGAGCCTGCACCACCCAGGCCTTCTCTCCCCACCCCGGTAGATGGTGGGTCCTAAGCCCATCCATCTATAGCCACCCTGACTCTGTGCAGCCAGTAGTGCTTGGCTGCGCAGCAGTGGTGATATGCCTAGAAAGACCATGCCATGAGCCCCCAGGTGCCCCATGGACAGGCGAGTTCCTGCACATTCCTGTGCACTCCCCACACTCTGGTCTGCATAGTTGCTCACTCACAGACATTTTCAGTCTCTGCACTGCATTTTGACTTCAAATCCAGTCAGTGTCTGTGAGCAGATGAACAGCGCATCCAGCTACTCTGCTGCCATCTTGGATGCCCCCTAGTCTCCTGGGTTTAATTACATAACCCTGGTTATAAATTACTGGATTATTCTCTTTTACCCCTCTGAATAATAAGCTCCTTGAGGTAATATCTTATTTATCAGTGCACTTATTCCTGCACTTTAAAGTTCATTACATAATAAACACAGGTTGGCAGTGTTTTAATTTCACCTCTTCTTCACCTCATGAGAAAAAGAGGACTCCCCTGCCCAAGGGTTAGGGTTATGGCCAAACACAACACCCAAAACAGGGCAGATAAGATCAACATTAGTTTATTAGTCACATATACTCATAGCCCAGGGAAGCAGAACTCTGTACACTGTACAGGGCTACACAGGAATTGTACTCAGGAACAAAATGAACAACCAGGGACAGTGGGAAGTGAGCTTTGTAGCATCAAGAGTGGAGGGTACTCGCTTGTTCCCACAGAATTATGTGACTGGCTTGTTTCAAACCATGAGCTAGCAGGGAATTAAAACACTACTCAGGAATAAGCTGGAACTGTATCTGGTCTGTTTCATAAGGAGAATTGTTTGGCTAGGGGATCTCAGCTATTAGAAAAGTATGGGGAGAGAAACTTGCAATTAGGCTTCCTGGCTTTAGAAGTCAAGGCAACAACACTTCATATTAATATTAGGTCTTACACCCTACAGGATTTTATATTACTCTTTCAGCATTTTGAGGTAACATAACATTGTCTCCTGGCTTCCACAGATTTTTAAAAATCTGTCATTTTTCTTTATGTTGCTCCTCCAAAGATAACATGTCTTTTTTCCCCTCGGCCCTCATTTCAGAAAATTTGTTAGATTCATTGGTTTAGGAAAATTCTTGATTATTATTTTTTTTCAAACATTGCTTAATGCCATTCTCTCTATCCTCTTTCTAAAATTATAATAACATATGTGTTGGAAACTTTTTGACATCATCTACATCATTTTCACTCATTTTCACCAGGGGCCACAGCAGCTTCGTGGTTGCCTTCAAAGGGCCGAATATAATTTTAGGACTGTATAAATGTAACTACTCCTTAACTAGGAGCAACGAACTTGGTGCTACCACAGGGTAGAAACAAGGTGCCAGGCCAGATAAAACAAGGTGGAGGGCCAGATTCGGCTCATGGACCTTGTATTTGCCACCTGTGATCTACATGTATCTTATATTTTTTCTGCTGACATTCTCTTCTTTATCCCATTATTTTTTCTATCTTGAACCTCAGTTTGGATATTTTTATTGACTTGTCTATGAATTCACTAATTCTTACTGGGTGCAATCTGTGGTTAAGTTCATCTAATGAGTTCTATTTTTGTTTTGTTTAATGTCCATTTAATTCATTTTACATTTCTGTTGAAATATCCTGTCTTTCTATCATCACCATTTTAACCATCTTTCCCTCTATTTTTTAACATATTTACAGTGACTATTATTGGAGTCATTCCTCTTAAATCCAATGTCTTGATCATCTATGTCTGCCTCCAATGGATTATTTTATCTCTTGCTCATCCATCACTTTTTCGAACTTTATCACATCTACGAATTTTCAACTATGTTAAACATTATGAAGGATGTATTGCTAAGCCTCTGGATTATGTTAACTTCCTAAAAAGTTCCAGGATGTTGAGGTAACTTTTATTCTTGCAGGCAGATAATTCAACTGGCAGGCAAGTTGAATTACCTAAAAGACTGCCTTCATTTTATCAAGAACTGGCTTTAGCCTTTGTTAGGGTTGGTTATTTCAATGTATTCCTAGATTTAGGCCCTTACTCATGGGGTATGGTCTTGTCAGGCTTTCAAAGTAATAATGCAAAGGACTGACAAAGCCTACTTTTGGCCAAGCATATTACAACTTTTAAAGAACTTTCACATATTTTATTTCATCAAACACAGGTTCTCTTATTAAAATAACTAAAAGAGAGTATTCAGCTCATACCAAAAAATAACCAAAAGTTCACCCCATTTAAAAGCTAGTCCTTGTCTCAGGGTTACTTAAGCAAGCCACCATTAAATCATTCATTCAATACATATCTGTTGTGCCCTACTACATATTATTCTGGGCACTATATTAGGCACTGGGAATACATATAAGAATAATACACTTTCAAGAGGTCTAAACTAAAAGTTTACGATTTAGAGGATAAAAAGAGAAATGAGAGGGTTAACAAAAAATGTTATTCTATATCACTTTGTTTCAAATGTTTCTTTTTATGGTTGTATTTTGGCTTTAGTTTTCAATGCTTATATCTACATCCTCCCAAAATCTGGAAAGACCTAAAGTGATAAGAAATGTACAAATAAATGTTTCTTATTATTTGTGGAATTTTCTATTTTATTCATCTTTAATGTACAGACTTAACATATATCATGTCCATATGATTTACTGACTCAGGCTGTGTCAGGTTGCACAGATTTCCCAGGAAACTAAAAAAAAAAAAAAAAAATAGAAATTAAGCCATACAAAGAACTAAGAAAAACCATGTATTTTCATGTCTCTTGGAACATATCAGAAATTTGTGGTAAGGACAAATTTGTTGCTCATTATTTCAAGGTTCTGGTGGATTTTTATTTGACCCTATTGAAACCTACCATGGTACTTTAGAACTTAATCCTTGAATACAACTGTATCCACTGTATCCAGTCATCATAAAAGTTAAAAAGTAATTTTGGAGCAGCAGCAGCAACAACAACAAAAACAAAAACTCTTAAGAAAATGTCACACCTAAAAGAAGATATTTACTAAATATCAGTAAGTTTTAAAATAACTAATCATAGTAAGTATTAACCTATTGTTAGTTAAAAGTCCTCTCTCTAAAGCAGCCTAGAAGGGAAGCCCACTAGTGTTCTTTGACTCTACTTAGGATAAAATCACTGGAATTTGTCTTACATACAGAGCCTCTTTAGTCTAAGTATATTCAGATTATTTGTATATACTGAAAAGCAAAATATTCTCTATGCTTCAGTCTCTAAGAATACTAAATACTCAACTTAATTGGCAAGCTCAGACAACATGTTTCTGCCTCAATTTCTCTACTAAGTACCCTTTTTATCTGTTCAGATTAGCATGTTATCCTAAACTGTAGATGACTTTGCCAGGACTCTGAGAACCTAATAAATTCTCTAAGTGCTCTCTCAAGGGACAGAATTCATCTCCCTGTATCAGATCTACCACCACAAAGAGAGTGATCATTTGTAATTATAATAATAGCTATTATTTACTAAGTGTTTACCACATATGCCAAACACTGCTAACTTCATTTCATCAATTACTTTGCTTAATTATCTGCACAACCATAATATGTAAGTATCATCATAAATTTACTGTTGGGGAAACTGAACACTGAAAGATAAGCACTTCTCAACCTATTACTTAGCAGACTCTCCCCTGTACCTAAGGAGCTATTGCTTTTTCTGACCTTGAATTTACTACCCCTCTACTTCGATACCTACCTGGCACTTGCCTTTCTGGTTCAAACTGATATTCTTAGATTATTGTTATTTGAACATACCTTAGATCACAACATCCTTTAGAAACAGTATATTACACTATCTAGGTAATTTCACAACAGCCATCCTCTGCCACCAGGTACCTAATACTTCACTTTTCTTTCAGCTGCATGCTTAATGGCATATATATTTGACAGTCACTTAGTGAAGGACCCCAAACCACCTCTCTTGAGTTATAAAAGCTTCGCCTTTGTCTGGATCCAGCTGTCATTTCTCTTCCTTAAACACTCTAGCTCAGAGACAAATAACCAGGATTCTCCACTAACTTGCTATATAGACTTCAGCAGATCACTTAAACTTGCCATGTCAGAATTTCCTGTTACAGATTTACGGTGTTGAATTGGTTCCTTGCAGCTATAAAATTCTGTGATTTTAAGATCAAACATGGAATCCTGATAGGAGGATTGTAATAAAACAGTGAAAAGAAAGAAAATGGTCTGTCTAGATCTTGCTTATTTTATTATGAGTATTTGGAGCTATTTTATACACGTTTACATGTACTTAGAGGCATTTAAAATGAGGACACTTTATAACTTAAAAAACAAGAAAGCCCTCACACACATGATATTTAAAATGTGGCTCCAGAGTTCACAGCACCCTCATCATGTATAAATAGAACATAGCATTTACAACCACTTACTCTGTAATATATTTCTTTTGGCTAAGAGGTAATGCTCAACTACCTAAGTTTCTAAGAACACTGACTTTTGTTCTTTATGTTGCTGGGTAAAGTAACATTTTGTAAAATCACAGTGTCCTTAGGCACTCAATCTAATTATTACTGTGTTTTTTTGTAAATAGTTATAATGGCTCCCATTCATTGAGCACACACTGTTGAGTCTGACTCCATGTTTGGCAATTTACACACATAATCCCATTTTTCCAGAAAGCCTGTATTAGTATCCCAGTTTACTAATAAGAAAATCCAGCCTCAGAGTTTACTGAAGCTTAGCTGAACACCATTAAATAAGAAACAAAGATGTGACCGTGAAGCTCTGCCTCTGCCATTCTGCCTCAAAATAACTTAAAATAAATCTGCCCACAATTTAACTAATAATGGTAGTAAGATTTATTGAATATAGACAAGTTTCTCTGCTCACACCACTAAGAAGAAAGATGTTGATGAGATGTGAAGAATAATAATGACAACAATAACATATCTTTAAAATGGTTTCAGACAACTATTTCTACCATGTAACACATTTCCACACCACATCAGAACATGCTTTAAAATTTAAATGTCAAAAAATAATTTATGAGGGAAACTGTAGTTGATCACCTTAAAATCCTGAGACTTGTTGTTTCTTATTAAAAATTCATTATAAGCAGACTGCTACTAGCCCAAAGAGAGACACGTAACAAATATTTTGTCAGAAAATGAGAACAAAAACTTGTAAATGGGGAGTAGAAATAATATATGGCCAGTTGTAAAATCTGTTTTAAAAATCATAAAGTTTATGATAAACCTTAATTCCAAATAAATTCCTTGATGTTGTAAACATACACTGAGCTACAGTGTTTAAAAATATATATACAGAATAAAATTCTCCATTGCAACATTAATTTTCCATTCCCTTTTCAATAGTATCCTATGAAAACATACACATACAGAGGATGAATGCTTTATAATAGCAACACATTGGAGCCAGCATAATGAGGTTTATGTCAGTGTTTCCATTTAAGCTACTTTTTTTTCAATAGGTTAATGACTGGACCATAAAAAAGCAATTAAGTAAAATGTGGCATGTGTGTTCTTGGTGAGGAACGTTTTTTAAAAGTATAAGGAAACTAAAAGCAACTGTTGACCATTTGGAAGAGATTTTTTTCAATCATTTCAAAAAACAAGTACTGTAAGGGAAGTCAAAGAAAAGTTTCTGGCAATTAGATTTATAAATACATTTTGGAAATGTGTTACCGAATAATTTAGCTCTACCTTTTTCTATAAAACAATCTGTGAACTGACAGTAACCAGAGAGGAGGGGGGATGGACAGGGGTAATGTTGGAAAGAAGGGGAGGGGTCATCAAGGAATAAGTATAAAGGACACATGAACAAAGCCATGGGGGGTAGGATTGAGGGTAGGGGGTAGGGATAGGCAGGGAGGGGGTAGGGGTGGAGGGAAATGGAGACAACTGTATCTGAAGAGCAATAAAATGAAATGAAATGAAATGAAATGAAATAAAATGAGAGGTTTTAAAAATAAATAAATAATCTCTGATTTCAGAAACCTTGATGTGCATTTTCTTACTGAACATGAAATGCAACAGCAGAACAGTATTTTTCTACAGTCACTAGTCATAACATTTCAAAGCCAGGTATTCCTAGAATGTTGGCGTGCCAAAGAGTAATAATGGAATTAAATATGAAATGGTACTGAATTTAAAACTACAACTCTGGTAACTGTCGACACAGTTCAAAATATGGACCAGGACACAGGGATACATAGGTTAAGGTGACAGCTCGGCTGCTTGATACTTTGTGTGACTCAAGCAAGCAATCTAAACTCTCTATGCCACAGACACCCCATTTTAAATCTTATAATAATAACTCTGCCTATCTCATAGGATCCATTCATTTAAAAATATTAAGCACCTACTGGGACAAACAGCTATAAATTATACTTCTTGGAATTTGCTTTATTTAAATACAATGTAATATATTCTTAAATCATGGAAATTTTTCAAAATGAAGTACTAGTGATTCTTAGTAATTGTACATTTTAGAGATGATGTTTGTTTTGACAGCTGGTTAATTCTTTAATACGGCAGGGATGAAGAGATGCAAACCATCTCAAATCATATTAACTACTTGGCTATTAGAGAACATATGCTTAATTTAAGTGACATAAATTAGCAAAGCTACCCAAAGCACCTGATGTTTAATTCAACAAATATTCACTATGCATCTACACTATTTAAGTGCGGTATCAAAGATCACATCCAATACAGATTCACTGGAGTGTCTTGAAGATGTAACAACTCCAAAGATTTTGATGTGAAGAAAAAAAGAATTCATTCTAGGTAGGAGGAAAAAGAAACATATGGTAATGCTAATACAGTACACAAAATGACCAGGAACATGTTTGGTTGTCACAAAGGGTTCAAAATAGTGAAAAATGACTCTGGACAAGAAGTTAAAGCCAAGTTGTGAAAAGCCCCAGAAAGCATTTATATATAACTCAGTGAAAGATATGTTGATAATTTTTCCAAAGGACTAAATGAAATAATACATATGATATCTTTTAGTATAGTGCCTGCCATATATTAATCACTCAAAAATTCTAGCTATAATTTATTAATTAAAAATTTAATTATATCCCATTTTAAATACTAACAAAATACTAACAAAGTGTCTATGTTAAAATTCAGATACAATAGTTTCTTAGGTTACCTAAATCTGGTCTTGATCTGGGAGTAAATAACACAAGTAGAAAACACTGTAATTCAAAAGTTAAACACCACACCACCAAAATATAGTCATTGTTCTAATGTTTAAGGGCAAGAGCTGGGGAAAAATACAGGGCTCAGGATGGAAGATCAGAACTCTTCTCTGACAACTGTTCAGAAAGACGTACCATTTTATGTGGATGAGTCACAGCTCAGGGTTAGTGCATAGTCTGAGGGATGGTGACAAATATCAGCTTCGCGGATTTCTTTTTTTTAAGATTTTATTTATTTATTTTTAGAAAGAGGGGAAAGGAGGGAGAAAGAGCAGGAGAGAATCATCAATGTGTGGTTGCCTCTCACACACCCCCCACTGGGGACATCTGATCTGCAGCCCAGGCATGTGCCCTGACTGGCACTCAAACCAGAGACCCTTTGGTTCCCAGGCCAGCACTCCATCCACTAAGCCACACCAGCCAGGGCAGCTTTGGGGATTTCTTAATGAAGCATTTTCTGACCTCCTTAGACAGCAGGGGTCATGACTACTGTTTGGCTCACCAGTGTGTCCCAGTACCTGGCACACAATAGGTAATTAATAACTATTTGTCAAAGGAACACATTATAAAACGAATCAACAGATTCATGAAATCAGGACCAATTATCCTTCCAGGCCTTTAGGCAAGAGGATTGCCTAGTTTGGATTCTGGTAAAGTATCCTGGAGCCTGGGCTAGCCAGGGAAAGGGGTAGGGTATCACTTCCCCTAGGGCCTCTGAATGCAAATGTTAATGATGATAGAGGTGAAGAATTGAGGAGAAAATAAAGGAAAAGGGAGTCAACAGATCTTCAGAAATATGATAGTAAGGTGGAAACTCAAAAAATTAAATGGAAGTTTTTGCATAACCAAAGAAATTATCAACAAAATAAAAAGACAACCCACAGAATGGGAGAACATATTCACCCACACATCTGATAAGGGGTTAATATCCAAAATTTGTAAAGTACTTAAAAACCTCAATACCAAAAAAATGAACAACTCAATTAAAAACTCGACAAAGGACCTGAATACGCACTTCTCCAAAGAGGACATAAACATAGCCAATAGATATATGAAAAGATGCTCAACATCACTAATCATCAGAGAAATGCAAATTAAAACCACAATTAGATACCATTTCACATATGTCAGAATGGCTATCATCGATAAATCAACAAACAACAAGAACTGGCAAGGATGTGTAGACAGGGGAACCCTTTTGCACTGTTGGTGGGAATGCAGACTGGTGCAGTCATAATGGAAAGCAGTATACTCAAAAAATTAAAAGTCGGTCTGCCTTTTGACCCAGCAATCCCACTTGTGGGAATAAATCCAAAGGGACCCAAAACACTAATTTGAAAGAACTTAAGCACCCCTATGTTCACTGGAGCATTATTCACAATCACCAAGATATGGAAGTAGCCCAAGTATCCACCAACACACGAGTGGATAAAACAACTATGGGATATTTACACAATGGAATACTACTCAGTCATAAAAAAGAAAATTTTACCCTTTGCAACAGCATGGAAGGACCTGGAGAATATTATGTTAAGTGAAATAAGCCAGTAAGAGAAAGACAAATACCATGATTTCACTGCAATGTGTAATCTAATAAACTGAATTAACAAGGAAAATGGGGACAGACTCATAGATGGAGAGCAGCATGACAGCTAGTTGTGGGGGGGTGAGAGGGTGGAGGGATTGAGCAAAAAGGAAAAATGACTCATGGACATAGACAACAATGTGGTGACTGCTGGGGGGAGGCGGACATAAGGGGACTACATGGTAATGGAAAAAACACAATAAAGATTAAAATAAATAAATAAAAATGAATAAATAGATATATAAATAAATGTGAAAACTAGAAGGTAAATGCAGGAAAAATCCCCAGAGCTATAAAAGAGTAGCTTATAAAGATATTTGTAGGATACCAGAGGTCTCAGGAATGGGTTAAGAAGCATCTATTTCAGCTTTCTCCCTGGCCGTTGGAAATATAGTGGAAATTCAGAGATGTGGGAAGTCAGCCTGACATGACAGCCTGACCAGACGAGACTATAGAAGAGAGCACAGGGTGGGTACATGAACAAGTGTTTGTCCCATTTGATAAGAACATAGGTTAGATAAAGGAAATACTGGAAATGCAGTTAGAAATATTGATAAGAGCATCAATAGCTTCCATGTTAAGGGAACTGAATTTTAGTCAATAAACCTTAGAGAGGCTGTGTAAGTTTTCAAGCAAGAAAGAGACCTGATCAAAGCTCTAGCTTCTTGAATGAAGAGAGTATGTATTACTAAAAAAATAGAGAAGGTATAGCTTATACAGTAGACCAGGCCAAGGAAAATGAGATACTGATAGGCTGTTCCATGGAAATGAGAGTACAAATCATAGCTACACAAAGAGCCAGAAAAAGAATCTCCCACCTAGGACTTAGAAACTGCAAATGAAATGTGCAGACATATTTGTAAAAAGCATTTACATAATCTGATCTGACTCCTATCCACTTCTATACCTTCTTTTCCCATTGCTCCTCTCAAGAAATTTCTACTGCAGCTAGTAGCAGTAATATATCCCATATAGTTACCCACCCACATGTCTTTCACAGAATGCTATTACTGGTCACCTTTCCCCACCTTCCTCATTTATCAGTTCTCTTGTGCTTCACCTCAGCATCTGATTTTCCTAAAATTTTCTGATCTTGCCACAGTGTATGTACTCTCAAAGCAGCCTTCTATCTCTTCCATGGCACTTAGCATATACTAAGTGCTAATCCAGATATTCTGTTCTCCCTTCTGTAACTACAACCAGTCTCAGATGAAAAAAAAAAAGTTAAATGCAGAGATTAAGAGCAAAGGCTACAGTTTCTGCAATTTAGCACCTACATAACATCCTTGGACCTTATCTTCATCTGAAAAATGGAGATAATATTGACCTCCCAGGACTACTTCAAGAAGTATATGAGGCAATATATAAGTTGATTAATATAGTGACTGTGATCACAGAAACATTGAATAATACAGCTCTTTCATTAACTCTTCTTGTGATACTGATTAAACAATGAATAAAACCAGCTAAATGCAGTAGGTAATCATAAAAATCAATGACTACAACCAGACTTTCTACCAAGATATCAGTCTCTCACCTCCACTTCCATCAAGACATGCTGCTTGGCAATGGAACTGCTTGACAGTAGACTTGAACTGTAAATCCACAAAGAGATATCCAAGCTTTTAAATCAATTCTTCACTTCCTCCCATAGATATTAGACAAGAAGAAATGTGAAGAGTGACATTATCATCAGAGCAGCATGAACTGTCCCCTTAGTTTCTCCCCTTCAATTTACAACCAGTAGGACATTCATAACCTAACAAAGGTTTCTACGCACAGTACACCAGAATGCCTGAGACACCATACATCTATACATTTGATTGCGGGTGAACTGGACCTCATAAAAATGATTAAACCATGAAAACAGCAGCCAAATTCTGGGAGCAACAGCAGAGGTGCTCTCAACTGAGCTCAGCAGCTGTAGGAATAGGGGTAACACCCACTGACACCCAGCCACACCAGCATTGATTGTAGTAACCATGACCTCACAATGGCACTAACAACCCTGGTGGCAACAACAACCTCAGTGACCCTGGCTACCCCTCTCTCAAAGGAGGCAGAGGGGTAGAAGAGCACACTTCCAAAACCTGGGTTAGAGTAATTTTAAAAAATTTTCCTACAACACCACCTACTTGAAATGAAAAGAAAGACCTCTAATTCCTAACCCATTGAAATGACAAAAATTGAAACAAACTAAGCTCTACCTAATTAAGAAAGGTGCTCATTACTTCAAATGTACTGACAGAGGGCACATCTCATCAAATACTGTCAAAAATCACAGTAATATGGTATCACAAAAAAAAATGACAATTCTCCAGCAACCAAACACAAGCCAAGGAAGATTGGGATCCAAATGATAGAGATTTCAAAATAACTGTTATGAAAAAATTCAATGATACAAGAAAACTCAAAAAGCCAATGCATTGAACTCAATAATTAAATTTAAAAAATAAAAGGAATACCTTACCAAAAAAAGATTGGTATTCTAAAAAAGAACCAAACAAAAATTCTGAAGCAGAAAAACTCAATAAATGAGATGAATAGTGCATTAGAAAACCCTGAGAATAAAACAGATCTTACAGAAGAGAGAGTAATAAATCTGGAAGACAGAATCTAGAAATGATTCATGTAGAAGAGGAAAGAAAATGAAGATTTTAAAAGAGTGAAAGACTAAGAGAACTATTAAACTCCTTTAGAAGAGTTAACATAAGACTAATCAGTATAACAGAAGAAGAAAAAGAAGGGAGCAGAGAAGTTATTTAAAGAATTAATAGCTGAGAACTTCCCAAATTTGGTGACATAACTAGACATACAAGTGCATGCGGCTAATAGATCACCGTACTGTCTCAATAAAAAAACACCCTGTCAAAGACACACTGTAATGATGCTGTCAAAGTTCAAAGATAAACAAAAAATCTTAAGAACCTTGGAGGAGGAAGATGGCCTTGGGGTAAGAGGGAGTACATTCTACTTCCCCCCTACACAAGGGAGAAAATCCTACCTGATGTATGGAGTAAAAGAGCAAACAATCAACAATACCTCAACATATGAAAATAAGAGACAAAAAATTGTAGCAGAACCAAAAAACCAGATGTTAAGGAGAGTGCTTCAGGACAATAAGATCCCAGGGACCAGCTCAGAGTCCAGGGGAGCTGCAGCCCCAGGCCCAGCGCCCACTGCCAGGTTTGCCACAGAGTCCTTGGGAGAGAGCCGGGACAGCTGCTCCCTCCCAAGCCAAACAAGGTCTGAGCAGCACATGGAGAAACTCAGTTGCTCGGTTGCTGAGCAGCACATGGAGAAACCAGCAGAGTCTGTGGACACCAGCAGAGTGGAATGTCACACGACGGACCCTGACCCCCATAGTCACTGGTCTGGCGAGAGGATTGGGCTATGCGAGAGGCCAGGCCACTATATGAAGCGGCAGGCTTGAGTAGGAGGAATTTCTCAAAAAGAAAAAGTAGAAAGACACACACTATTTGGGGAATTCTCCTACAGTAATCGCTCCGGCCTCCCTGTCACCCAGCTGGGAAGTGATTCCGAGGTTGCACAGAATGCTGTGCTTGTGCAGAAGACCCTGTGCGCCCCTACAGCACTGGGAAGGGTGAGGCAGACTGGTCGAGCCCGCGCGCGTGGCCCAGTGCACCACAGCACCCCAGCCCACAGTGGTAACCCAGGGGAAAAAATCCAGGGGAAAGGCCTGGATCCCACACCCAAGGCGTAGAGGAGAGAAGCCAGGATAGATTCCCTGACATTGCGACCAGCTCACTGAGTGCAGCTCTGGAAGGAAGAAAAGTCATACCAAATGCCCCTCGGCCTACTGAGGCCAACAAGACCACAAAAAATGGGTTTTGGCAACTTTGCAACCAAGAGGCTTTTTACTTTTATTCTACTTTTTTATAATTATTAATTTTTTCATTTTTATGATTTTTTCTCTTTCAATTCTTTTTTATTCTCTTCCCTTCCTTCTTGTTTTATTCCTTCTTCCTTTCTTTCCTTCAATTTTATCTCTTTTTCTTTCCCTCTTCTACCTTTTTTATTAAAAAATACCTACAAGTGAGACCAAAAAAAAAACCAACAACAAAACCCTGAAACTGTGAAAAGACCAGAGTTGGACCCAAAGAAGGGGCATCACAACAGCTGTGACAGTGAGACAAATTTCACTCTGCTATTACAGAGAACCTGCAAGTTATTGCATAATTGTATTATTATTATTTTTCCATTATTCTTACATCTTTTATTTTAATAGTATTTTTACTATTGTATTCCTATAAATACTATAGTATTTACTATTGTATTCCTCTTCCTTTGCATATTCTGCTTTGCTTGGCTGGTTATATTATATCATTTGACAGGTTTCCAATGATATCTATTTGCTAGTGTATTGCTAATTTACTGTCCTTCATTTGTGTTCCATTAGTACAATACTCAAGGCTCCATACTCCCTATTCTTGTAATCTACATCTCATAGATTCTGTCATATGATTGTTGCTCTAATATTACTGTAAGTAATACCTATTCTGCACAATTTTAAATACTACACAACACCTCTCTCAGATCTTAGCCCATTTCACAGTCTCATGAACTCTATTACTATAGTGGTTAGTTCTATTCTCTCACACACTACACCTATTTAGTATTCTTCACTCTCCCCCTACCTCAGAATCTGACCTCCCACAACCTCACTGCTTTCAACATCGAACTCCCAATCCTTCCCTCCCCAACAAGAGTCTTATCTTCTTTCCATCCTTTCTAAAAAGTGGCCTGTTGGGTGGAAGACCACGGTTAACATTATACATAGCCAAAGGATCTCCTATCTCTTCTCTACCAGCTGCTAATGTAAATATCATAGAACACTTTCCTGCTGTCTTAAACCATTTTGCCTTCCGCCTCCAACTAATCACAGAAAAGAGTAGGTGGAAGCAGTGAACACCAGGATACACACTGGAAGAGGAAACCCAACAACAAAGGAACCACCAACAGATAACCATAGAAAAAGGTGAAGGAGGGAGTGGAAACCATACAAACCTCAATCCACGAACTATCTGGAAATACAACTAAATAAACAGTGGAGACACCACCCAGTACAAACAACTGAACAAGAGCAAGAATCCTCAAAACCTTATACACACAGAAGAACCAGCTTCACCACAACCTGCCCCGATCAGCGGAACAAAATACAAGAAGTGGTGGAGAGAATGACCCTCATTTAACCACCTGGTGAGAAGTAACCACCAAAGGAAGACCCAAAAACAATCTAAGCCCAAAGCCAACTTAAATGACAGCCCAAGGCCAGTGAGCTCGGGAGATCAAGAAGACTGCACCACTGAATCTCACAGGTATTCTACCACAGAAGTTCACACCATAAAGACAGGGAGCCAGAACAGATCAATTTAAGAAGCTGAGGATAACAAAAAGACCCTCGTAAACAATGGGAAGACAAAGAAAAAATCCCCAAATGAAAGGAAAGGAGGAAGCCTCAGACAGACTTCTAAATGAAATACAGGCAACTCAACTATCAGATAAGGAGGTCAAAGCAATGATTATCAGGAAGCTCAATGAGCTCACAATGAGCTACCAGAAACTACAGGGAAGCTACAATGAACTCACTGAAAACTATATCAACATAAAAAATGAAAGAGAAACTATCCACAAGGGCCAGGAGGAAATGAAGAATACAATTTCTGAACAGAAGAACACAGTACAAGGAATGAGAAGAAGGATTGATGAAGCAGAAGATCGGATCAGTGAACTACAGGGAAAAGTAGAAAAAAACACGCAGAAAGAACAAAAAAGGGAAAAGAGGCTCAGAAATAATGAAGAGGGATTAAGAGTAATGTAAGACAATATGAAATATAATAATATCCCTATAATAGGGATACCAGAAGGAGAAGAAGAGCAACCGATAGAAAAACTATTTGAAAAAGTAATGATGGAAAACTTCCCTAATTTGGTGACAGAAAAAGTCACACAAATCCTGGAAACACAGAAAGTCCCAATCAAGAGGAACCCAAAGAGGCCCACTTCAAGACATATCATAATTACAATGGTAAAATACCAAGACAAAGAGAGAATCTTAAAAGCAGCAAAGGAAAAACAGGAAGTAACATACAAGGGAGCCCAATAAGGTTGGCAGCTGAATTCTCAACAGAAACACTCCAAGCCAGAAGAGAATGGCAAGAAATATTCCAAGTAATGAGAACCAGAGCCCTGCAACCAAGGCTACTTTACCCAGCAAGGCTCTCAATCAAGACAGAAGGCCAAATAAGGAGCTTCCCAGACTAAAGAAGTCTACAAGAATACACCTCGACCAAACCAGCACTACAAGACATGCTAAAAGGACTGCTTTAAGGAAAGGAAGGAAAAGAGAGAGACAGAGAGAGGAACACAGGTACATAAATGGTAATGAATAAGTAACTATCAATAATCACCTTGAACATAAATGGATTAAATGCTCCAATCAAAAGACATAGAATGGATGAATGGATGAGAAAGCATGAACCACACATATGCTGCCTTCAAGAAACCAACCTCAGAACAAAAGACCTACACAGACTGAAAGTGAAGGGCTAAAAACAAATTTCCCAAGCAAACGGACAGGAAAAAAAAGCTGGAGTAGCAATACTCATATCAGACAAAACAGACTTCAAAAACAGGGCCATAAACAGAGACCGAGAAGGTCACTACAAAATACTCAAGGGAAGAATCCACCAAGAAGACATAAACATTGTAAATATATATGCACCCAACATAGGAGCACCCAAATACATAAAGAAAATCTTAGAGGACGTCAAGAAAGATATTGACAGGAACACAATTATAGTGAGGGATTTAAACACCACACTGTCAAAAATGGTCAGATCTTCCAAACAAAATATCAACAAAGATATTGTGGCATTGTACAATCCCCTGGATGAAATGAGCTTAACTGATATATATAGAGCCCTTCATCCCAAAGAAGCTAAATACACATTCTTTTCAAATGTACATGGAACATTTTCAAAGACAAACCACATGATAGGACACCAAACATGCCTCAACAACTTCAGGAAAATTGAAATCATAACAAGCATTTCCTCTGACCTCAAGGGGCTGAAATTGGAAACCAACCCCAAGGGAAAAAAACCCAAAACACTCAA
>CM052549.1:48507773-48530989 GCA_028533065.1 Trachops cirrhosus | reverse complement strand
GACCAGGTTGTCCACTTTCACCACTTCTATTCAATATAGTATTGGAAGTTTTAGCCACAGTGATCAGACAAGAAAAGGAAATAAAAGGCATCCAAATCAGAAAGGAGGAAACAAATCTGTCATTGTTTGCAGACGACATGATAGCACATATAAAAAATACTATGGACTCAACCATAAAACTGCTCGAGCTAATAAATGAATTTGGCAAAATACTGGGATACAAAGTCAATATCCAGAAATCAAAGGCATTTTTGTATACCCACAATGAAACAGCGGAAGCAGAAATCAAGAAAAAAAATTCCATTCAATGTAGCACAAAGAAAAATAAAATACCTAGGAATAAACCTAACCAAGGAGGTAAAAGACCTGTACTCAGAAAACTACACAACACTGAGGAAAGAAATCAAGGAAGACAGAAACAAATGAAAACATATGCTGTATTCATGGATCAGAAGAATTAACATCATCAAAATGTCCATACTACCCCAAGCAATTTACACATTCAATGAAATACCTATTAAAATACCAATGGCATATTTCACAGACATAGAACAAACACTTCAAAAATTTATATGGAACCATAAATGACACCAAATAGCTGCTGCAATTTTAAGAAAGAAAAGCAAAGTAGGAGGGATCACAATACCTGATATTAAACTGTATTACAAGCCACTGTAATCAAAACAGCCTTGTACTGGCATAAAAACAGGCACATGGACCAATGGAACAAAACAGAGAGCCCAGAATCAAACCCAAGTCTCTATGGTCAATTAATATTTGATAAAGGGGGTAGCAACATAAAATGGGGTAGCAATAGCCTCTTCAACACATGGTGTTGGGAGAATGGGACAGCTACATGCAAAAAAATGAAACTCGAGCACCAACTTACACTATACATAAATATAAATTCTAAGTGGAGAAAAGATTTAAATATAAGTCATGACACCCGGTGTTGGGAGAACTGGACAGCTACATGCAAAAAAATGAAACTCGAGCACCAACTTACACTATACATAAATATAAATTCTAAGTGGAGAAAAGATTTAAATATAAGTCGTGACACCCTTAAAGTCGTAGAGGAGAACTTAGACAGAAAAACCTCAGATATTTCTGCAGCAACATTTTTACTGATATGTCCCCCAGAGCAAGGGACATAAAGGAAAGAATAAACAAACGGGAGCTCATCAAACAAAAAGCTTCTGCATGGCTAAAGAAAACAGCATTAAAATTAAAAGAGAAACAACCCTATGGGAAAACATATTTGTCAATGATACCTCAGAAAGGGTTTGACTTTCAAAATATATAAAGAACTCACACAACTCCACTCTAGGAAGACAAAAAATAACAATTAAAAAATGGGCAAAGGACCTCAACAGACACTTCTCCAAGGAGGACATACAGAGGGCCCAGAGATATATGAAAAGATGCTCACCATAGCTAGCCATCAGATAGTTGCAAAATAAAACCACAATGAGATATCACTTCAAACCCATGAGAATGATCATCGTAAATAAGGCCACAAACAAGTGTTGGAGATATTGAGGAGAAAAGAGAACCCTAGTGCATTGTTGACAGGACTGCAGACCTGTGTAGCCACTATGGAAAACAGTATGGAACTTCTTCAGAAAACTAAAAATGGAACTGCCTTTTGACCCAGAAATTCCACTGCTTGGATTATATCCTAAGAACTGTGGAACACCAATCCAAAAGAACCTAGGCACCACAATGTTCATAGCAGCACAATTTACAATAGCCAAGTTCTAGAAGCAACCTAAGTGCCCATCAGTAAATGAATGGATCAAAAAACTATGGTACATTTACACAATGGAATTCTATTCAGCAGAAAGAAAGAAGGCCCCTACCCTTTGTGACAGCATGGATGGAACTGGAAAGCATTATTCTAAGCAAAATAAGCCAGGAGGTGAAAGACAAATACCATATGATCTCACCTTTAACAGGAACCTAATCAACAAAACAAACAAACAAGCAAAATATAATCAAAGACACTGAAATCGAGAACAGTTTGACAGTGTTCAGAGGGGAGAGGGGAGGGAATTTCAGGGGAAAAGGGGAAGGGATTACAGGAGTAAGTATAAAGGACACATGGACAAAAACTAGGGGTGGGTGGAAATGGGAGGAAGGTGGTGAGGGTTTGGGTGAGTGGGCTTGGATGGCAGTAAAAGATAGAAAATTGTACTTGAACAGTTAAAATAAAATTTTAAAAAAAGAAAAGAAAAAATCTTAAAGGCAGCAGGGGGAGAAAAAGATAGTAACCTACAAAGGAACCCCCATTACAGTATCAGCAGATTTCTCAGAAGAAACTCTAAGGCCAGAAGCGAATGTAATGATATACTCAAAGTACTGAAAGATTAAAATTGACAGCCAAGAATACTCTATCCAGCAAAATTATCCTGCAGGTATAAAGAGAAATAAGTTCTCCCCACACAAACAAAACTGAAATAGTTCACCACAACTGGACTTTCCTTAAAAGAAATGTTAACAGATTCTGTTCTATCTGAAATAAAAAGACAAAAGTACACAAAACTTTGAGTGATGTCATAAACAGAAAAACAAAATCAGAAAATTTTAACTTATTTTAGAATATATGTTAAACAATTATCACATAAAGGTTAAATAAAAAGCACTAAAATAAGTATTGTTACCACTATTTCATAACAAACACAGCATAAACAGGGATAATTTGTGGCAACAAAAATTTTAAAAAGGGGAGGAGGGAAATGATAAAACTTGTACAGGGTAATGAAGAAGAGTTACTATCAGCAGAAAAAAACCTACTTTATCTATACAAACCTCATGGTAACCACAAAACAAAAATCTAGAGCAAAGATACAAAACATTAAAAAAGAAGAAACTAAACAAATCATCACAGAAAACCAGCAACCTAAAGTAAGCAAAAAGTCAACAAAAAAATAGATAGAAAACAACCAGAAAACAAAAGATAAAATGGCAATAATAAGTCCTCATATAACAAATATTCACCATAAATGTAAATGTAATAAACTTGCCAATCAAAAGGCACAGATTGGCTATATGGGCTAAAGAACAAGACCCAAAAATATGCTGCCTTCAGAAGACTTATCTCAGTTAAAAAGACAAATACAGACTCAATGTGAAGGGGTGGAGGATGATACACCAAGGAACTGGTAACTGAGGAAAGAGTGTATATCCATACATATTTCAGACAAAAAAGACTTCAAGCCAAATCTAGTAAAATGAGACAAAAAAGATCACTGTATAAAGGGGTCAATACACCAAGAAGGCATAGCAATCATAAATATATATGCTCCCAACATCCAAGCACCAAAATATATTAATCAAATACTAAGGGATCTTAAGGAAAAAATAGACAATGAAACAATAACAGAAAAGGACTTCAATATCCCACTACCATCAATAAACAGACCATCCAAAGAGAAAAATAAAAGGAAACATTGGATTTAACCACAGTGCAGAACAAAGAGAACAAAGATACCAACATCTCTGACCACAATGGCATGAAATTAGAAATAACAACAAAAGAACAGTGAGTAGATCTAAAAATATGTGGAAAATAAACAACACATTTCTAAACAAACAATGAGTCAAAACAAATAATGAAGGGATATAAAAAATTACCATAAAACTAATAAATATGAAAAAACAACATCAAATTTTGTAGGATCAGCAAAAGCACTTCTAAAAGGAAAGTTTATAATAATCAATGTATATATTAAGAAATTTAAAACATCTCAAATAAACAACCTAACTTTATACCCCAAGGAACTAGAAAAAGAACAAATTAAGCTCAAAATTAGCAAAATAAATGAAATAATTAAAATTTATAGAGCAGAACTAAATAAAATAGACATTAGAAAAACATTGGAAATGATCACCAAAAATAAAAGCTGGTACTTCAAAATGATAAAATTGACAAACAACTGGTTAGACTAAATAAAAGAGAGAAGATTCAAATGATAAACAAAAAAGGAAACATCACAACTGATACTACTGAAATACAGAGAATTGTAAGAGGTTAATATTAATAACAATATGCCAACAAACTGCATAGTTTTCATTATAGTATATTGTTATAATTATTCTGAGTTATTGTTTTTAATTTCTTACTGTACCTAATGTATAAATTAAACTTCATCATAGGTATATATGTATAAGAAAAACAGTATATGTAGGATTCTGTATTATCTTTGATTTTAAGCATCCAATTGGGGTCTTGGAACATATCCCTGCATGGAAACAGGTGAATTACTGTATTAGCAAACTAAATTAAAAAATATATTTAATGGATTATGTACCATGACCAAGTGGGAAATATCCCTGGGACAATAGGATGGTTCAACACATGAAAACTAGTATCTGTAATTCATCACATCAATCAAATGAAAGATAAAAATCACACAATCATGTCAGTAGATGCAGAAAGACCATTTGACAAAATACAACATCTCTTCATTATATAAAAACCCCTAAGAGGTTGGGCATAGAAGGAACTCACCTCAACATAATAAAGGCCATATATGACAAACCCACCACTATCATTATGCTCATCGAGAGGCATTGAAAGGGTTTCCCCTGAGATCAGGAACAATGTAAGTTTGCTCATTCTCACCTCTCCCACTGGATGGAGTACTGGAAGACCTAGCGAGAGCAACTGAGCAAGAAATAAATAGACAGATGATGGATACAGGCAGGCAGGCAGATGATAGATAGATAGATAGATAGATAGATAGATAGATAGATAGATAGATAGATAGATAGATGATAGATAGATGATAGATAGATAGATAGATAGATAGATAGATAGATAGATAGATAAAATAAAGGCCTCCAGGAAGCAGTAAAATTGTGACTATTTGCCAATGTTATAAACTTTTGTTTTTTATATGTATTTATCTTTTTAAAATATATTTTATTGATTATGCTCATAGAGTTGTCCCATTTTTTTCTCCCCTTTATTGCCCTCTGCCCTGTACCTTCCTCCCACCATCACTCCCTGACCTTAGTTCATGTCCATGGGTTGTACATATAAACTCTTTGGCTTCTCCATTTCCAATACTATTCTTAACCTCCCTGTTTATTTTATACCTACCATTTATGCTTCTTATTCCCTGTACCTTCCCCCCCATACTCCCCCTTCCCCTCCCTGCTGATATCCTTTCATTGGAGTCCCAGCTTCCTTCCCTTCAATGTTGGTTCCCTGTACATTTTCCTTTATTTCACTTGTCATAGCCTTCACTTTTTCCTCTATTTTGTGACCATATTCAACCACTTCTGTGAACATCCTAATTATCAGTGTTTTCGACTGTGCATCTAATAGGTGGCTATCTCTTCTTCACTTAGTTATATTTTTTCTGGGGCTTTGATCTTTTCTTTCACTTGAGTCATATTTTTTTTGTTTTGCCACACTCGTTACCTATTGGGCCTCAAGTATTCAGCAGGATGGGGCAACCCATTACTGCATTGTGGCACTGTCTGTGGGAGATGGGTCCGAAAGGGAACAACACTGCTTGCTCAGCTCTCAGCCAGCTTTCAGTCACTTCCCACAGTACACACAGGCCCCTTCTGGTGCTGATTCTCGGGTGGGTGGTTTTGTGTATGTTCTAGAACCCTGTGGCTCTCTCCAACAAACTCTCCTATGAGGCTGGGAGTTTCTCCCACTAAAGCAACCCCCACTGGTTTTTTCAGTCAGACTTTTTAAGGCTTTATTTCCCTGAGCTGGAACCCTGGGTTGCATGGTCTGTCTTGCTCCCCAGTTGCCCCTCTCGGCTTATCTGCACGTAAATATGGGACTGCCCGCTCTGCCAGTTGCTGCCTCACCCAGTCCTCTGCCGTGAGTCCTTTGCACACTGTCTGTCTCCACCCCTTCTACTTGTCTGGATGAATGTTTCCACTTTAACTCCTTGGTTGTCAGACTTCCATACAGTTCAATTTTCTGGCAGTTGTGGTTATTTTTTGTTTTTAAATTTGTTATCCTTCTTTTGGTTGTGCAAGGAGGCAAAGTGTATCTACCCATGCCTCCATCTTGGCCAGCTATCTGGATGATGATATAATCATATACACAAAAAATCCCAAAACAATCTGTCAAAAATTAATCAATAATTTTATCAACGTGGCAGGTGACAAAATAAACATACAGAAACCAGTGGCATTATATACATTAATGACAAAGCATCAGATAAAGAAATAAAACTATCTCAATTACAATAACATCAAAAACAATAAAATACTTAGGATCC
The DNA here is from genome assembly GCA_028533065.1 of Trachops cirrhosus. Classification (NCBI taxonomy): domain Eukaryota; kingdom Metazoa; phylum Chordata; class Mammalia; order Chiroptera; family Phyllostomidae; genus Trachops; species Trachops cirrhosus. Next base: position 48,524,735 of record CM052549.1, on the reverse strand, counting down.
AAGATGGTGATATAGTAGGTGGAAGTTACATTCACCTCCTCCCAGGACCAAACTGGAATTACATGTAAATTAGAGCAATCAATGTAAATAACCAACTATCTGAACAGATTCTTATCAATAAAGATTTGCAGAAGTCACATTGAGACTGACGGGCAGAAGACAGATGCATAAAGGTCTGGCCCCACTGTATTGTGTAGCAGCTGACAATACAGAGGTACATCTCAACTGTAAAGGTTTTCCCCAAGTAGGTAGGATCTCAACCCTACACTGGGATCCCCAGCCAGGAGCACCAGATCTGGGAAGAAAAGCCTACATAACATCTGGCTATAAAAATAAGCAGGGATTCTAACCACAAGGGGGAAATGGAATGAGCTAGAAACCTAAATGTCCTCTGACATGGCCAGAGTACAAAATATCATTCCCAGCCACTCATCCCAGGCTGCGGTGGAAGGAGGGAAGAGCAGACAAGAATCATGTGAAAAGAGACTGGGTTTCGTGGCTCTGGTGCGAGAGCTATACTGAGTCCCTTTTCCACCTCACAAATGCCATCTTTCTTGGGTCAAGCACTCCCTTCTATATGGCATCACATGGGGGAATGCCACAGACCCACCCTCCAGGCTCCCTTTCACCCACCTTGGAAAGCACACATCCTGAGGAGGAGTCAGCTGCCCGGGACCTTGGTATAGAGGTCCAGGAAAACTCAGAACGTATCAGTGACTGAGTTGTATGACACTGCTGTGTGGCATTAGGATGGGAGTCATTTCGCCTACCTTCCTGCAAGCCTGACTGGCATCACCCACTCATAGGAGATCCACTAACCCCACCTTGTGGGCCCCTAGCAGCCCCACCCTGCTGAGGTTTGCCTCCACAGGAGGTCTGGGCAGTCTCCAGGAAAAACTGAGTTGTAGTGACTCTAGGAAGGGGGTCATTTTTTCCCTTGCATGCCACTGTACAGAGTCCTCACTTCATACAGGCAAATCTTGGTCTGTTTGGGCCTAATAAAGTCTGGGGCCTCAACTTGAAAATACCCTGAGACTCACCCCACCACAAAGTTCTGAGGCCACTTGCTAGGTGGAAACTAACCTTGTTATACCCTGGGATACTTTTGAGTGGCCTCAGACTCAGGACTGGCACTGAGTTTGAACTTGTATACATCTTGTGACCATCATTCGTCTCTACCAGGTGACTCACTGAGAACCTACCTCACACAACTCATATACCACCAATGGCTCCTTTAATGACTGAGTCTAACAGGTAGCAACTAGGAGGAAGCAGGCAAAGACAGATCTCAGGGTACCTTGAGCCATTTGCTGACCTACCCCTGGACTCAGTGTTGTGAAAGCCAGGCTAGGTATGTAGTATGGCCTTTCCAATGCACACCCAAACCCACCAGAGGCAGCCACAAACTGTGGGTCACTTTGTGTAGTTCCAAGGAGGTAGTTTAGGGCCAGTCACAAGCAGCGTATGCCATGTATCTCCACCAGAGTTCCTCCCAAGAAGCCCCAGAATGAACACACCCAGTGGCCAGCTTCATAGAACATCAGAGCAAGATGTAATTGCTCTGCAATTGCTCTACAAGCAGCACATCAAAAGGGAGATCTTAGCAGGCACCAGAACCACTGAGGCGAATTTTGTTTTTGTTCAGTACTCACACAGGAGCTCATAAATGGTGGTTCATGTCAATCCTCACAGGCAGTCATCCAGAGGGTCAACCCACATTCAGAAGGGCCAAAAGCAGTAAAGGCTCAATTACAAAGGAGGGCTCACATAACTCCTACAAAAGATGTTCCTGGAGCACCGTGCTCAGGTAATAAAGGAAACTGTACATTGAGTCCCAGAGGACATGTAGTACATAAGGCCATCCTACCAAATAGGGAGACATAGAAGATCTATCTAATACACAGAAACAAACATAGTCAACCAAAAAGGGAAGACAAAGACATATGTCCCAAATGAAAGAACAGAAGAAATCTCCAGAAATGAACAAAATGAAATGGAGACAAGCAAGCTACCAGATACATATTTAAAAATAAAAATTATAGAATGTTCAAGGAACTTAGGGGAAGAATGGATAAACTTAGTGAGAACTTAAAGAAATAAAGCATAAAAGAGGACACATGAAAAACATAAAGAAGAACCAGTCAGAAATGAAGAATACAATATCTGAAATGAAGAATATACAAGAAGAACTCCAGAGTAGATTAAATGAAGAGGGGAATGAATCAGTGATTTGGAAGACAAGGTAGCAGAAAACACCTAACAGGAAAGAAAAAAGAATTTAAATGAGGACAGACTAAGAATAACTGGGACAACATAAATTTTAACATTACTATCATACTGGAATCAGAAGGAGAAGAAAGAGCAAGGGATTGAGAACCTATTTGAAAAACTAAAGGCTGAAAATTTCCCTAATTTGGTAAAGGAAAAAGATACATAAGTCCAAGAAGTGCAGAGTCCCAAACAAGACACATCAAAAGGCCCACACAAAGACACATCAAAATTAAAATGCCAAAGGTTAAAAAGGGAGAATCTTAAAAGCTGCAAGGGAAACACAGTTAGTTACCTACAAGGAAACTACCATAAAACTATCAGCTGATTTCTCAACAGAAACATTTCAGGCAAGAAGGTACTGGCACAAAATATGCAAAGTGATGAAAACCAAGAAACTACAAACAAGACTGCTCTCCTCAGCAAGGATATCATATAAAAACTGAAAGAAAAATGAAGAACTTCCCAGACAAGAAAAAGGTAAAGGAGTTCATCACTACCAAACCAGTATTACATGAAATGTTAAAGGGACTTCTTTAAGAAAAAATATCAAAAAGAGAAACACATAAAGAATAAAATGACAATAAATACATCCGTATAAATAACTACTTTAAATGTAAATGGCTTAATGCTCCAATAAAAAGGCAGAGGGTAGTTGAATGGATAAGAAAACAAGACCCAAATACATGAGGTCTACAAAAGACCCATCTCAGAGCAAAGATACACATAAAGTAAAGGAACAGAAAAAGATATTTCATGCAAATGGAAAAGAAAGCTGGGGTAGCAATACTTACATGTGATAAAATAGACTTTAAAAACAAAGGCTATAATAAGAAACAAAGAAGAACACTATAAAATAATAAAGGGATCAATCTAACAAGAGGATATAACCATTGTAAACATTTATGCACTCAATATAGGAACACCTATATAAATAAAGCAAATCTTGATAGACAAAAATCGGAGAGGTTGATAGTAATACAATAGTATATGGAGATTTTTAACACGCCATTGACAACAATGGATAGACCTTCCAGATAGAAAATCAATAAGGGATCAGCTGTCCAAACTACACACTAATTCAGATGGATTTAATTAATATCTCCATAGCATTTCACCCCCAAATCACCTCAAAATTTACATGGAACCACAAAAGACCCTCAACACCCTTAGACATCATGAGAAAAAGAACAAAGTGGACAGAAGCATGTTACCTAATATCAAACAAGTATACAAGTAATCCAAATAGCATGGTACTGGCATAAGAACAGACACACAGACCAATGGAAAAGAACAGAGAGCCCAGAAATAAACACACACCTATTTATTAATTAATATTGACAAACGAGAAAAAAACATACAATGGAATAAAGACAGTATATTCAATAAGTGGGAAAATTGGACAGACACATGCAAGCAAATGAAACTAAACTACATTGTAACAACATAGAGAATTATAAATGGAAAATGAATGAAAGACCTAAATGCAAGACTCAAAAGCATAAAATTCCTAGAAGAAGGCATATGCAGTAAAATCTCAGACATTTCTCTTAATATATCTGTTTGGGCAAGGGAAACAAAAGAAATAAACAAATGGACTATGTATCAAACTAAAATGTTTTGGCACAGCAAAGAAAACCATCAACTAAATGAAAAGACAATCTACTGAATGCGAGAAGGTATTCACTAATGATATATCTGATAATGGGTTAATGTACAAAATTTGTAAATAATTCATGCAACTGAACAATAAAAAAATTCAATGAAAAAATGGTCAAAGACCTGAAGATATACTTCTCCAAAGTAGACATACAGATGGCCAAGAGGCATATGAAAAGATGCTTAATATCATTAATCATCAGAGAAATCCAAGTTAAAACCACACTGAGATATCACCTCACACCTGTAAGAACGGCTATCATGAATAAACGAATAAACAAGTATTGGAGAGAATGTGGAGAAAAATGACATCTCATGCACTGTTGGTCAGAATCTATGTTGGGAACTGCCCTGCCTGGTTTCAGAAGCTGTAACCCTCCGTGGCTAAGGCTCAGTAAAAAGACCTTGGGACCATAAGCCACTAAGGAGACCAGACTTATCCTCCTGACAGGAGTGCAGCCTCTGCCCCCTTTACTTCACCCTGCTGGGCCCCTGGAGGATGGCTCGATAGTCAATGACAGGTAAGATTCCTCAAGGGAAGAACAACCTAAGACAGGCACAGTTGCAAATGGACCATTAGGGAAGGACTTAGAGGACTATAGAAAAGGGGTGATGGACCTTCACCCCTCAGCTTTGTTATAGCCTGAGTCTTCATTTTAGCTGTAAGAAGTCTCCTAATCTCTTGGCTGCCTTTCTTCCCCTACCTGACTTAAGCCTGAAATAATGCCAGAGGTAGGTGCAGCTCTGTACTGGAACGGGCGGTTCCCTGGGGTGATCAGGCCTAAGAAAGAATGCATGAATCCTATAAAACATGCTTTGCTAAGAATGCTCTCAATTTAAATGTTAAGGGTCCAAGCATAAAATGAGTTTGTTTCCCAAAGTTTTATGGGCCTTTGATGTCACTCTATCAAACTGACCCTGACTCAGAGTAAGCCCTCATAGTTCTTTGAATGTTATCTATTGTTTGATCATTAATGCCTGACAATGACTGATGAGCTTTACATATATGCCAGGTATTCCTATGCAAACTTAACCCATTAAAAGCCCATTAAGAAAGACACTTAGGGACCTTCTCCTCTGAGAGATCGGCCACCCTTCCTCCCCCAAGCAGATCATGTCTTGGTACATTTATTCTCATCCACAGCAACTGGGAGGGCTCTGCTGGATGGAGCTCCACCACAAATATAGATTGTTGCAGCCACTATGGAAAACAGTATAGAGGTTTCTCAAATGATAAAAAATGGAACTGCCTTTACCCAGCATTTCTACTTCTGGGTATATATCTGAAAAAAACCTGGAACACTAATTTGAAAGAATATATGCTCCCCTATGTTCATTGTAGTGATACTTACAATAGCCAAGCTATGGAAACATATGAATTGCCCATCAATAAACAAGTGGATAGAAAAGCTTTGGTGCACACATAAAATGGAATATTACTTAGCCATAAAAATGAATGAAATCTTACCATTTGTGACAGCATGGATGTACCTAGAGGGTATTATGCTAAGTAAAATAAGTCAGACAACAGGGAATATCATAGGGTTTCACTTATATGTGGTATCTAAAGACAATATAAAGGAACAAAATAGAAACAGACTCATAGATACAGAGAACAGGCTGATGCTTGCCTGGAGGGAGTTGGGAAGACTTGGTAAAAAAGATGAAGAGATTAAAAAGTACAAATGGTAGTTACAAAATATTCATGCACATGTAAAGTATAGCATAGGAAATATAGTCAATAATACTGTTATAACTATGTATGGTGCCACTTGGGTACTGGAAATATCAGGGGAAACACTTTGTAAAGTTTATGATTTTCTAACCACTATGCCATATACCTGACACTAATACAAAATAATACTGAATTTAAACTGTAATTGACCAACAAAAAAATAAAATACTTAACAATCTATTTAACCAATGAAGTGAAAGATCTGTACAATGAAAACTAGAGGACTTTTCTGACAGAAATTGAAGACACAAACAAATGGAAAGACATTTTGTATTCATGGATAGAAAGAGTGTTAAAATGGCCATACCACCTAACACCATCTATAGATCAATGCAATCCCCATCAAAATATCAGCCCTGGCTGGTGTGACTCAGTGGCCTGAGTGCCGGCCTGCAAAGCAAAGGGATGCCGGCTCAATTCCCAGTCAGGGCATGTGCCTAGGTTGTGGGCTAGGTCCCCACTAGAGGGCATTCGAGAGGCAACCACACATTGATGTTTCTTTCCCTCTATCTCCCTCCCTTTCCCTATCTCTCTATAAAATAAATAAAATCTTTTTAAAAAATTAATAAATCTTTAAAAATTCAAAGCCATTCTTGACACCAATAGAAAAAAACAATTCTAAAATTTTTGTGTACCTACAAAAGGACCTCAAACAGCCAAAGCAGTCCTGAAAACAAACAAACAAACCAGACATATCACACTTCCTGATTTCAACCTATACTACAAAGACACAGTAATAGAAACAATATGGTGATGGCACAAAAATAGACCAATGAAACAGGATAAAGAACTTACAATTAAATCCTGGCTATGCAGTCAACTAATACTTGACAAGAGAACTCAAAATCCCATTAGAGGAAGGATAGTCTCTTCATCAAATGTGCTGAGTAAACTGGAGAAACTCATGCAGAACAATGAAAATAGGCCCTTATCTCACACCACTGACAAAATTAACTTGAAATTGAACAACTTATGCATAAGCCTTGACACCATAAAACTCCTAAAAGAAAACACAGGGAAGGAGCCCATCAATATTGGTCTTCACAATAATTTTTTGGAAATTATGCCAAAAGCACAAATAACAAAAGCAAAAATGAACAAATGTGACTACATCAAATTCAAAAGATTTTGCACAGCAAAAGGAACAATTTTTAAAAAATGAAACAGCAGCCCACAGACTGGGAAAAAAAATTGCAAACCATATATCAGATAAGGGATTAATATCTAAAATATACAAAGAACTAATAAAACTTAACAAAATATGAACTATCTGATTTAAAAAATGGGCAGAAGAACTAAATAAACATTTTTCCAAAGAGGCTATCAAAATGGCCATCAGGCACAGAAAATGACACTCAACATCTGTAATCTTAGGGAAAGCCAAATAAAAACCACAATGAAATATGTTCATAAAAGCATTATCTCCAATAGCCAAGATTTTAAAACAGCCCAAGTGCCCACTGGTAGATGACTGCATAAACAATATGTGGTACATTTACACAATAAAATACTGTACAGATATAAAAAAGAAGGAACTCTTACCCTTTGTGACAGAATGGATGGAGCTGGAGATTATTATGCTAAGCAAAATAAGCCAGTCAGAGAAAGGCAAATACCATATGACTTCATATGTAGAATCTAGTGAACAAAACAACTGACAAACAAAATAGGACCAGAGGCACGGGTACATGGAACAGACTGGCAAATTTCAGAAGAGGGAATTGTGGGGGTACAGGAAGCAATTAGTCAAAGAATGTATGCATATATGCATAGTCCTTGGACACAGACAACAGTGTGGTAAAGGCCAGGGAAAGGGTGGGACCTGAGTGGAGGGGAGTAAAGGATGGGAAATGGGAGACAACTGTAATACCTTCAACAATAAAAAATAAATGAATAAAGATAAAAAATATAAAAATACAATGAGATATCACCTCCCCCCATTAAAAGATCTATCATATAGAAAAGAGACAATAAGAGCTGGCAAGGATATGTTAAAAAGACAATCCTTACATACTTTTAATAGGAATGTAAGTTAGTCTAACCACTCTCGATGACAATATGGAGGTTCCTCAAAACATTAAAAATAGACCCACCATATAATCAAGCAACTCCACTTCTATATATATATATATATATGTGTGTGTGTGTGTGTGTGTGTGTACACTCCCCAAAAAAATTAAAAGAAGATTTTGACAAGAGATGTGCACACCATGTTTATCTCAGCATTATTTATAATAGTCAAGATATGGAAATAAGACAAATGCTCATCAGCATATAAATGGGTAAAAAAGATGTGGTCTATATACACAACTCAGCCATGAGAAGGGAGGTTATCCTGCCACTTATGATAACATGGATGGAACTTGAGTACAGTATACTGAGCAGATAAGTCAGACAGAGAAAGACAAGTGAATGTATCTATATATCACTTATACATGGAATAAAAAAAGTGAAACCTGTAAAAAAATTAAAAACCATAGTAAAATGGTGGTTACCAGGGAATAGGTTTGCAGGGATATGATTAATGATTTTTAAGGGTACAAACTTGTAATAATTCATAAATAAGCCATAGAGATCTAATAAATAGCATAATAGAGACAGTAATATAGTGATATAATGATACAATGTGATAAACATGCCTAAAACGGCAATCAGATTATAACATATAAATACATCAAAGTAACACACTACACATCTTAAATTTACAAAATGTAACATGTCACCTTTATCAAATAAAACAAGAAAAATGGGGAAAAAATAGCCATCAAATGTACAAACTAAACTTAATATCTTTGTGGCTAGAAAAAATTTGGGGAATGTAACTTTATATTGACTGATAATTATAACTTTCCTCCTTTTCCTTCTGATTCAAGCCAAAATTATTTTTTCCTTTTCAGTAATGAATCAAATGTTTTATCAGTATATTGGGAATTCTGTTGTGCTTTACTGTTGGCAAGAAACATGCAAAAGTGAATGTGGTTCATTAAGTAAAAGAAAGAATTAATTCCTGCTATCAGATCTCTCTTTATATTACTTTTGAGTAACAACAACATGTACAAAAGATCAAACATGCAACAAGGGATACCTGGGAGCTATAAAAGGAGTCATCACACAGCTTCATCAAGGACTGACAGTTTGCTGGCTAGTGCAGTGCTGACCACCTCCTTTAATTATGCTCAGATTCACTGTAATCTAACAACTTGATGAAATGAACAGAGTTATGAGTAGGCAATGAAAAACAACAAAGACTACAAGAAGGAATAAGTAGCAGTAAGACAAGCAAACCACAAGAACAGACAACTCCTGGTGAAATAAAACTGCTCTGAAAGGCAAATGACAACTTGCAAAAGAAATGACAAGAGGAGTGAAAGTGATTCAATGTACCATTAATAAGATTCTCTACACATATTAAACAACTATTGAATAACAAAAGTAACATGTGCAGAGTGGTGTTGGCAGAAGAATCAGTGCATAAATCAATGCAATAGAACACCAGGCTTCCAGCCAAGGTGGAGGCATAGGTAGATACACTTTGCCTCCTCACACAACCAAAAGGAGGACAACAAATTAAAAAAAATAAATAACCAGAACTGACAGAAAATTGAACTGTATGGAAGTCCGACAATGAAGGATTTAAAGAAGAAACATTCATCCAGACTGGTAGGAGGGGCAGAGACAGGCAGATGATACAGAGAAGACACATAGCAAAGCGGCAACTGGTGGAGTGGGCAGTCCTACATTTGTGTGCAGATACACCAGGAGGAACAACTGGGGAGTGAGACAGACCACACAACCCAGGGCTCCACAGAAGGAAAATAAAGCCTTATAACATCTGACTGAAAAAGCCTGTGAGAGTTGTAGTGGCAGGAGAAACTCCCAGCTTCACAGAAGAGTTCACTGGAGAGACCCACAGGGTGCTAGAATATGCACAAAACCACCCACCCAGGATCAACACCAGAAGGGCCCAGTTTGCTTGTGCATAGTGGAGGAAGAGACTGAAAACCAGCTTAGAACAGAGCAAGTGGTATTGTTCACTCTTGGACCTCTCCCCCACAGACAGTGCCACAATGCAGCAACCTGGTTGCCCTTCCCTGGTGAATACCTAAGGCCCAAACACTTACTATGTAATAGCTGCTCCAAGACAAAAAAAATATGACCCATATGAAAGAACAGATCAAAGCTCCAGAAAAAATACAACTAAGTGATGAACAGATAGCCAATATATCAAATGCAGAGTTCAAAACACTGGTAATCAGGATGTTCACAGAAATGGTTGAGTATGGTCACAGAATAGAAGAAAAAGTGAAGGCTATGAAAAGTGAAATAAAGGAAAATATACAGGGAACCAACAGTGAAGGGAAGGAAACTAGGACTCAAGTCAATGGCTTGGAGCAGAAGGAAGAAATAAACACTCAACCAGAACACAATGAAGAAACAAGAATTCGAAAAAAACGAGGAAAGGCTTAGGAACCTGTAGGACAATGTTAAACATCCCAGCACATGAATCATAGAGGTGTCAGAAGAAGAAAGGGAAGAGCAAGAAATTGAAAACTTATTTGAAAACTTATTTTCTAACCTGGCAAAGGAAACAGACTTCCAGGAAGTCCAGAAAGTTCAGAGTGCTAAAGAAGTTGGACCCAAGGAGGAACACACTAAAACACATCAATATTATATTACCCAACATTAAAAATAAAGTGAAAATCTTAAAGGCAGAAAAAGAAAAGAAGACAGTTACCTACAAAGTCCCATAAGACTCAGATGATTTCTTGAAAGAAACCTTGCAGGCAAAAAGGAGATGGAAAAAATATTCCAAGATTACTCTATCCAGCAAAGCTATCCTCTAGAATAGAAGGGCAGATAAAGTGTTTCCCATACAAGGTCAAGTTAAAGCATATCATCATCACCAAGCCCTTATTATATGAAATGTTAAAGGGTCTCATCTAAGAAAAAGAAGATAAAAAATATGAACAGTAAAATGACAACAAACTCACAACTATCAACAACTGAAACTAAAAAAAAACAAAAAAACAAAAACAAAGATGAACTAAGAAAATATATAGAACAGGAACAGATTCACAGAAATAGAGATTACATGGAGGGATCAGCGGTGAGGGGGACAGGGAGAGAATGGGGGAAAAGGTACAGGGAATAAGAAGAATAAATGGTAGTTACAAAATGGAGAGGGAGAAGTTAAGAATAGTATGAGAAATGGAGAAGCCAAATAACTTATATGTATGACCCATGGACATGAACTAAGGTGGGGGAATGATGGTGGGAGGGGGAACAGGGTAAAAGGGAGTAAAGTGAAGAAAAATATGGGACAACTGTAATAGTATAATCAATAAAATTTATTTTTAAAAAATCTGAAAAAACAAAGAACACCAGGACACACAAATAGGCCCCGCAAAATATGTTCAGCTGACTTTTGAAGAAAGTACAAAATCAATTCAATAGAGAGATGATACCCCTTTCCAAAAAATGTTCCAGTACAATTTGACTCATAAATCCCACTTCTCGGAATATATCCTAAGAATCCCAAAATTCCAATCAGAAATGATATGTGCACCTCTATGTCCATAGCACCATTATTTAGAATAGCCAAGGTTTATATACAGCCCAAGTGCCCATCAGTAGATGAATGGATAAAAAAGCTGTGGTATGTTTACATAGTGGAATGCTACACAACTGTAAAAAGGAAGTAACTTTTACCCTTTGCAAAAGCATGGATGGAACTGGAGAATATTATGCTAAGACAAATAAGTCACTCAGAGAAAGACAAATGTCTTAAAATCTCACTCATATGTGGAATCTAATGAACAAAATACACTGATGAAAAAATAAAAATAGGGGCATGGATACATGGAACATACTGACAGAGCTCAGAAGGGAGGACGGCAGGAGGAGGAACTGGAAAAAATTAGTCAAAGAACATATATGCATATTTGCATAACCCACTGACACAGACAACAATGCGATGAAGGCCAACCAAGTGAGTATGTAGTGCTGCGGGGACCTTAATAGTGTCAATTAAAAAAAAGAACATATGCAAGCACATAGAAAAACAGAATGATATAATCAATAGATAAATTGAATAATAATCAGAAAACAAGATTTTATATAAATGAGGAGAGACCCCAAAAAACAGAAACTTATTTTCAAAATGTATATTTATCCTTGCACATTTAAACTTCAGTGACCTTCAAAGTACTCTCCATTTGATGCAACAGACCTATCGAAATTTTTCCTACTGCTCAAAACAGTCTTTGACTCGATTTTGATGCCTTTTAGTGCTTCTGACATTCTTTGTTTCACCTCTTCCACGTCAACAAAGCATTTTCCCTTGATAATTTTTTTCATCTGGGGAAACAACAACAAAAAGGGTTGATCAGGGAGAGAGCAGGTGAATAGCAAGGGTGGGATATGGTGGATCATAGTTTTTGGTCAAAAACTGCTGAACACTACTACGGTGTGGGCAGATACACTAGTAAACCAGCAATTATAAAATGGGCAAACACACTGAAAGAATCACAAAAAAATTCACTGAAGCTATATGCAGCCTCCCACAACAACACAAGCCAGTACAATAATACAGGACACTAATCTATCAGGAAAAACCAGTACTAATAGAGGACCACCCTCCAGAAGATAATTCCAGTTTCTTTTTTGGTCCCCCTTCATAAATAAAATATAATTTCCTATATAATAAATGGAAAACATACATCTTATCTTTTAATTTCAGTAAAATAATTTTTTAAATAAATATTACACTGGAACATAAAAAATATTTAACAAATATAAAACTGACAAATTAAATGGATACGTGGATTGGAAGATGGTGGAGGAGTGAATGGAAGCCACACTAACCTCCTCCCAGGACCAATCTGGAATTACAACTAAATTGTGGAGAAATTACACACAACAAACTGAACAGTAGTGATAGAGAAGACATAACCTCAGACAGACAGAACAACCGGCTTCAAAACAACCTGTCTGAAAAGGAGTGCAGTCGAGACTCGAGAGGGATGACTAAGCACCCACAGGTGATGCACCAGAGGGATAATTAAGCAGCAGGTTGGATCCCTCTGAGAAGAATAAAGTCTAAACCCTAAGCTGGGATCCCCAACCTACAGCACCAGAGCCCAAAAAGTAAACAGATAACAACCTGCGGGGAAAAGGAGCAAGGCTGCAGAGACAGACAGCTGGAGTCTCAAAAGCCATTTAAACGGCCAAAACACAAATTTTCCTTTGCCGTCACTTACCTGGGGTTCTGGCACAGGTAGGGGCAGAGTGGACTGGAGACGCCTGAAGAGACATAGAGGACAGAAGCTTTGGGAAGAGAGCAGAAAGAGTAGCTACAGGGAACTTGGTGCTGAGTCATCCCCCAAAGGGAGGCAGTCATCGTGCTCAGGCAGACTATTCCCCTCCTAGCAGCAGCAGCTGGATGGAAAGCAACAGCCTGGCCCCTAAGAAAGACTCTCCCGAGACTCTGTGGTGCTTAAGACTGCTGAGTACACAGGGGCTAGATTAATACCTGAAGGAGACAGCCACAGATGTAAATCCCTGGCAAAGGGGGACAAAGTGGACTAGAGACACTTGAGGAGACACCGAGGATGGAGGCTTGGGGGAGAGAAATGAAAGATTGGCCACCATACTGCAGCAGCCATCCTGCTCAGGTGGATCACTCCCCTCAAGCAGTAGCAGCTCCTTGAGTGGAGTGGTCTACCTGAAAACACCAGCCCCAACCCTAGGAGGAATTCTGTCCTGCCCTATGGGGCTTAAGCCTAACTGCTGAGTGCAAAGTGACTGACAACTGAAGGAGACAACTGTAGACAGCAGATCTCTGGCAGTCTCAGAGAAGACTGCCTAAGGTCAGACAGGGTCAATATCTGGCACCACCAGAGGTGGATCCATAAAGAAAAAGCAGTAGTAAATACTAAAGGCTACAAAAAAAATCCACTGTGGTCCTCTCCATGATTAGGGATATTTTTTTCCTGCATAGCTTTTTAACATACATATCTTGTCCAACAAGTTTGTGCATATGAAGGCCACTAGAATTGATACTATAGTTTATTTCTCTCCTTTCTTATAATAGTCTTAATCTCTTTAAGGAAGAGCTAACCCCTATCCTTCATGGACTTTTCCAAAAAATCGAAGAAGATGAAAGACTCCCAAATACTTTTTCTGAAGCCACTATCATCCTAATCCCAAAAACAGATGAAGACACAACAAAGAAAGAAAACTACAGTCCAATAGTGCTGATGAACATAGACACTATAATGCTCAACACAATACTGGCAGGTGTGTATACAGCAATACATCAAAAAGTTCACACATCATGATCATGTGGGATTCATTTCAGGGATGCAAGGATGGTACAATATTCCCAAATCAATTAAAGTAATATGTCATATAAACAAAAGCAAAAACAATCACATGATCACATCAATAGATGCAGAAAAGGAATTTGATAGGGTACAACACCCATTTATGTTAAAACACTCAGCAAAGTGGGAATAGAGGGAGCATTCCTCAACATAGTAAAGGCCATATATGAGAGACCTACAGCCAACATCATACTCAAAAGGCAACAACTAAAAGCTTTTCCACTATGATCAGAAACAAGACAAGGATGTCCACTTTCACCACCTCTATTCAATATAGTATTGGAACTTCAGCCATAGCAATCAGACAAGAAAGAGAAATAAAAGGCATGCAAATTGCAGAGGAGGAAGCAAAACTGTTATCATTGGGAGAGACAATGACAGCGTACATAGAAAATCCTACAGACTCCACAAAAAACAACTTTACCTAATACGTGAATTTGGCAAAACAGTAGAATATAAAGTCAATATTCAGAAATCAAAGGCGTTTTAGTACACTAAAAATGAAATGTCATGAACAGAAATCAGGATAAAAATCCCATTTGATATAGCAACACTAAAAATAATATAGTTAGGAATAAACATAACCAAGGAGGCAAAAGACCTGTACTCAGAAAACTACACAACACTGAAGAAAGAAATTCAGGAAGACACAAACAAATGGAGGCATGTACCATGTTCATGGATTGGAAGAATTAACATTATCAAAATGTCCATAATACACAAAGCAATTTATAAATTCAATGCAATCCCTATTAAAGTACCAATGACATGTTTTACAGATATAGAACAAACACTTCAAAAATTTATATGGAACCATAAACAACCAAAAGCAACTTCCAGAAAGAATAAGAAAGTAGGAGAGAATACAATACCTGATATCAAACTGAAATACAATGGCACTGATATTGAAACAGCCTGGCACTGGTGTAAAAATGGACACAAAGATCAGTGGAACAGAATAGAGAGCCCAGTAACAAACCCAACTCTCTATAGCCAATTAATATTTGACAAAGGGGATAGAAGCATAAAATGGAGTAAAACTAGCCACTTCAACAAATGGTGTTGGGAGAGCTAGACAGCTATATGCAAAAAATGAAGCTTAAGCACCTACTTACACCATAAAGAAAAATAAATTCAAGGTGGATAAAAGATTTAAATATAAGTCTTGACACCATAAAAGTCCTAGGAGGTGGGAAAGACCATAGGCGGGAAAACCACAGATATTCTATGCAGCAATATTTTCATTGATATGTCCCCTAGAGCAAGGGACATAAAGGGAAGAATAAACAAATAGAACCTCATCAAAATAAAATCTTTTGCATGGCTAAAGAAAACAGCATTAAAACAAAAAGAGAACCAACCATACGGGAAATTATATTTACCCACGATACCTGGGACAATGGTTTGATCTCCAAAATGTATCAAGAACTCATGTGACTACACTCCAGGAAGATTAATAAAACACCAATTAAAAAATGGGCAAAGGACCTGAACAGACACATCTCCAAGGAGGACATACAGAGTGTCCAGAGACATACTGAAAGATACTCAGCATCATCAGCCATTAGAAAGATGCAAATTAAAACCACAGTGAGATACCACTTCACACCACTCAGAATAGCCATCATAAACAAATCAATAAACAAGTGTTGGAGAGGATGTGGAGAAAAGGGAACCCTAGTACCGTAGTTGGTGGGAATGCAGACTGGTGTAGCCACTGTAGAAAACAGTGTGGAATTTCCTCAGAAAACTAAAAATGGAACTGCCTTTTGACCTGGCAATTCAACTGCTGGGATTTTACCTTAAGAACCCTGAAACACCAATCCAGAAGAACCTATGCACTCCAATGTTCATAGCAGCACAATTTACAATTGCCAGCTGCTTGAATCAACCCAAGTGCCCATCAATAAATGAATGGATCAAAAAGCTATGGTACACTGACACAATGAAATACTATGCAGGAGAAAGAAAGAAGGAGCTCCTACCCTCTACCCTTTGCAACAGCATGGATGGAACTGAATAGCATTATGTAAATGAAATAAGCCAGGCAGTGAGGAACAAATACCATATGATCTCACCTTTAACTGGAACCTAATCAACAAAACACACAAGCAAATAAAATATAACCGGAGACAATGAAATTAAGATCAAACTGACAGTAATCCAAGGGGAGGCTAGAGGGGAAGGGTTTTCAGGAACATCTATAAAGGGAAAATGGTCAAAATCAAAGTAGGTAGGATCAAGGGTGGGAACCGGGGATGGCTGGGGTGAAGGGGCGTGATGGGGGAAAAATGCAGACAACTATAATTGAATAACAATACAATATTTTTTTAAAAAATCAACTGCAAAAAAAACTATTTGTGGCAATAGGAAAAACATTATATGGTCACATCTAATTATAAACCCATAAATGTGAAAAACAAAATGAAAGTTTTAAAAATGAGCCACTTAAAAATGATATTTTCCCAAATAATCACTAGTAATTTATTACAAAATAAATTACAAATGCAATTACTGATTATCAACAAGACACTGAGAAGGAAAGACTACTTTATATTACAACTTTTCAGATACAGATAACATCTTACATATAAAAAATGTACAGTCCTCAATATCATTTAAAAAAATAAAAATAATGGAACCAGTACACATTTCAATATTTGAAAAGAAGCCACAAAATAATCCTTAAAAAAGTTGCATATAGAAATTAACAGGAGGAGTCCAAGATGGCGGCGTGGTAGGACGCAGCAGATTCTACTCTCCCACAACCAGGAAAAAAAATCCTAGTCATTTTAGGTAGGAACAGAGCAAAGAGCCAACATTATCACGTCATAAATGAAAATAGGAGATCGCAAATTGTAGCGGACATTGAAAAACCCGAAGAGAGAGCGTGGTTTGGTGAAAGTCTCGGAAACC
>CM052549.1:48482891-48507273 GCA_028533065.1 Trachops cirrhosus | reverse complement strand
GATTGCTCTATCCAGCAAAGCTTTCATTTAGAATGGAAGGGCAGATCAAGTGCTTCTCAGATAAGGTCAAGTTAAAGGAGTTCATCATCACCAAGCCCTTATTATATGAAATGTTAAAGGGACTTATCTAAGAAAAAGAAGATAAAAAACATGTATAGTAAAATGACAGCAAACTTACAATTATTAACAACCACACCTAAAACAAAAACAAAAACAAACTAAGCAAACAACTAGAACAGGAACAGAACCACAGAAATGGAGATCACATGGAGAGTTAGCAACAGGGGAGTTGGGGGGGAAGTTACAGAGAATAAGTAGCAGAGATGCTAGGTAGAAAATAGACAAGGAGGATAAGAATAGTATAGGAAATGTAGAAGCCAAAGAACTTATGACACATGGACATGAACTAAAGTGGAGGAATGTGGGTGGGAGAGGGTGTGCAGGGTGGAGGGGAATGAAGGGGGGGAATGGAACAACTGTAATAGCATAATCAATAAAATATATTTAAAAAAAGATATACTGAAATAAAAAATATTTCAAAAGTTTAAAGTCAATATCAGAATAATAATGATAATAGCAAATACTCATATAGTATGTATGTAGTACACTCTAGGCACCACCAAAGGCATTTTACATCTATTCTCTCATTTAAATCCTCAAAACATCCCCATTTTATAGACCAATAAAGAGAGGTACAAATTGGTTAATTAACTTACCTGAAACTAATCAAGTAGTAAGTAGCATATTTATAATCAAACCCAGGCAGTCTGGCACCAGAGCACATGGTTTTAATCACAATACAGATTGATACACCACATAACATTTTAGATCAACAACAAACTGCATACAGGATGATGCTCCCATAGGATTAAAACAGAGCTGAAAATTCCTATCACCTAGTGGCATCATAGCTGTCAGAAACACATAGCATTATGTGTTTGTGGTGATGCTGGTGTAAACAAATCTTCTGCACAGCCACTCATGTAAAAGTATTGCACATACAACTACATACAGCACATAATAGTTGATAATGATAATAAATGACTATGTTACTATGCTATACTTTTTATGCTTACTTTACAGTGTATATTTTCTACTCATAAATAAAAGTTTGCAGTAAAACAATATGCCATGTTATGTCAGGAGCAGCCTCATACATCTCTCATTTACCATGTCTCTTAATTGCCTCATATTTTCTTTTTTTTTAATTTAATCTTATGTTTTGTACAGTAACTTGCTGTACAGGCTTGTAACCTAGGAGCAACAGGTATACCATATACCTTAGGTGCATAGAAGGCTATACCATCATGGTTTATGTAAATACACTCTATGATGTTCTCACAATGACAAAATTGCCTGATGCATCCCTGTGGTTAAGCTACACATGACTGTACTGAAGATCAGACATGGATGATACACATTCTCAGTCCCTGAAGATCTGCTGTCTCTCTGTTGCCTTCATTTATGGACAAAGTTGTATCAATAATATCATATAAACCAACAAATATAGAAATCAAGGAAAATATGAAATTGAATAAAAATAACTAGATAAAGTTGGAGGCTATAATACAGGCTAAGATCTGAATTAGAACTAATTAAAAATAAAAAGGATATTGGTTAATGGGGCCAGTTATGAGGCATTTATAAGCAGTTACTAGTTGGAAAGCATAATGGAAAAGATCTTACCTACTACAGCTCCCAAAACCTGTAAAATATCCAGAAATAAACAAGAGAAATGCATATGGCCTATATAAAAAAAAACTATAAAACTCAGCTGAGGGACATACTATAAGAGTTGATTAGTACCATGTTCCTAGATAAGAAGACTCTATTATGGTTAACATATCAAATCTAAACAAATTAATTTTTGTATTTATAACAATTCCAGTCAGAATCTAGAAGGATCAGGGAGACAACTGTACTAGAACAACAACTTAAAAAAAAAGAATCTAGAAGGATGTTTTTAACTTAACATTTTGACTCAAAATTTCTCTGAAAATTTAGATAGATAACAATAGGCAAGAAAATATTGAAGAAAAAAGCATGTTAGAGAGAAATTCAGGTTTATAAATTTATAAAAATAGGTATCTAAACTTGTTATAAAATTAAAATAATGGTAATAGAGTTTGAGGTAATATGAAACAATGGGAAACAAAACATAAAGTCCAGAATCATGTGGGCCTCTGTATATGTGCATATAAAACAAACTGACAATAACCAGAGGGGTAGGGGAGGGGGATAACGGGGGAAAGAAGGAGAAAAGTCATCAAGGAAAATGTGTAAAGGAACCATGGACAAAGCCAAATGGGGGTAGAATTGAGGGTGTGAGGTAGGGGTGGGTGGGGCAGACGAGAGTTTTGGGGGAAAATGGAGACAACTGTACTTGAACAATAAAAAAATAAAATAAAATTAGTTCTTATCACTGAGGGATTAAAGTAATATGTGGGTTATAAGTTAATGGGATAACTATCTGAAGGATCTATGCAAAATATGTACTATATTTATGTAGCAAAAATAAAAATAATTATTTAGTTGTGTTGAAATTTGTTTTGTCTTTCCTTACTATTTTAGTATTTTCCTGAGTTTTCCAAATTTCCAACATTAAGAATGTGTCTTTAATTAGTAAGATCTCATGAATGTTATTTTAATGATGTGGATTAATTCAAATTCTATTTAAAAAAGAAAAATGTGCTGATTTAATTCAATAAATGTCAGATTCCTTCCTAAATGAAAGGCAACTGAGGAAAAAAAACTGCTTTGGTAATAAACTATATCCCAGGCAAACTGTGAAAGAGAAAAGAGGTGAAAATCATCTTAGAGAGTGGGGTACTGCCTTAGAAAAGTAGGACTTCATGAGGGGCTACAGTGAGAAATTAAGTCAAAAAGGTTTCAACAGTGTTCCTTCTGCAGGTAGAAAAAGGAGCTATACTAGAAAGGATAGAAATAATAGAAGAAAGTCAATCTTCAATTTACACAAGCCTATTTCTAACATGGTTTCTGGAATAAAAATGTTCAAATGAAAATGAAAAGGTTTTCTAAATTACTACTAATATATGAGAAATTTGTTCAGAGAAGTCCAGCAATTGCTAATATAACAAGAATGGTTTGCACAATATCAATGTAACCTGGCATCCAAGGAGAGTGGACTGGCATGCCCATTTGTGAACAATGATGACTTCAGTGAAGACGCTGTTCAGTGAACATGTGTAGAGTATGGCCGTCGCATTCAAAATGACTGAGAGACTAGAGCAATGGATCTGAACCAAATTTTGCTTTAAGTTTGAACATTCCTTCACAGAAACTATTCAGATGACTCAGAAGGCCACAGCTATGAGCAACTGGTGATTCACAGCTTCATCACAACAACACGCCTGCTCATGCATCACGTTATCATGCAGAATTTTTTAGCAAAACATCAAATCACCCAGGTGGTTCAGGTCCCCTACAGCTCAGATTTGGTTCCCTGTGACTTCTAGCTTTTCCCGAAACTAAAACCACCTTTGAAAGGGGAGAGATTTTGGACCATCAATGAGATTCAGGAAAGTAGGATGGGGCAGCTGATGGCAACTGGGAGGACTGTGTGAAGTCCCAAGGTACCTACTTTGAAGGGGACTAAGGCATCATTTTCCTATATATAATGTTTCTTGTATCTTGCATCTTCTTCAATAAATGTGTCTATTTTCATTTTACAAGGCTGGATACCTTCTGGACAGACCTACAGATAAATATGTCTAGAAAAATCACTAAAGAATATGTTCTCAATTGTAGCTCCAATATATATGATAAGTAAATAGAATATGCAAGGATCTAATTATACATTGACAACCAGGAACATCTGTCATTTCAAAGAAAGGAGAATACTGTAGGAAGTCACTTTCAAGTTTGATGAATGCTCTAGGAACACTGTCATCTAAAAAAGAAATAAATCACCTTCAATTTACCTTCTAATGTTTTTACATAATAAGTACCATAAGATTGCAGAAAAGTACATTTAGTTTAAATGACTTGGAACACTTGCTGGCATCAAATTCAACAAATCATTAATATCTTTCCAAGGGAAATTGGTAAAACAGGTCTAAAGAAAACATCTCAATTCAGGAGTAGGTTAGAGAATTAATAATAATAGAAAACTATCCCATCCACAAGTGAATGACTACTATTTCAGACTATTTTCAGCTAACATAACCTAGTTTACAAGAAATATAAATGAAAATGCTTCTCTAGTCTGTGTTGCCAATTCTCCCGTGTGTGCTGAGAAATAAGATGAAAGTATAAAAATGGGTATTTATATTACCTATATTCCTTTAAAAGCCTTCTAGAAGCTCAGATATACCAAATTCATTTTACTGAAGATTGCCAGAAATGAGTGACAGGTTCAAAAGCAAAGTATTGTCTATGTTATTCATTATTCAATACTTACAGACTGAGCTTAATATAATTTCTCATTGATTTTTCACATGGTCTTCTTAACTACTGAAGTTAACTATGTGTATCCTTTTATGACTTAAATAGACCACATAATAAATAATGACATTGTTAAGTGTTTCATTTTGTCACTAGTAGTACGCACAATTTTATATATCAATCAACTTAAAAGATATAACATGATTAAATGAATGTTACTTTAATTTCACATAATACTCTGACAAATCCTTTCTGGCTTTTAGTGTTTTAATAAAACAAAATAATTAGAATAGTTCTTCAGCTTTAAAAGTCATTTATCCAGGTCCTGAAATATCACATACCCACATTTATTATATTTTTATTCAAACAGCCAAGTAAGTCAAAAATAAATGTTTCTTGAATCAAGATATGTGAACAGCAACATGTTATGGCAATAAGTTAAACTACAATTATTTTTCTATAAAATTGTGCATTTGAACTCTCACTTTCATTCATATTTTCTGTTTTGTTTGTTGTAGTCTTTTAAAAGAAGGCCTTAGCTATCTCTGTTCTTTTTTTTCTTTTGAAAATGTATTTAGGTTTTATTTTTGTAGGATAAACTTTATTTCAACATTTGTTTTAAGCCAAGAACTTAGACTATCATTATATTTCCCAGTTTTCTGTCCATATGTATAATTTAAAGTTCAGCAAAAATAGAAAATAAAAAAGAGAGATTCTTTATTTGTACACCCAGTCCAAATGATCATTATAAACATTCATAATTCTCTGAACTGAAATTGAATATGAATGAGCACATTAAACACCAGTACATTGTACAATATTATTTACTCTTTTAAAAACTTCTCAAAAGACTAGAACAGATTTGGGGCATATTTGTCCCTGAGCTATCTTTCTATGATGAAATTAAAACTTTTTCAATAAAATAGATTTATATTAATTAACTCAGAACTGAACAAACCCTGATCAGATTAACTAATTCTCTAGATTCCTAATGGTATCACAATTAAAATATACTGTGATATCATAATAGAATTTTATAAACTAAAAGGAAAAACTCCTGATTGTTAAAAATGCAACTTTGTAAAATATTTTTATAATAAGAAACATTGATATTATAAGAAGCAAAGAAAATGTGCTTTTTAATACTTAAAACATTACATATTCAGAAGTTCCAGTCAAAATGCTGGTTTAGGTAAGTGCAGTACTCAAATCTCCCACAAGCACATCAAAATTACAACTAAATTACAGAACAACCATCATTTAGAACCACCTGAAATATAGCTGAACAGAAGTCCTACAACTAAGGATATAAAGAAGACACATGGAAACTGGTAAAAGGAGTGGAGATGTGAAATGGGCTGGTCCCACATCCAAGTATGGCAGGCAAAAATCCAGAGGGATATCTCCATTAAGGAGGTTCCCCTGAGGGTCTGAGTTCCATCCCTGGGTTCCAGTGCAAGGAAAAGGAGTCCCCATAACTTGTGACTGTAAAAATCAGCAGGGATTATGGCCAAGGAAGACGAGGCCCTCTGGAGTTATAGATGTTCCTCTTAAAGGGCCCACACATGGACTTACACCAACTCACTCCCTCTGAGCTCCAATGTTAAAGAAGCACCTTTAAAGGCACTAGAGATATGCAGGGAAGAATGGAACTGTCTGGCCTCAGGGTAAGAGCTAGAAGGGCAGCATGCTCCTGACAGATGGGCTAGTAGAGGCAATTGTTCTTTTGGTGAATACCCCCAATCCCAACAGAGTCAGCAGATAGGCATCATATCTGAGTCTCCATCAACTTGGCTAACACTGTTCACTCCTCCCAGGTGATTCCCCAAGACACCATCACACACAATTGGGGGCCCACCCAAGGCCTTACCAGTGGCTTTTCCATATAAATGGCCCATCTTAACTCGTACTTCATACTTTTTTAAATCTCTCAAACAAGCAACATCTGGCCTTGGAGTGCAATGTACATCTCACTAAGTGACGCCAGGCTTGCCACTAACTGCAGGTAGCCTGCGCTGGGATTGGAGCTTGGCTTCTCCTGGGCACCTCTAAGTCCAGCACAAGTAGCAGTAATCTGCAGATCACTCTGTAGGTCACGCTAGATCACCCTGGGCATGGCACAGGTGGTGGCTGAACCTAGTCTACACCTCCTGGGAGGCCCCACCCAATGGACAGCTTTGGACCACATTGAAGCATTACCCAATCACCTCCACAATTCACACCATCAAGGGGTAAATTCAGAGGGAACCAGAGCCCTGCTGAAGTAAATACTACACTGTGGGATGACACATGCACAGGTGATCCTCTACAATGGTCGTAGCCAATCCTCACAGCTGAGGGTAAATCCCTCATATTGAGGTACCAACAGCAATCAAGGCTCAACTTCAACAGGATAGTATACACAGCCCACAAGGGGGGCATAACTAGAGTGTCCAGGTCAGGTTAGTGAGGAGGCTGTACCTCTGGACTCTATAGGACACCTACCACCTTAGGCCACTCTACCAAGCCCAGGACATGTAGCATCTCTCTCTAATACATAGAAACAAACATAGGAAGGCTGTCAAAATGAGGAGACAAAGAAACATGTCCCAAATGAAAGAACAGAACAAAACTTCAGAAAGAGAATTCAACAAACTGGAGACAAGCAAGTTATTAGATGCAAAGTTAAAAAACACTGGTTGTAAGGATACTCAATAAACTTAGGGAAAGAGTACATGAATTTAGTGAGAACTTCAACAAAGAGATAGGAAACATAAAAACAGAACTAGACAATATAAAAATGAACAAGACTGAAATGAAAAATACACTACAGGATATCAATACTGGAGTAAATAAAGCAGAGGATCAAATCAAAGATTTGGAAGATAAGGAACCAGAAGACACACAATCAAAGTAGTAGAAAGAAAAGAGAATCCAAGTAGCCTCTGGGACAATTTCAAGCATAACATCATTGGCATCATGGGGGTACCAGGAGTAGAAGAGAGAGAGCAAGGAATTAAAAACCTATGCAAAAAAATAGTGATGAAATACTTCCCTAATCTGGTGAAGCAAACAGACATACAACTCCAGGAGGCACACAGAGTTCCCAACAAGATGAACCCAAAAAAGAAAAACACATAATAATTAAAATACTAAAGATTAAAGACAAAGACAAAAATCTTAAAAGTAGCAAGAGAAAAATTGTCACCTACAAGAGAGCTCCCATAAGATAGCTGATATCTCACAAGAAACAATACAAGCCAAAAGGTATTGGCAAAAAATACTAAAATTAATGTAATGCAAGGACCTACAACCAAGATTGCTCTACCTAGAAAGGCTACAATTTAGAATCAACTGATAAAAAATTCACAGACAAGAAAAAGCTAAAGTAGTTGATTACCACCGAACTAGTATTACTGACATGTTAAAGGATACTCTTTAGGAAGAAAAAGAAAAAGATTAAAAAGGTGAATAGTAAAATAGAAAAAATACACATCTATCAACAATTACTTTAAATTAAAATGGATTAAATGCTCCAATGAAAAGGCACATGAATAACAAGTAAAATAGAGACAGGCTCATAGATAGAGAACAGGCTGACAGCACTAGAGGGTGGAGGATTGGGGGTAGAGAGATTGAGTGAAAAAGAAAAAAAACTCTTGGTCACAGACAACAGCATGATGATGGTAACAGGGTGGGGGATGGGTAGAGGTAGAAAAGGGTTTAAGGGAGATAACTGGTAATGGAAAAATATAATAAACTATTAAAAATAATAAAATTAATAAAAATATCTTACCCTTCAATATAAAAAAGACATATGGAGACTGAATAGATAACAAAACAATACCTTTACATGTGCTGTCTACAAGAGGCTCAATTCAGATTAACATAAACAGACTGAAAGCAAAGGGATGGAAAAAGATATTTCATGAAAATGAAAACAAACAAATAAAAAAGCTGGGATAGCAATACTTACACAACACAAAATAGGCTTTAAAACAAAGGCTATACAACAAGAAATAAAGTAAGACCCAGCAATTTCACTTGTGGATATATACCCAAAGAAACCTAAACACAAGACCAAAAAGACATACACATCCATATATTCATTGTAGCATTATTACAATAGCCAAAATATGGAAGCAACCTAAATGGCCATCAATAGATGAAGGGGTAAAGAAGAGTGGTGTATTTATACAATGGAATATAACTCAACCATATAAAAGAATGGAATCTTGCCATTTGCAGCAACATAGATGGGACTAGAGGGTATTGTGCTGAGAAAAGTATAAGACAAAGTAAGACAAATCCCATATGATTTAATTTTTATTTAGAATCTAAAAAGCAAAATAAACAACTAAAATAGAAATAGACTCATAGATACAGAGAGCATTTTGACAGTTGACAAATGGATAGTGGCTTGGGGGTATGGGTAAAAAGGTGAAGGGAATAGTAAGTACAAATTAGCAGTTACAGACTAGTTAAGGAGATGCAAATCATAGCATAGGGTACACAGTCAATAATATTGTATGTTAATAAAATAGGTATGGTATCAGATGGGCACTAGAATTATCAGGGTGTAGATGTAAAGTACAGCATAGGGAACATAATAATGTTGTAGTCAATAAAATAGATATGGTGTCAGATGGGCCCTAGAATTAACAGGGTAATAATTTAGTAAGCTATATCATGTTTAATCACTGTGTTGTACACCTGAGACTAATTTAATATTGTATGTCAATTACAGTATAAAATATTTAAAGTATAAAAATATATAAACATTAAAAAAGTTTACATGTTCTCATTTCTGGCCAAGATGGTGGCATAAGTTGATACACTTTGCCTCCTTGCACAACCAAAAGAAGGACAACAAATTTGAAAATAAAACATTACAAGAACTGCCAGAAAATTGAACTGTATGGAAGTCTGACAACCAAGAAGTCAAAAAAGAAACATTCATTCTGACTGGTATGAGAGGCAGAGACGAAAAGCTGGGAAAGAGAAGTGCAGAAATGCAGTGACTGGAGGACCAGGCAGGCGAGGTGGCAGCTAGTGAAGTGGGTAGTCCCACATTTGCATGCAGATAAACCAGAAAGAACAACTGGGGAGCAAGACAGACCGTGCAACCCAGGGCTCTAGCGAGGGGAAAATAAAGCCTCAAAACCTCTGGTGGTAAAAACCAGAGAGGGTTGCTACAGTGGAAGAAACTCCCAGTCTCACAGAAAAGCTCATTGGAGAGACCCATGGGGTCCTACAAAGTATACAAGCCCACCCACCAAGGAAACAGGACCAGAACTGCCCAATTTGCTTGTGGATAGCAGGAAGTAACTGAAAGCCAGCAGAGAGCTGAGCAAGTGGCATGGTTCTCTCTCAGAACCCTCCCCGCCACACAGGACCACAACAGAGCTATGTGAGTTGCCCAACCCTGGCGAACACCTAAGGCTCTTCCCCTTAAATGTAACAGCTATATCAAGACAAAAAATATGGCACAGTGAAAGAACACATCAAAGCTCCAAAAACAGAACTTGTTGAAGAGCTAGCCAACCCATCAGATGCACAGTTCAAAACTCTGGTAATCACGCTGTTCACAGAAATGGTTGAGTGTGGTCGCAAAATGTAGGAAAAGTAAAGGCAACGCAAAATGAAATGAAGACAAATGTAAAGGGAACCAACAGTGACAGAAAGGAAATGAGGACTCAAATCAACAATTTGGAGCAGAAGGAAGAAATAAACATTCAACCAGAAGAGAATGAAGAAACAAGAATTCAAAAAAATGAGGAGAGGCTTAGGAACCTCCAGGACATCTTTAAACATTCCAACATCAGAATCATAGGGGTGCCAGAAGGAGAAGAGGAAGAGCAAGAAATTGAAAACTTATCTGAAAAAAATAATGGAGAACTTCCCCAATTTGGCAAAGGAACTCCAGGAAGTCCAGGAAGCTCAGAGAGTCCCAAAGAAGTTGGACCCAAGGAAGCACACATCAAGGCACATCATAATTAAGTTTCCCAAGAATAAAGATAAAGAGAGAGACTTCCGGCCAAGATAGAGACGTAGGTAGACACACTGTACATCCTTGCACAACCAAAATAAGGACAACAACAATTTAGAAACAAAAAACAACCAGTACTGACAGAAAATTGAACTGTATGGAAGCCCAACAACCAAGGAGTTAAAGTAGACATATACATCCAGACTGGTAGGAGGGACGGAGTCGGGCGGCCGGGTGGAGAGGGGTTGCAGCAAAAACAACACGGTGGTTGGTGGAACCCAGGCACAAAAGGCAGCAGCTAGTGGACCCTAGAGAGGTGGCAGATTGTAGAGGGGCACGGCACACAAGGTGGCTGGCAGACTGGGGGGTCCCAACTCATGAGCAGATAAACCAGGCGAAACTGGGGAGCAAGACAGACCACACAACCCAGAGTCCAGCATAGGGAAATAAAGCCTCAAAACATTGATTGAAAACACCTGTGGGTGTTGACGTGCCGGGAGAAACTCCCAGCCTCACAGGAGAGTTCATTGGAGAGACCCACAGGATCCTAGAATGTACACAAACCCACTCACAAGGGAATCAGCACCAGAAGGGCCCAGTTTGCTTGTGGGAAGAGGAGGAAGTGACTGAAATCTGGCAGAGAGCGGAGCAAGTGCCATTGTTCCCTCTTGGACCTCTCCCCAACATACAGTGTCACAACCCAGTGATGTGGGTTGCTCTACCCTGGTGAACAACTAAAGCTCCATCTCTCACTCTGTAACATGTGCACTGAAACCAAAAAAAAAAAAAAAAATGGCCCAAATGAAAGAACGAACACATCAAAGCTACAGAAAAAATACAACTAAGCAACAAAGAGATAGCCAACCAATCAGATGCACAGTTCAAAACACTGGTAATCAGGATGCTAAAAGACTTGGTTGATTTTGGTCACATATTAGATGAAAAAATTAAGGCTACAATAAGTGAAATAAAGGAAAATGTACAGAGAACCAATAGTGATGGCAAGGAAGCTGGAACTCAAATCAATGGAGTGGACCAGAAGGAAGAAAGAAATATCCAATTAGAAAAGAATGAAGAAACAAGATTTAAAAAAAAAAATGAGAAGAGGCTTAGGAACCTCCAGGACATCTTGAAATGTTCCAACATCTGAATTATAGGGGTACCAGAAGGAGAAGAGGAAGAACAACAAGTGGAAAACTTATTTGAACAAATAATAAAGGAGAACTTTCCCAATCTGGCAAAGAAAATACACTTCCAGGAAGTCCAGGAAGCTCAGAGTCCCAAAGAAGTTGGACCCAAGGAGGAACACACCAAGGCACATCATAATTACATTAGCCAAGGTAAAAATGAAGGAGAGAATCCTAGAAGCAGCAAGAGATAAGGAAACAGTTACCTACAAAGCAGTGCTCATCAGACTGTCAGCTGATCTCTCAGAAGAGATCTTACAGGCAAGGAGGGGCTGGAAAGAAGTATTCCAAGGTATGAAAGGCAAGGACCTACATCCCAGATTGCTCTATCCAGCAAAGCTTTCATTTAGAATGGAAGGGCAGATAAAGTGCTTCTCAGATAAGGTCAAGTTAAAGGAGTTCATCATCACCAAGCTCTTGTTATATGAAATGTTAAAGGGACTTATCTAAGAAAAAGAAGATAAAAAAACATGAACAATAAAATAACAACAAACTCACAATTATGAACAACCACACCAAAAACAAAAACAAAAACAAACTAAGCAAACAACTAGAACAGGAACGGAACCACAGAAGTGGAGATCAAATGGAGGGTTAGCAACAGGGGAGTGGGAGGAGGAGAGAGGGGGAAAAGGTACGGAGAATAAGTAACATAAATGGTAGGTAGAAAATAGACAGGGGGAGGATAAGAATAGTATGGGAAATGTAGAAGCTAAAGAACTTATAAATATGACACATGGACATGAACTAAAAGGGGGAAATGTGGGTGGGAGAGGGTGTGCAGGGTGGAGGGGAGTGAAGGGGGGAAAATGGGACAACTGTAATAACATAATCAATAAAATATATTTTAAAAAGAGTAAAAAAAAAAAAAAACCTTGCAGGAAAGAAGGGGCTGGAAAGAAGTATTTGAAGTCATGAAAGGCAAGGACCTACATCCAAGATTACTCAATCCAGCATAGCTATGATTTAGAATGGAAAGGCAGATAAAGTGCTTCCAAGATAAAGTCAAATTAAAGGAGTTCACCATCACCAAGCCCTTATTATATGAAGCATTAAAGGGACTTACATAAGAAAAAGAAGAAGATCAAAAATATGAACAATAAAATGACAATAAACTCACAGCTATCAACAACTGAACCTAAAGAAAAACTAAGCAAACAACTAGAATAGGAATAGAATTACAGAAATGGACATCACACAGAGGCTGATCAGTGGGGAGGGGGAGAATGGAGGAAAAGGTACAGGGAATAAGAAGCATAAATGATAAGACAGAGATGTCCTAATTCAACACTCTTATTTAACATAGTACTTAAAGTCCTAGCCACAGCAATCAGACAAGACATAGAAACAAGGCAGACAAATTGGAAAGGAAGAAGTAAAACTGTCATTATTTGCAAAGGACATGGCACTAAATATAGAGAACCATAATGATTCCACATAAATACCTCTGGAACTGATCAACAACTTCAATTACCATATTTTTGGACTATAAGATGCACCCCCCCCCGCCAATTTGGGAGGAATAATGGTTGTTAATGCTGCTGCTGAGTTCTGTTTACATCTACATTGGAGAAATGCTATGTTATTTATGTTATTAAATATATTACCACATTTTTTGCTTCAAAATTTTTTTCCAATTTCCCTCCTCTAAAACCTAGGTGCATATTATGGTCCAAAAATATAGTAAGTAGCACACAAAACATACATCCAGAAATCACTTGCATTTTTTTACCCCAATAATTAACTGAGAAATGGGAATTAACAAAAAATCCCATTCACAACTGCTTCAAAAAATAAAATATTTAGGACTACATTAAACAATAATGTAAAAGACCTGCATTCAGAAAATTATAAGACACTGAAAAAAGAAACTGAAGAAGATACAAATAAATGATAGAATATACAGTGCTCATGGATATTAGGAATTAGGAAGGAATTAATATCATTGATATATACATACTACCCAAAGCTATCTATAGATTCAGATTCAGTGCAATTGCTATGAAGATACCATTGGCCTTTTCACAGAACTAGAACAAATAATTCCAAAAATTTATATGGAAACACAAAAAGACCCTGAACAGCAAGTGTGGTCTTGAGAAGGAAGAACAAAGTTGGAGGAATAACACTACCTGATATCAAACTACATTATAAGGCCATAGAAATAAAAACAGCATGGTACTGGCAAGAAGACATATAGATCAATGGAAGAGAATATATAGCCCCCAAAACACTAATAACTTTATAGTCAATTAATATTTGACAAAAGAGGCAAAAACATAAAATGGAGCAATGGTAGTCTATACAATAAATGGTATTAAGAATATTGGAAAGATACACACAAAAAATTAAACTAAACCAACCTCTTACAACATACAAAAGAATAAACTCAAAATGCTTAAAGACTTATGTTAGACTGGAAACCATAAAAATCCAAGAAGAAAACCTAAGCAGTAAAATCTCGGACATTTCTTATAGCAATAGTTTTTCTAAAATATCACCTCAGGCAATAGAAACAAAAGAAAAAATAAACAAATGGAGCTACATCAAACTAAAAATTTTGTATAGCAAGGAAACCATCAACAAAATGAAAAGACAATGCATTAAATGGTAGAACTTATTTGCTGATACATCTGATAAAGGTTTAATATCAAAATTTATTTAAAAACTTATAAAATACCAAAATGCAATGCAATTAAAAATGGGCAAAGGACATGAATAGACACTTCTCCAAATTAGACATACAGATGGCCAATAGGCATATGACAAGCTTGTCAACATCACTAATAATTAGAGAAATGCAAATTAAAATCATAGTAAGATACCACTTCACACCTGTCAGAATGGCTATCATTAATAAATCAACAAACAACAAGTATTAGCAAGTATATAAAAGGAAACCCTAGTGCACTTTTGTTTGGAATGCAGATTGGTGCAGCCTCTATGAAAAGCAGTATGGAGTTACCTCAAAAAATTAATAATGGTACTGCCTTATGAACCAGTATCTCTATGTTTGGAAGTGTATGCAAAGAAACCTGAAACACTAATTTGAAAGAATATTTGCGCCCCTATGTTCACTGCAGCATCATTTACAACAGCTAAGATTTGGAAACAGCTCAAGTGTCTATGAGTAGATGAGTGGATAAAAAAAGTTGTGGTACATTTACACAAAGGAGTACTACTTGGCTGTAAAAAAAAAAAAAAGAAGAAGGGAATCTTAGTTTTGTGGCAGTATGGATGGACCTAGAGAACATTATGGTAAGAGAAATAAGCCAGTCAGAGAAAGACAAATACCATATGATTTCACTCATATGGAATCTAGTGAACAAAATAAACTAACAGGCAAAATAGAGATAGACTCTCATAAATAGAGACCAAGCTGATAACTGTTGGGGTAGGGACTGGGTGAAAGGGTATAGGATTTGAGAGAAAAAGAAAACAAAGAGAGAAAGAACTCATGATCACAGGCAACAGTGGTGATTTTCAGGGGCAGGGTGACAAGGGGAAGTAAAGAAGGGTATGGAAAGGATTAATGGTGACTGACAGAGACTTAACTTGAGGTGGTGAACACACAACACAATGTACAGATAATGAGTAGTAGAATTGTGTGCCTGAAAACTGCATAATTTTGTCATCTCAATAAATTCAATTAAAAATAATGATCCTAAATAAATCACATTTTCCCACTCTAATTACTATATGATTTTTATCAGTGGCTATTGTTATTAATATTATTAATATGAACTGAACAGTGGACCTCATAATTGAATGAACTTATTCTTTTCAAATATCTCAGCTCTGTTTGGTCAGAACGTCTTAGGATGGGCAAACACAAAAGAAGACCCTGTTTGTTTTGTGATCCTCAGAAGCAAGAGTTAGGGAGAAATAAAAACAAGATTGAGAAGGAAGACAAGCCAATAAATGTTTTAATGAACAGGTTACTGCCAACTGAGAATCAATCCCTCTGGAAACTTTCTAGAAAACCACATACAATATACCTCAAAATTATCTTACCAAGGAGCAGAAGGTAGAATATTTAACCACTGACTGTCATCCTCACTGGTTGAGGGTTGCCATTGGAGCATGAATTCCCTGGCATTTCTGAGCCACCATGTTTGTGTTAAGCAAGCAACTATGACATGAAAGTAAGCCCTTTTGCAGAGTATCAGAGAGACACAGATGCTTGAGGAAGAAATCTGTCAGTGACTAGAGAAACTGTCTACCACACTGCAGAAGAACTCAGATGGAAGGAAGCACTATGGGATGGATCAACATCAGTTACACAGTCCAACTAAGGTCTCAAGTTACCTCAACTTGTAATCACATGAATACCATTCTTCTGTCCCCTGCTTATTATCTCATGGATTTTTCTTTAATATCTATGCTCTTCCATTTATCTACTTAACATATTATATATCTACTTCTAATGTTGATACAATTCCCTTATTAAATATAGAGGTAGGCAAAAGTAGGTTTACAGTTGTTTATAAGGCAAATTTCCATGTCCAAGTTGTAATATGGTATTTTCAATTCCACTTTAATGTTCTTTCCAATTTCCCTGAAATGAGTCCTAGAAGCAAGTAAGCTCTATTTGCTTAATAATTCACTTTTTGAATCATCACAATGCAAAAAATGTAGGGGTCATTGCTTTAAGACCAGCTACTTTTTAGACATGTAATATTCTTTCATGATTTCCATGGTTTTTCTCCCACAAAACTAAGCTAAGATGACTTCTTACATGCTCTTGGCTGTAGTTCTCTGGAGCCTCAAAAAAATTCCTGTTAGAAGCTGTTGTATAAAATCAAGATGCTCTTTAAGAAAAAGTTTGGTACTGCCTTCAAAATGCAAGTATGCTTATTCTGTATATACAGATCCTCTATATGTACTAGAATAAAATTAAAGCTCTCATTTTTTATAACAGAATGTCAACTTTCCACTTCTATTTCTTAGACCTAAAACCAGACTATCTAAATTATTGCAATTCACAACACCTAAATGACAGCTTCCTACCTCAGAGTGCTCCTTAAATGCTCTCTATCTAGCTCTCACTAAAAGGTTACTGAGACAATTGGAGAATAAAAAGGTCCCATTCTCTGAGCTGGGTGGAAATTGGGGTAATATAACCTAGAGCAGATTAATGACTTTCAAACTTGAATCTATACCCAAATCACTGAGAAACTTGTTAAAATGCCAATCAAAAGTCAGGGGAACAGCAGTTTTCCTCACAATAACTAAATACCCCAAACATAATTTTAAAATTCTGAATTGATAAAACCATGAATACTAAGAACCATGGACAACTTTTTCTGGTGGGGTGGGGAATATCTTATACTAAATCATGATGAATTATCCACACAGAAAATAATAAGATTCTGCTTTCAGTTTACTTCAGAGCATGATGATATGAAAATATAAAACATTAAGCTCTACAAGAACAGAACATTTTAATTTGTAAAAATGTTAAAATGTTCTGAATTGTGTTTTTCCAGTAATTTGTATTATGATTGAGTTCAGTTTCAAGTTGAAAATGTTCTTATCATATTGTAAGACTGTTCGTTACCCTAAGAAAAATAAAATGCAATTTATTAGCATAGTGCCTACCAATTTGCTTCATTAAATGTTTGTGATGACATCATATTTTTCAGTAGTGTGTAAGGAAGACCAAACAAATATATTCTAGGTGTGAACTGTGCATTCAACAGACTTAACCAGACTTATTTTTTTCAGTCTTAACATTGTGATAATTTTGATTACATTTCTATTTCATTTTCCTACTTTCAATCAAAAACAGCATGCAGGAATGTAGGAGATAAATCTCAGCACAATACTGGTGAAGACTTTTACAAGTAGCTGAGTCCAAGCCCCTCTCCACCCCATGTCTGCAGACAAAATACATCCTTCTGTAATTGCAACAATTCCAACCCATCCATCCATACACAGGCTATATTCTCTCGGTTAAGTAAAAATTCCTGTAAACCTCATATTCATTCTATGTGAAATGGGGATAATTTAGGGAGCATAAAAGAGAATGCACAAAGATGTGTGGACAAAAAGTGGCCAAATACTAAACCTGACAAGCTCTGGGGAGACCTGTGTGGTGGCCTTTCAAACTCAGAAACCTAAAGTAACCACATAGAATGGTCTGAAATTAAAACTTTTTAACTAAAAGAGGTTTGTAGTGGGTATTCATGTCCTAAGGCAGTATTTTTTTTTCTAATAAAGGTCAATCTTCATCCTCACTAAGCCTGTCTGTTGTCTTTTTGTTTCTAGGATAACATAACTGATAAGCATGTCTTTGCAACAACAAAGTAATTTGCCTTTTTCCAGACTCTCAAAAGCACAGACACCACCAGATCAGACACCACAAATCCCCTCATTGTTATTGTTATCATGTAAATTACTGACTGCTAACTATCTTGTAACCACCTATCTATCACTTTACTTTTTATCTAATTCCAGAGGTTTCCACACTTTGCTTTCTCCTGACTCAGTAATCTATCAACAATGGATTTCATGTAACCCACTTTCATCTTCTCTTTTGATTGTAATATATAAAGGTGCAAAACTGCCATTTTCCCAGAGCATTTTCTCAATCTGTTGAGTTTTGTTTTCTGACAATTGTCACCAGATTGACTCAAATAGACCCATAAAAATGTTTATAGGTTTAGACATTTCTGTGTAGTTGGCAGGATTCCAAAGAAGCCCACCCAGGACCACTCTGCAGACCCGGACTTGTGCTGGGTACCAGTAGGGGTCCATTGTATCCCACTGGCTCCTCATTTTGCAAAGGGTAAATATGAGAGTCTGAACTCATTTGGTTCTGAAGACAACGGACACTTCCTCCCACCAGCCCAAATTTCGGGTATTCTTACGTGACTTAGAATCTTTACAAAAGTGTCAGGGGACATTCCCCCACATTGTCCAGGAGCCCAATAAGGAATTCCACCTCAACTGTAATTTAACAATTGAGTCATCCAGGGGCACATATAAAGGCTAGTCACCAAGCACTCTGAGTCCTTAAGGCTGTACTAAACAGCCAGGGAGTAACTGACTAGGACAACTGGAGGGATGAAGAGGTCCCATTCACTGAGCTTGGTAGGAATCAGGGTAGTATAACCTAGAGCAGATTAATGATTCTCTTATGTGCCTTGGGTTGATGTGGCTTGGGAGGTGACAGGCTCATGGAGCTCAACCCATAGGCAGCACACTTCGACCCACTACACCATATCCCTAGAAATGTGTGCAGCCTCTACAGATCCCACAATAAAACTAACATTAACATAGAAATTTGTGCCTTTAAGGCCGAAACTCCCAAACCCCAGCCCTCATTTATACTCCTGAGGATGTAGGAATCCATTACTTGCAAGTACTTTGCAGAAATGGGAGGATTTAACTAGAAGTAAGTGAATGCACTAGAAGTGAACTAGAGCGGCCAAAATGCAGTTTTCTTTGGGTACCTAAATTAATTTTTTGCATGAAAAATTAGAACACGCTAGTTGTAAAATTAAACTTAAAAAATGGAAAGCATATCTTGATTTGGAAATCAGAAGCTTCTAGGAGAAGCAGAGATCAGTTCTTTTTTTAAAAAAAAGTTAATAAATTTTAGAGACTATCTCTGAACTAAAGAAGGCCACTAAAGTTAATAAATGCCAATACCTCATTCCTCCCCTCCTACAGCTCCTCCACTACAATCTTTGGTCTCTGAGCTTCTTTGTCCAGGCTTGCCCTCCCCCTCTCTTCTTCCTTCCCCTTCCATCTTCTCTATATCTCTTCCAACACACTCCCTACTGATCTATGGGAAAATGAGAATAGATATTCAGACAAGGACAATACAGGAATTCTAGCAACTCCCTTTAGAGAAAAACTGGTCTGAGGCTGAGGGAAACCAGCAATTGTAAACATTCCTTAAGCTAGAACAGAATTAAGGGATCTACTTAAAAATTTCCCCAATTTCCTCTGGGACCATGATGGGTTCACAAAGGAATTTAACTTAAATGTTAGAACATGTAATCCCAGCTATTCTGATCTACTCCAATTAATATACTTAATGGTTTCTGGGAAAGAGACAGAATTACTAATTAAGGTTAACAAGAAAATTCCCCTAGAGGAATATGTTCAATTTAAAGATGATACAAAAGTGAAATGGGATTTAAAAAGAGAAAATGGTCCAGAACAAAGTGGGATCCAGCTGCCTGCCATCAAACACAGGCAAACTCTGGAGGCAGAGGTTTGGTGAAAAAGGAAAGGAGTCTTTTACTCAGAAGCTACATAATTTTGGAATAGTGGCAGGCGTCTGCATGAGAGCTTATTCCCTTTAAAACTTCCAAAGAAAAATAACCCTGCCAAACGTCACCAGGCCAAATAAGTCCTAGGCTGTGTATGGAGTTCCTTCTCTCATTTAAAAATACCATCCTTTGGAAAACGCAGGCAGCTTAGCTGGTAACCAGTAGCAGTCCAGCTTCAGACATCTTTTGGAATCTGGGTATGCTAGCATCTTATTCATTACACATTGCCCTTTCTTCCACAGGCTACCTACTAGCCCAGTGTTTGCACCCTGTCCCTCCAACTGTCTGCTCAAAAATTCATCGATGAGCCCAGCCAAGCAGGACCAGGCAGTGCAGTTCCAGTCACCCACATGGCTGCTGCTTCTCACATGGGGTCAGGTGCAGAAACTGTGCCTGACCACACAGTCTCCAGGTCCCACAAGCCTGGGAGCACTCCAGCTCCCAGGACCTAACAGGGAAAGCAGCGGGAAGGGAAAATGGACAAATCTCCACCCTCCCTTCATTTAAATCTTCTTCTCCCAAAATTCTGCACACTATGGAAGTGTCCAACTTGCCAGCCAATTCATCCTAGACTGTCAGGTCTCTACCTCCCCCTAACCTCTGGGGAAGGCTTCTCCCTTCATCTTTCACACTCAATTGAATGTTCCAATGCAACTTCAGGCCTTTTCCAGTCACTGATATCCTCTATGCACACACTAGAATTAAGCCCATTATACAAGACTGAGCAGTGTCTCTGCCCCTCCTCCTGCCACCATGATCCAGAAGGTATGGGGAGGGTTTCTAGCCACGTGCAACATCAGACATCACATGTAGGTTTTTTACCATTGCTCCAGGGGTGTGGAAATCTATCATGCACCATCTGTGGCTTCTCCACAGCCTCTAGTGCTTTCCAACCCCTCCTCCACTCTGGGGAGAGCAGCCTCATGTGACACCATGGCGTTCCCTCTTCTGCTCCCCAGCAATCTAGCCAGAACCCCTGTAACAAAAACAAAAAGAAGCAAAAATAGGGCTGCTCTGAGAATTATGAAAAAGCATTTCTCCTTTTCCTTACCAATAGTTTAGGAGAAATTAAAATTACTATAAAAAATGAAAAATTACTAAAGCCCTTGCCTGGCCAGTGTGGCTCAGTTGGTTGGAGTGTCATCCTGTAACCAAAAGGGTGCAGGTTCAATTCCTGATCAGGGCAAATACCAAGGTCTGGGGTTCAATCCTCAGTCTGGGCAAATATCATCTCCCATCCAGGCACGTATGGGAGACAGCCAATCAATGCTTCTCTTGCCAGTGTTTCCCCCTTTCCTTTCCTCTCCATCTAAAAGCAATGAAAAAATGTCCTCAGGTGAGGATTAAAAACAAAAATTACTGAGGCCATTGTAAATACTGGGGTATTTTATCGCTTCTTAACTAACTATGTTGCCGCCTCCCTCAGAGTAAGCTTCTGTGCAAATGGTAGGCCCATTTAATCAACCAATATCTTATTTTGTAAATCAGAATCTGTTCCCTTCTAACTAAGGAATGTTATGGGGCAACATATATTTTTACTAATCAAATCTGTCTCAACTCACCTGATAGAGTGAGATTTTCTTGAAAGCAATGACTCCCATATATCTTTTTTTCCAGAATGGTGAAATGTATTTAGAAATAAGTAA
This sequence comes from Trachops cirrhosus, assembly GCA_028533065.1. NCBI lineage: Eukaryota > Metazoa > Chordata > Mammalia > Chiroptera > Phyllostomidae > Trachops > Trachops cirrhosus. The sequence goes on along the minus strand of CM052549.1, from coordinate 48,485,783 downwards.
ATCAGATACTGGACTAATAAAGAAAATAATGATTTTAAAGGAAATTCCAAAAAAGAAAACTAATCTTAAAACTAAACATTTGTTGCAGGATGGTCCAATGCAACTTTTGGCCTTTTCCAGTCACTGATATCCTTTATGCACACACTGGAATTGAGTCCATTATACAAGATTACTTTAAAAAGGAACTTAAAATCCCATGTCCTTCCAGTGAAGACACTGAATGGGTAAGTATATAGATTTGTACAGACTCTCACAGCTATAAGTGAAATTGTTATTCCCAAATACAATCCATGTAATCTACAATATTATCAGCTATTCTTGCATACTGCCAATATTTTTCAGCAATAAATTTATGTAGTGCTTTTTTCAGCATTTCTGCAGAAAAAGGAAAGAAAACAAAGACAGAAATACCTCTTTGCTTTCACCTGGGAAGATTACAAGTTTACTCGTACAGCATTGCCAATAGGGATAAATGGAAAGTAGTACCTATTGTCTTAGGTATTAAAAGCTGATTGAAATGACACTAATTTTCCTTAAGAGTGTACTCTAATCCAACATGTGGATAACTTATGCTCTAGGAAATGAATAGACTACCCAAAAGGACACAATTTACCTGTCATAACAGGTAGCTATAAAGGAACATACGATATCAAGGGACAAGCTCTGATTTTGTTTACCCCCAGTAAAATATTTTGGTTATCTAATATCTAAATACAGGCTACTAATTAACTCTGAAAAACTCAGAGGAATCCTATGTTTTCCTCTTCCAAAAATAAGAATGCAGCTTAGAGAATGGATTTGAATGAATGTCGCAACTGGATTCCAAATTTTTATAAATGCCCCTGCATATTTTTTTCTCAGTAAAATCAAATTGACCTGATCCAATTCAGTGAAACCCAGAAGAGAAACAAGCTATAAAATCTCTAAAAGATTATCTAAATCTTCTTCTCTGGCACACCTTAATTATAAACTTTCTAACTTTTTATTCATGAAAATAAAGGAAATACTTTCATAAGGTTTAATGCAAACAGTAATTAGCATAGACCTACAGGCCACTGTAGTTAGCAATTAGACTCAGTGAGCAAAGGGCTCCCTCCCTGCATAACAGCCATCTCTGATACAGACACATTGTGTAAGTAAACAGAAAAGATAGGTATAGGCTCTCTTTTGTTTATGTTCGTAATTCTGTTGAGTCTCTACTGAAATCTCATCACATTTAAATATTCTTCAGTCAACTGACTCTTGCCTTCTGCACTTAATTTTACTTGAATGCAATAAAACAATCTCAACCCAGCAACTTTGCTACTTTCATTGCAGGATGAAGATATCCACAGTTGTGTTTTGCTTGTTGACCACCTTCTTCTACCTAAGAATCATTTAAATGAAATCCCTTGATAATGCAGACTAAATTTGGTTTACAAAAGGATCTTTGAACATAAACAGGTATGCTACCAACCTGGACATGCAATTACTTCATGATGGACATAATTGAAAGGTATGACTTCCGGCCAAGATGGAGGCATAGGTAGATACACTGTGTCTCCTTGCACAACCAAAACTAAAGACAACAAAAATTTAGAAACAAAAAAACAACCAGAACAGAGAGAAATGAACTGTATGGAAGTCTGACACCCATTCATCCAGACCGGTAAGAGGGGCGGAGTTGGAGGCTGAGGGAGAGGGGTCGAGGGGTCCCGACAGGAAAAAGCAGTGGCTGGCAGATGCAGGTACGCAGGTCGCAGGCGGCAGCTGGCAGACCCCAGACGCACAGGGGCGGCTGACATACCAGTGGCAGACCCCGGGCGTGGGAGGCAATGAGCAGACCCAGTGAGGCACACAAGGCAGCTGGCTGTCCCTGGTCACACATTCTCATGCAGATTAACCAGGCAAAAATGGGCAGCAACACAGACCATGTGACCCAGGGACCCAGTGCCAAAAAATAAAGCCTAAAAGCACCGATTGAAAACACCTGTGGGTGTTGAGATGCCGGGAGAATCTCCCAGCCTCACAGGAGTTCCTTGGGGAGACCTACAGGGTTCTACAATGTACACAAGCCCACCCACCAGAGAGCCAGCACCAGAAGGGCCCAATCTGCTGGTGGGAAGTGGCAGAGGGGACTGAAGTCCTAGAGAGAGTGGAGCAAGCACCACTGTTCCCTCTCTGACCTCGCCCCCACATACAGGGTCACAACCCTGCCACTGGGTTGCACCACCCTGGTAAACACCTAAGGCTCAGCCCCTCAATACGTAACAGGTGTGACCAAACCCAAAAAGCAATGGCTCAAACAGAACAAATCAAAGCCCCACAGCCAATACTTTTAAGCAACCAAGAGAGAGCCAACCTATCAGATGCACAATTCAAAGCACTGGTGATCAGGATGCTCACAGAATTGGTTGATTTTGGTCACAAACTACATGAAAAAATGAAGACTAAAATAAGTGAAATGAAGAAAAATGCACAGGGAACCAATAGTGATGGAATGAAAGATGGGTCTCACATCAATGGAGTGGACAAGAAGGAAGAAAATATTATATAACCAGAAAAGAATGAAGAAATAAGAATTCAAAAAAATGAGGAGAGGCTTAGGAACCTCCAGGACATCCTGAAATGTTCCAACATCCGAATTATAGGGGAACCAGAAGGAGAAGAGGAAGAGCAACAAGTGGAAAAGATATTTGAACAAATAATAAAGGAGAACTTCCCCAATCTGGCAAAGGAAATACACTTCCAGGAAGTCCAGGAAGCTCAGAGTCCCAAAGAAGTTGGACCCAAGGAGGAACACACCAAGGCACATCATAATTACATTAGTCAAGGTAAAAATGAAGGACAGAATCCTAGAAGCAGCAAGAGATAAGGAAACAGTTACCTACAAAGGAGTTCCCATCAGACTGT
>CM052549.1:48443172-48482391 GCA_028533065.1 Trachops cirrhosus | reverse complement strand
GCAAATGTAGCCCAGTCCTATCAAAAAATTAATAGGCGTGAGTTGGCACACAGGAAGCCAAACCCATGGATCAGCTTTCCCATGGGAAACCAGGCCTGCATTATACCTAGCCTGCTTTGAGGCTTGCTCTTGCTAGAACTCCCTCACCCTGAGCTGAAGCAGCAAATGCTTACTGCATATCTGTAAAGTAAATTCCTGAAGTCTGTGCTAATTCTCCCAAGGACAGAGTGTAACCAGACCAATCACTCTTATGTTCCCTTGCATTTGCAACATTTTTTCCTTGTTAATCTGTAGGAAGTAATCAGTAAAATCCTTTCCTTTGGTATCTGTAAAAAGTAATCATCTAAAGCAAACCTGAGCATAATGAATGAAAACCTTCTTTGATGTATGCTATTAGAAAGCAATAAAAGCCTGTCCACGCAAGGGTCGAGGCGCTCCCTCTCTCAGAGAGTGGCTGTGGGGTCCCCTTTTCTCCACAGGACTTCTGTAGCCTGTGTGAATTTGTTCATTGGATCCACAACATTCGGACTCCACAGGACAGAGTCCGCATCACAAATATAACCCTGGAAAATCATTCTACAGGTCCCAAGGACATTTTCCGCTTCTTTTAGATTCATTCAAGGTATGGTAATTGAATTTTATCCAAATGCTACCATTTCAAGAACTGAGAAAAATATTTGCTCAAATAACTTTTTGTTTTTTTATTGAATAGAGGAATCCCAAAAGAAAAAAGTAAGTCTAGCCCTCAATCCTCTCAAATTATTCCCTGCTTTTGCCTCTGATAGCATTACTAATAGCCATGCCTCCTATTTGCCGAAGTTAGAGAACTCTGCAGACCATAGAGGCAGAGAAAGAACATTCATTTTTGAAGAAAAAGCAATACAAAATTCATTTGGGATACACGGTGGGATAATTTATTACACATTAATTCACTTTTTGGTTTCGTTGCTATTGAATGTCCCAAAAGAGTGAAACAATATTTAGTAGCTTGTATTTTCTATTTTTCCTTCTTATATTCTACCCCTAGGTTCTGAGAAGATGGCCAGAACTTCTGTACTCCTTTGCCAAAGGGTAGGCTGCAGGACTAAAGCGGAAATGGCCTGAAGAGACTCTCCCTTTCCTGCTATACTTTCTCAAAAGGCTTGTGCTATGGAGACAAAAAGAAGCCACTGCATTTGGTGTGAGAGTGGAAGATAAAGGAGGTAATAGGTGTGGCACAAGCAGCAAAAGAGGAAGAAAAACATTGTTCCAAGGATAAGGAAGGGCTGGAGGACTATGGAAACTCCAGTGAAGAAACCTACAGATTCCCCCTTGCAGAGTTTTAGGGAAAGGGTTGGGTTGCCACACAAAATGACAGCAAAGTAGCCACCAAACAAGTCTCCATTCAGAGCACCTGAGCCCACGAGGGGGCCATGTAATGGGGGACATGATAGCCCCAACACCATCAGGATCCAAAGGATTGGCTAGAGAGATAAAAGTAGTTCTGCCTATTAAGAAGCTCAATGAAGGGGCTTTGGAAAGGTTTAGAAGGCTTTTTTTGATTGTCAGAATGAGTGGAAGTAATAGATACTAAAAGTATCCTACACTGTACAGGACAGCTCTACACTACAACAACTGTTACAACCAAAATGTCAATATAGTACACTGTTAAGAGAAACTGGTGGACAATGAGCATCAAAATAGAAACAAATTTGGACTAAAAGACCAAAGATCACTGTTACAATCTGTTGTGTTCAACACCTCCTCAGTTCCATAAATTTGTGAGTGAGAAGAGTTCCATTATGATTGAGGTTGAATTCCCTTCAAGGTGGTGGGATGGGAGATCAGAGTTGGATTCTCGTTGATTTAAAAGAAATAAGTAATGCAGTATTTCTTACACACTGGAACTTATTGAGAAGATTGATATTCCCTATAGATATTTCATTTTTAGGGGGTAGTATAAGGGGCTTTCTAAATGCATGATCAGCTCTCATCCTGTCTTCTATACACTCCAGAGCATGCACCACATTGTGCACTTTTACCAGTTCTGAAGGTGGCTTTCCAGATAGCACCTGCGTCCTAGTGCAAAGGGAAAAAAAAAAAAAAGCCATCTGTCTGTCCCTAAGAGAACACCTCATATTCTTTTATTCTAACTTTTTTGTGAAAAAATGGCAGCAGTGATTATATTTTTTAAAGTTTTATTTTTAAGCTATTTTATTTATAATCAATAAAATCTGGTTAAGCATCTACATATACATCCATCCCACCTAACAATTTTTACATGTCACAAGATTGTCAAAAAAGGATTTCAGCATGCCATATAAAGTGACATAAATTATTGCTTTAATGAGAAATGTCCACACATCACCTTAAAAGCTAAATGAACAGCCACATGCATTTAAAAAAATAGAATTAGAAAGAGATGTGAGGCATTTTCAACTCTGCAGAAAAAAATTTTGAAATAAAACATTATGTAGCACCTACCATAAAAAAGAAAAAAGAAAAATCCATTATATGGTGTAATTAATCTTTATACCCTTTTACAAAAGATGAAAGAGAAAGAAAGAAAGAAAGAAAGAAAGAAAGAAAGAAAGAAAGAAAGAAAGAAAGAAAGAAAGAAAGAGAAAGAAAGAAAGAAAGAAAGAAAGAAAGAAAGAAAGAAAGAAAGAAAGAAAGAAAGAAAGAAAAAGAGAAAGAAAGGGAGAGAGAAAGAAAAGCAACGTGATCCCTTTTGTATATAGGAGAAGAAGCATGAGTTCAGATTTCTTGCCTAAAGACAGTGATCAGTAAAGACAAGTGAAAATCCTACATGGAGATTAAGACTCTACTTAATTCCCCCTCCTTTTTTTTTTTACAAGCACAATACCTTTCTTTATAGGACATAAGTCATTGAACAATTAATGATATAAAACAGTACATTTTAAATAGTCTTCTCACTTAAATCTTCCCAACCTAAGAGGCAGATATAATTTTTGCCATTTTACAGTTGAAGAAACTGAAGGCAGTGACATTAAGTAGCTTATACAAGATCACAAAACAAGTAAGTAGTGACTGAATTACAGTCAGAAGTCCAGGCATGAGTCATGGTCATCAAAGACTACAGTGGTGACAATTAATATATGAAATAATAGGACTCTTTTCAATTTCCTTGAAATGTTATGTTCATTGAAAAGAGTCCTGGGTTTATCTTCCATACTACCCAGTACCCCCTTCTCTATCATTAATACTAGTCATACCTTATTTTAATTTGTGTTTAACATGTCCTCCCTGCCAGCCAACAAGACCCTTGAAGACAGAAGAAGTGCCTATCTTCACTTACCACTAGCCTGCACACCTAAGTATAGTGCCTGGCACATAGTAAGTTCTCAATGAGCCTTTGTCAAATCAATGTTTGAAGGAGTTAGGACAGTCTTGTGAACTACGGGAAGCATGACATAATGATGGCAGCTGGCTCAGTAAGACTTCATTGTCAACTGCTGGATCATAATTGATTTATAGAGAACCTCTGATTCAAGGAAAGAAAACAAGAGCAGAGATTAACAGCAACTAAAACTCCACCTACCTCAGTGAATGGCACTAACATCCACCCAGAGGCTGAAGTAAAAATTTGGGAATCATGATTTAATCCTCCATCTTTCACATCCTCATACTCAATTATGGCCAAATAAAGTCAATTCTAACTCTTCACTAGATCTCAAATCTATTTACTTTCTCTCTAACCCCACAGCCACAATTTCCTCTCACCTGGAACACTGCCACAGCCTCTTAAATGGTCTCCTTGATACTAGCATGGTGCATGGAGTAGAGGAGAAGGGTCCCGAGGAAGTGCAAGAGAGGCTACATTCCCCTGGTAAACAAACTAGCATGGCATGTGACAACAGATTCCCTGCTCTCCAGGGGAAACACAGAAGGAGGAAATCATTACATGGAATCTGCCCAAGGCTACAGATTGATAGACAATGGGAAATGCCCCTTACCTCCTTCCAGTTCCTGATTAAAGGAAAACTAGAAAGGTTAACAGTGTCAGGCAGAGGTGCAGACCTGCCAGTCTATCCTGGGAGGACAGGATTGCTTGAGGGAGCTAGACCCAGCCTGAGTGCACAGAAGTTTATGCTGAGAGATTTAAATGGAGGGAAGGGAGAAACTCCCTCTTCTTCCTCTGGGATCCCTGTCTTGAATATCTGGGTTGGAGCCCTTGCAGACCCGCAGGCCCTGGAAGCCATGGCATAGCAAGTGGCAGCAGTGGTGGGCAGTGCTGGTCATGTGCACAGACTCCATCCACTAAGGAGCCTAAAGACTAACAATGATGGGGAAAGAAGCTGAGCAGCTTGGATGACTGTGTAGTGGGGAACTGCAGTGTCCCAAAGGATGGTATTTTGAAATGGGAGAAAAATCCAGGCACAGACTTGGACTGATCTGGCAGAAGGGGACAGTGTTTCTCTAGGTGTTCTGGAGGTGATGGGCTATGGGGTAGGAGCCTGCCTTTCTTCTAAGTTGTGCAGTTTTTAAGTAAAAGACCCCTTTCCTTTTTCACCAAACCTCTGCTTCCAGAGTTTACCTATGGGCAGTGGTGGGCAGCAGAACTCCATTTCTGTTCTGTAACATCCTTGCCCACAAACTTAACTTGTTTCACACTACCACCAAAATTATATTTCTAAACAGAAATGTTTCTGTGTACTTAAAACCTTTCATAGGCTCCTTCTTGACCTTAGCATAGTGTTTGCATTTCACAACATGACTTACAAGGCCCATAAAAACCCCTTCAGATGCTTTCACTGCTCCTTCTGCTGCTTGTTTGTCCACTCTCCTCATCACTAGGCTTCTGCAAAGATTTTCTTCCTCTGGGAAATTTCTGGTCTCCCAAAACCAGAGTAGGTACCCCTTCCATTCATTCCCATATCACCATGCACTTACTCTGTTACTGCATCAACCACTAACTCAACTGTCTCCCCTGCTCTACGTGAGCACCTTAGAAGCAGAGTTCACATTTTGTTCTTCACTGTCACCCACCACTTGGAACACTGTGTTCAGTATTTGTTGAAATTAAAAGTTAATGGGAAAATAGGTAAATTAATGAATGATAAAAAGCCCTTGTATCTCTTATCACAAATCTCATTAACAAAATTTGCATTAACTTTTTTCAAAGTTAGAAAACAAGAAAAATAGTACTTAAAAATAGTAGTACACACACACGCAAAGCACACTCATGAGCTATCCCGTGGATATTAAAGCACTGTAGTTCATCCATCCCACATTTGTAAGTAGTTAACCATTAACTCTGTCCATAATGAGATTATATTACACAGTGTCAACAGTCACCTAGTCATCTTAAATTAAGAAATATTAAAGTATGAAATTCATCACTGAATATAAATATCTATAATTACCATTCTCCAAGCACTGTGCTCAGCAGTTGACACATAATGTCTCATTTAATCTCCACAATCAAGCTCTGAAATAGATCACATTACAACTTCTCAGAGAGAGAAACCAAGGCTCCAGAAGGGTAAGCACTTTGAATACAAGGGCACAGTTAGAATGTGAAAAAGCCAGTATGCCAACCCTTCTCTAACACATCCTTGTAGCAGAAAAATAAACCAAACATGAAACTTGTACTTACATTGCAATGTCACAGCCAATATTGCTCTAGGAATTGACAGAACACAAAGTTAAGGCTGCTGGAAGGAGAAAAGACTCAAGTGATAAACGAGTGCATATTCATGGAACATAGTGTCAAGCTAAAGGTGATGTTTAAAAGCCAACTGAGATCTTTATGTGCACGCATTCCTAGTCAGTATGAAAATGTAGTGTAAAATGTACCTTTGGCTAGCAGGTCTATATCCCACAGTTACCCATATCCTAGAGCCAAACCAGGTTCCTGAAAGTACCCATTAATTAGAGAGGGTAGACTTTATTTAAGTAGTCAAATACATTAAATAGTTAAAATACACTAACTCACCCTCCTGAAAACACTATTAGCTGCTAGTTTCTTTGGCTTGAAATTCTTTCTTTCTTGAAAATTCTTTCATTTTTCTCCGCATAATTTTTTCAAGGAATTTAAGGAGTCTTATTAAAATAGCCTACAGTGTGTTTTGTCTGCTACGACTTTCCTCACACCTGAGTTAACAAAAATAATATCCTCTGCAGTTTTTATAACTTAAATTGGCAATCTGGACAAAATGATTCCCAGCTACTGAACACTTTTTCATGCTCCTTAGGCCTAGCCTCTCTATTTTTAACCTAATATTAAACAATTCATTTTAGTCCCATTATCTTTAGGATCGCATATATTGTATAAGATATATAGTAAATCACTCATTCATTTCATGCTCCCAACAGATGTTTATAGGCTTACCATATGCCAGGAATTGTCTATCATTTACATGCTAAAAAAAAATAGTTACTGAGTATCTTTGTGCTGGGGATATGACGCTAAACAAAATAGCCAAGGTTTCCTAACTTTGTGTACCAATTCTTAAAGCGGGACATAGAGATCTGTATTTTTCAATGTCTCTGAGATTCTACTGATTATCAAAGCTCAGCAAGTGTCAACAAACAATGACCTAGAAAACAAATACAGCCAGCTGACCATTTTTATATGACCAATGAACTAAGAATTATCTTTACATATATAAGTTGTTTTTAAAAATCAAAAGAATATAATTCATGATAGATAAAAATTATAAGAAATTCAAATTTCAGTGTCCGCAAGTAAAGATTTATTAGAACACAAATGCACTCATCTGTTTATATCTATGGCTGTTTTGCAATAAAATAGTTGAGTGGTTGTGACAACAACCCTATATGGCACTATCATGCTCATTGCTTTGCACACCTGCTTGGTGTGCTACAAATCACAGTGGCACAGATATAATGTGACAGCATTTCAAATATCATTTGTATTACTTTAACCCCAATTTATTTTATTACCAACACAAACTCATCACATTAAAGTAAGAAAATAACACATGCCATACTTGTAACATGCACTGAAGATGGACTACATTGTTATTGAATCCAATAGTAAAGCAATTTGTTTATTATTCAATGACATTATGTCTATACTGAAAGTATACAATATATGCCCAATTAAACACTCATCACAATATGTCCAACTCAGAAAAATTAGTGGTCTGAAAAATTACAAAATTTAAAACAAAATATCTCATCATAGTGAAATTTCTTCACAAAGGTAAAACAAACAAACAAACAAAAAAAAAACCCTGAATATGAGACCGTAACCAAAGTGAACTTGTGAGGGGCTCATTGAACTTGTGAGGGGCCAAGCAAGGAAAGCCATTTACCAATGGTGAGTTAATGAAGTCATGTTTGATTATAGATGCTGAAGTAATGTATCCAAAGAGAATAAATTTGTTTAGGACTATTCAACTGAGAGTTGAAACCATTGGGAGCAATATCAATTGTCAATTTAAAAACGAAGCACATCAGGCCTGGCTGGTGTGGCTCAGTGGATTGAGTGCTGGCCTGTGAACCAAAGGGTTGCTGGCTCAATTTCTAGTCAGGGCACATGCGGGTATTTCGGGTCAGGTCCCTACAGGGGGTGTTGCCCCCAAGAGGCAACCACATGCTGATCTTTCTCTCCTCTTTCTCCTTCCTTTCCCCTCTCTCTAAAAATAAATAAATAAAATCTTTTAAAAATAAAAATAAAAAACAAAGAGGCACATTATTTTGAGTGGTTTTCCTTGGCTTTGATGAGTTGACAAATGTTATGGATACTGCTCAGTTGTTCTTTATATGAGTCAATGCTGATTTTGAAGTGACTGAAGAACTAGCCTCTATGACTAGGCTATAGGGAACAACTACAGACAAAAATATTTCCAAAGAAGTTGGAAACAAGCTAATTCAATAAAACTTAAGTGGAATCTGCTAAGATATGTTACAACCTAGGGTGTTAAAAATTATATGTGGATCAAAAAGAGACTAAGATGAATTTACAGAGCTTGTAAAAACATAGGGTGTTTAAAGCCTATGATTATTCATTGTGTGGACACAAAGGGGCCATATACTAACCCTAACTAGCTCAGGTGAGGCCTGCATGGTGGTCTTACTAACTCAGAGACCTACCATAACCACAAAGAATGGTCTGAAATTAAAAGTTATTAACTGAAAGCAGTTTATAACAGGTAGTCATGTCCTAGGCTAGAATCTTCCCAGACAATAGCCTGTCTCTTGCCTTTTTGCATCTATGATAACATAATTTTGGAACAGCCAAGTAATTTCCTTTTCCCTTACCCCTCAAAGTACAGATACCACACCAGAGTGGAGACCACAAATCCCTTCACTGTTGTTTAGTTAATTGTTGACAGTTTACTATCCCATAGACACCTACATAAAAGAAGTATGTGTCTATTCTTTTACTTTTTAGCCAATCCCTGAAGTTTCCCTGCTTTGCTTTCTCCTGCCTCCCTAATCTATCACCAATGGATTTCATGTAACCAATTTAAGTACTCTCTTTTGACTGTAATGTATAAGACAGGGCAGAACTGCCATTTTTCTGAAGTATTTTCTCAATCCATTGAGATTTTGCTTCCTGACAATTGTTGTCAGTTCTGTTCAAACTCACAAAAATTCTCTACAGGATTGAATGTTTCTTACATTGACATTTTATTATTCATCAGCAGATACTGTGAGGAAAATACATGAATTTATCATGTAACTTTAAACCTATAATGTTAAAAATGACTTTCATTTGCTCTGATAGCCTTAACCATTGTTAGTTCCATGAGGTTTTCTCAGAAATAGAAGCCTGACTCACACTATCACAAAGTAGTTTTATTGTAATAATGGTAAAGTTTTAATGCGATTTTTTAAAGCTCATGGTATGGAATGAGATTTTTATGAATAAGAAGATTCAACTTCAACCATTGAACACTGAATAGCTTTGAAAATTAGCTTTTCTTATGGACCTAATAATGTTTTTTTTAATGAATTCAACCTAAATTTACAAGACAAAACAAGTACATGTAAAACTGTATGGCTGTAAGCCATTTCGATGATTGTTCTTTGAATCACAAATAATGTTGGGCTGCTTTATATACTTCCCATGCTGGCAAAAGTTAAAACAAATATGAGATTTCTATTTCCACACAAGTTTGCAGCAGATATATTTTCTGTGCTCAAACTACAGAAGTGTTTTTCAGACTTAAATACAAGTACAAAGGAAACTTCTGTATTTCAAAACTCAACTGCAATTGAGGAGCTTCCACTTAACTTTCAATTCTAAGTGATTAACCTGCAATATAATGCCATATAAAAGGAAAATATCACAAGAAAAACCTAACAAATTCTATTAATGCTTTCCAGGCAATGAATATGCTAAATTAAAATCATTTGCCTGTGAACTATTATAACTAGTTAGAGCACCTTTCTGTGTGAAGACATTTTCAAGTATGAAATATATACATGCTTCTTACAGATCAGCATTGACATAAACACTAATTTTGCACCCCAATTCAGTAAAATGATAACCTCCCCCCAAAAAAGAATTCCATTCTTCTCATTAGCAAATATGTATTGCAAAATATTTGTACTTTATTGTTATTATAAATATAGTAAAAATTTTGTAGCTTTTGATTCTGCTATTATTGTATAAGTACTTGCATAATAGCTTCTATTTTGTCTCTTGACCTGCAAAGCATAAATTATGTAATATCTAGCCCTTTACCAAAAAAGTTTGCCAACCTCTGCTCAAGAGCATTGGTGATAAAATGGAGCATCTCCCAGTCTCTAAGGGGCATGAACTGTCTATAGTTCTCCCAAGTAATATAGGATACAAAAATATAAAAATAAAAATTGTCATAGATTATTAATATAAACTTATCACTCAAAGTGCAACCTTGTATGAAAGATGGATAAGGTACAATATACCTCCTAAGATCTTTATCAAAATATTCTGACACAGACTAAGATTTTAAGAATGATAAAGAAAGAATCTACAAAGAGGGCAGACTCCCCATTGGAGCTCAGGGCCTCCAGAAAGGCTCCACTGTGCCACCCAGAGCTGAGAATCCAGAATTTCAAGTAACGGAGAAGAGGTAAGGAGAATCTCTAGTGGCCCTGGAAATTAAGAGTCCTCTCTATTTATGTGGGCAACATATAAATCTCCTGGACTTCTATGCAACAAAATAGAGAGGGCAGGCACCAAAATAGTAACTGAGTTAAAATTTACCAAGATGGAGTAATGGCTAAGAGCCAAATCTGATATGATGTTAAAAAAAAAACAGTAGTCCTCATTGGTGTGACTCAGTTTGTTGGAGAATCATCCTACAAACTGAAAGTTTTCTCTCTCACATACCTCTCTCTCTCCCAGCCATCTCTCCCTAAAAGCAATGAAAAGTGTCCTTGAGTAAAGATTTTTTAAAAATGCATATGCATTTGTGGATAAGAGTCATAACTGCTACAGGACAGGAACGACCTTATAATAATGTGAGGATTGAATGAAATAAATTATGTAAAGTATTTAGCCAAGTTCCTGGAACAAAAAGTATTAGCTATTATCAATATTTACTTAACCATCTCCTGCTAAACTTTCACTTTCTCTGTCTCTTGTTCTCCTTGTTATTCCGCAAAGTGGCTAATCCTTTGCATTTCTGTGTATTAGCCCATAATACTCCTTCTTGCTGTAATTGCCATTGCTCCCTTATCCCCTGGCTATTTTCTTTATCCTCCAAACTCCATCCATTCCCAGCCTGCTCTGCCCTGCTCAGTGCTCTTGACACTGCAGTACCCAGTTCCCTTGCCAGCTGACTTTTCATTATGTTTGGCCAATGAAATGCACCAATGGGAAGAGGAAGAGATCAAGGAATTTCCACACAGCTCCCTCCTAGTGTAGGCACTGTATCTCTCTGGAAGTAGCTAGGTCCCTTTCATAATTACAGCATAAACCAGGTGGTCCCTCCTCCACAGTTCCAGCTCTCACTGAGATCCAGGAACTCTACTTCCTTCTTGTGCCTTTGGCCCTATGAAGAGGTTATACAGGAATAACTCAGAAATATTGCAGCTTTTGTTTCAGATGATCATGGTAAAGCAAATATCACAGTAAAGCAAGTAAATACAAATAATTTTTTTGGTTTCCAAGTGCATATAAAAGTTATGTTTATACTACATTGTGGTCTATTAAGAGTACAATAGCATTATATTTTTAAAAAAATACATACCTTAATTTTAAAATAATTCATTGCTAAAAAGAAAGGCTATCACCTGAGCCTTCAGTCAGTCAGTAACCTTTCTGCTGGTGGAGGGTCTTGCCTCAGTGTTGATGGCTGCTGACTGATAGGGGTAGTTGTTAAAGGTTGGGGATGCTGTGGCAAGACAGCAATGAAATCTGCCACATCAATTAACTCATCTTTCCATAAGTGATTTCTCGGTAGCATGCAATCCTATTTGATTGTAATTTATGAAAGTAGAACTTCTTTCAAAATTGGGAACCAAGCTCTGATACTGCTTTATCCATTAAGTGTATGTAACATTCTAAATCCTGTGTTCTCATTTCAACAGTCTTCACAACATCTTCATCAGGAGTAGAATCCATCTCAAGAAAGGACCTTCTCTGCTCATCCATAAAAAGCAACTCCTCATTTGTTAAAGTTTTATCATGAGATTGCAGCACATCTTCAGGAGTCACACGTTCCACTTCTAGTTCTCTTGCTCTTTCCAACACATCTGCAGTTATTTTCTCCACTAAAGTCTTGCACCCTCAAAGTCATCCATAAGGAGTGGACTCAACTTTTTCCAAATGCCCGTTAATATTGATATTTTGACTCTTCCCATGAATCACAAATGTTCTTAAAATGTCATCTAGAGTGGTGATTCATCTCCAGAAGGTTTTCAATTTACTTTACAAGGTCCATCAGAGAAATCACTATGGCATCTATAACCTTAAAAAATGTACTGCTTAAATAATAAAACTTGAAAGTCAAAATTACTTCTTGATCTGAGCTGCAGAATGGATGTTGTGTTAGCTGGCATAAAATAATATTATCTCATTGAACATCTCCATCCATGCTCTTAGATGACAAAGTTTATCATCAATGAACAGTAATAATTGGAAAGGAATCTTTTGTGAGCAATAAGTCTCATCAGTGGGCTTTAAATATTTAGTAAAACATGTAAAAAAGATGTGTTGCTAATTCAAAAACATGTGTGTAATCCTATGTCCATTAAAGCATTATTTACAATAGCCAAGATCTGGAAACAGCCCAAGTATCCATCAGTAGATAAATGGATAAAAAAAGCTATAATACATTTATACAACAGAATATTATGCAGCAGTAAAAAAAAAAAAATACCCTTTATGACAGCATGGATGGACCTGGAGAACTTTATGCTAAGTGAAATGAGACAGACAAGTACCAGATGATTTCACTCAAATCGAATCTAATGAACAAAATGAACTAATAAGCAAAATAGAAACAGACTCATAGATGGAGAAAAGGCTGCCAGCTATGGAAGGGTACTGGGAGATTGGGTGGGGGTTTGGTGGATTGAAAAAAAGAGAGAAAACTCATGCACACAGACAACAGTGTGGTGATTGCCAGGGGGAGGTGGGGTGTGGAGTGGTGTAGGAGAGTACACAGGAACAAATGGTGATGGGTGGATATTTAACCTGGGTGGTGAACACACTATACAGTGTACAGATTATGTGTTGTGGCATTGTGAACCCGAAACCTATATAAGTTTGTTAACCAGGGTCACCCATAAATTCAATAAAAAGGAAAAAATTGAAAAAAAAAAAGAGATGTGATGTCATCCAATCTTTGTTGTTCCATTTAGAAAACACAAGCAGAGTATATTTAGCATAATTGTTAAGAGTTCTAGGATTTTTAGAATTGTAAATGAGTATTAGCTTCAACTGAAAGTCACCAGCTGCATTAGCCCTGACAAGCGAATTAGCCTGTCCTTTGAAGCTGTGAAGCCAGGAATTGATTTTTCTCTAGCTATGAAAGTCCTAGATGGTATCTTTCAATATAAGCCTGTTTTGTTGATATTGAACATCTGTTGTTTACTGTAGCCACTAAAGGGAAGCAGAGTTTTGCAACCCCATTTTGGGACACTGATTTTAAGCTGGTTTTTAAGAAATAAAAGACAGGAAAAAAATTGACCTCCCCCTTAACTGCCTAAAGGGAGATATGATGACAGATAACTATAGTTTAATATAAACTAGTGTGTGATAGAGAAAAACCTAGCAAGGTCCATTATTCAAAGTCATCTCAATGTTTCATGGTTCAAGAAGGCCCAGCATTCAATTACCAAATACTTGCTTTTCCATCTCCATGTGAATTGAATTACTGTCATTTGAAGTCCCAAACCACAAACTGCCCTCCCCTTCTTAGCTCCAAAATGACATAGAAGCCTCAACTGCCTAATTTACCTTTGGATCACATCTTTTATGGACCCCTAAATAAATATCCATAAAATAAATTTTAGACACTTCCTTCTGTTAATCTCTTTCTGTTAAATTTGATTACTAGAGCAGCTAGAAGAACTTAGGAAGTAGGAGCAAAAATAATGTTCTGTGCCCCTATACCACCTTCATTAGTTATCTTAGCTATATCTGCATAATTTGTTACAGCCTCTACATGTGCACTTGCTGCTTCAGCATGCACTTTTATGTTATGGAGACAGCTTCTTTTCATAAACGTAATGAACCAACCGCTGATAGCTTCAAACTTTTCTTCTGTAGCTTCCTTGCCTCTCTCAGCCTTCACAGAATGGAAGAGAGAGCCTTGCTCTGGATTAGGTCTGGGATTAAGAGAATGTTGTGGCTATTTTGATCTTTTATCCAGGCCACTAAAACTTTCTCCATATAAGCAATAATGCTGTTTCCCTTTCTTATCATTTGTATGCACACTGGAATAGCACTTTCAATTTCCTGGAAGACCTTTGCCTTTGCATTTACAACTTAGCTGCAAGAGGCCTGGATTTCAGCCTATCGCAGCTTTTGACATGGCTTGCTCACTAAATCATTTTTTGATTTTGATTTAAAGTGACAAATGTGAGACAGTTCTTCTCTCTTGAAAACTTAGAGCTTATTGTGGCGTTACTAAATGACCTAATTTCAATATTTTTGTGTCTCTAGGAATAGGGAAGCCCTAGGGGATGAAGAGAGATGGAAGAATGGCCAGTCAGTGGAGTAGTCAGAACACACACATTTATTTATTAAGTTTGCCATTTTATATGAGCAAGTTTTTGGTGCCCCAAAGCAATTACAATAATTACAAAGAAGATCACTGATCACAGATCACCATAATAAATACAATTTAAAAGTCTGAAGTATTGTGAGAAGTACCAAAATGTAACACAGATGCAAAAGAAGCAAATACTCTTGGAAAAATGTTGTGCACATGCAGTGGGGGGATGGTCTGGACAGACCCACTGGATAGAGAGGAACAGGGACCCTGGAGCAGTGCAAGAGGCTGCACCCTGCCAAGAGATGGGGAAGAGGTTAGGCAGAGCAGAGGACTGCACATGAGCAGTTGCCCAAGCAACCAGGCAGTGCAGCACAATGGAGAGAAATACCCTCCTATGTGCTTCCACTTGCAGAGGATTTTCAGGCCTAACTCTATAAAGGAGAAAGAATGGGCAATGTTACTGTCTTCGTTCTCCCCTCTTACCTGACAACCAAAGGCTCAAGTTCCCAGGCCAACAAGCCTTGGAGGCCATGTGATCCAGGTACTGGTGCCCTTCCTTGAGCGCTGCACAGACCTGCCTGGCCAGGAACATAGCAAGCACTAGGCCTGTAGGGCAGAAGGGAAGGAAGCCTGGCCCAGTGGGCCCTGGAAGCCATTTGGTCAGGCAGTAAGCCCCACACCCTTCCCCACATGGGAAGCTGTGGCAGCACTGATGACTGGAGCTGCCCTGTGCAGGTCCTGCCTGGCCAGGCACACAGATGCACCAGAGGGCAGCAACTGGAGGAAGAGGACAGCACACCATGAGTAGGATGCCTGGATGCATAGACTCTGAAAGATGCCTGAAGCCAAACAGCGACTGGGAATCAGCTAAGCCCCAGGCATTTCTTAAAGGATGGTACTTTTGGGTGGGAGAAGAAGTTCCTGGTGCAGGCTTCAACTGAGCTGGCAGAGAGTAGTAGGGTGATTTTTGTGTGTGTCTTAGAGGAAATGGGCTTTGAGGCAGAAACCTGCCATTATTTCAAACTGTATAGCCTTTGAATAAAAAAATTCCTTTCTCAGCATGGACAAAGCCAAAGTGGGGTAGGATTGAGGGTGGGAGGTGAGGTTGGGTAAGGTGGAGGGGAACAGTGAGGAGAAAATGGAGACAACTGTACGTGAACAACAATTTAAAAAAAGATTCCTTTCACTTTCTACTGAACTCTGCCTCCAGAATTTTTGCCTGTTGGCAACAAGAAGTAGGACCCCACTGGTTGTTTGGTTACATATATTGCTCAATACAGATTTGTCACAAACCTTGAATTTGTAAAAATTGCAATACTTGTGAAGCACAATAAAGTATAGTATGATAAAATGACATATGCCTATAGTCTCCCACTTATCCCACCTCTCCATTCCTTCTTTGCTCTTGCCTACACTGTTGTAGGTAGTACCTCCACTTTAACTATCAGGGCTGAATACGTTTTCTGCTGACCCCCTGACTATCTACCTAGGAAATTCTTACTCAGATTTATACATTCAGCTTGAATAGATGCATATCTATAAAAACCTATTTGACAAAACTTTTCCCATGTTGAGCTGGATACTGCCTTATTCGTGTTCCTCTCACACTTTTCTTCATCATAAAGTTACCAAAGACAGTCAGTCAGAGTATCTGACAATCTACCCTGTTGGCAAGGATGGTAATAGGGGGAGGTTCTTACACTGAGCACACAGAAAGATAGAAAAATAAATCGATAGGACCCAATCGTGGCCAAAAGCGAGAAATAAGGATGGATAGGGCCCAAGCACCAAAAGCTAGAAATATAATTAGAAAGGAAAAAGGCCCTACCCTCTCTATCCCTATAAAAGCCTGGGCTTGAGCAGGAAGATTAAGATGGTCTCTGAGACAGGAGTCCACCATTCTCCCAAGAGTGCAGTACCCAAATAAAACTTCTTTCCTTTTGCACCAGCACCTGCCTTACAAGTTTGGCTTTTGTGGCAGCAGGCAGCTGAACCTCTGTTTTGTTTGCTTACAGTTTTGGTAACCCCGATAGGAGAGCATAAACCTCAGTAAGTCCCTTAGGGTCCAGGTGGGGGTCCCTGCTGCCTGTGGCAGGCTGACCCTGGGAGGATGGGACTGTGTAGATTTCCCAGTGCCCACCAGGAGCTTTTCTTGGGGAATTTCCCTGCACTTCTACTCAAGGACTCAGCTGCTTGAAATGCTTGGCTAATAAAAGGAAACAGGCCTGGGTAAGAGATGGACTTCAAGACTGAGTATGTCAAATCAGCATGCATACCGGGAGTCCTCTATCCCTGTCACTTTGACTTTGAGACACATGGGTCCAGTTAGGACCATTTGTGGTACCAGTTGGCAGGCTATCCCTGCTGGTTGGGCTTTGTGCCACTTGGGCTTTGTGCCATTTGGGCCTAGCTAACACCATTTGCAGTACCAGCCATTTGCAGTGGCTATTCCTGCCACTTAGGCTTCATGACATTTGGGTCCAGTTAGGACAATTTCCAGTATCAGCAGAAGATGAGACACTAAGACTTGCTTATAAGAACTCATTTGAAATAATGGAATTATGAGTCCAAGTTTTGTTTATATGTTCCTACTTTGTGTGGAGTTTTATTATAGTTATAGTTCTGGGTTTGTACTTTTGTGCCATAATGGATTGTTCGTTTCAACTATTGAAGGGAGCCCATTAGGTTGAATTTTAGCAGACTGGTCCATGTACAGCTACCATCCAATGACTAAGAAGGAATTGGTTTTCTATCATAACACTGCTTAGCCTACGTATACTTTAGACTACAGGGGAAAATGGCCCCTAAAATGGTTCCCTAAATTATTACACCTTCATATAATTAGGATTGTTTTGCCAAAGGTCAGGGAAATGGGATGAAATCCCATATGCCCAGGTATTAATGTCTTTACACAAGAAGGATTTGGCAAAGAAAGGGAACAAATTAATGATGCAGAGACAGGAATTGACTTTAAAACCTCTCCCTGACAGTAAGGCACAAGAAGAAGAGTGAAATTAGGAAATAAGTCTCCGTAACACCCTGAACCCAGGGAACCCTGGATTAGCAGCAGCAAGATTTGTCCCACCACCACCCTCGATGCTAGATATTACTGAAATAGGGCCCAGAGGGGCAAGAGCCCCACCCTTGTGTTACAAAAGAATGGTCTCCCTCTCAAAGACCCAGCAGGGCACCCAGTTTGGCCACAGAGCATCCATTTGGAGCAGGACAATTCCCTTCAAGGCAATGCCCTATAGGTGGAATAAACCAGGAAGGCCAGCCCACTGGCTACTTTTGAGCCCATACTCCACTTTCCACTTCAGATTTATTGAATTCAAAGAATTCCAACTCTTATATAGGGAGGACCCTTAGAAAATGGGAGATCTGTCCATTTTTGCCACTCATCATCCAAGCTAAACAGATGTACAGGCTCTACTTAACATCCTGCAAATGGCAGATGAAAGGCAACAAGTCATAAACAAGGCTAATGAAGAAGCTCATTGTCTCCATCAAGAGAATCCCAATGGGACACCCAACCCAGCTGGGTGATTCCCTTGACAAGCCCAACTGGGACCCAATAGTGGTGACCTATCTTTCCTAGAACATTACAAAAGGTGCATATTGGAAAGGCTTAATAAAGGGGTGCCTAAACAACGGAGCCTGAATATGATATAGGCCCTTCAATAGAAACCAAATAAAGACCTTTCTGAATTTTTTGGAAATGATCTCTCAGGCTTATCAAAACCACACTGATGCTGACCCACAGGCACTAGAAAATATCCTGATGGTGAATATGACTTTTATTGGGCAAAGTGCCCCAGATATTGGAAAATACCTCCTGTATTTAGACAGGACATTGGGAATGAATCCTTCCTAGCTGGTGGACATAGCCTTTAACATTTATGAGAAATAAGGAAATTAAAACAGGCTGTTTTCTGAGAAACAGTATAAGGAAACCAGAAGAGGTGGGTCCCAAAAGGAATGAGGAAAGACCCACCAGGCGCCAATCAATGTACCTATTACAAGGAGGAGGACCAGTGGAGAAATGGCTGCCCAAAACTCAAAAAGAAAAATAGAAAGGGTAGAAATTCTCACTGAAAAATATTACAAGAGAGGGTACTGCCTGACAGCAGGGTGCATGGGGAAATATCAAACCATTTTTTTAAATTATTTTATTGTTGTTCAATTACAGTTATCTGTGTTTACTCCCACCCCACCCCAGCCAAACCTACATCCCTCCCTTGCTTCCACCCCACCCTTGGTTTTGTCCAACTAGGAAGGTATAGTTGTTCCTGAAAATCCTCCCCGCTTCCCCCCATTATCCCCTCCCACTTCCCCTCTGGTTACTGTCAAATTGTGCTTAATTTCAATGTCTCTGGTTATATTTTGCTTGTTTTTTTCTTTTATTGATTAGGTTCCAGTTAAAGGGGAGATCATATGGTATTTGTCCCTCGCTGACTGGTCAAGCCATTTCATTAGACAACTTAAATGCTGACTTGCAAAAGACCACTACCTTAAATCTGGCCACCCTGTTCCTGGACTCAGAGAGATGCTCAAACCTCTAGCATGATTGCTGGAAAATCACTTACCAAGTTTACTCCAGCAGTCAGATCTACTGGACCTGCTGCTGATGGAACCTGACTTGGAATTATATAAAGATGGGAGCAGCTTCACAAAGAATAGTCAATGACAAACAAGAACACAGTAGTCACTATAGACAAGGTAATAGAAATTCAGGCCCTTGTCACAGGAACCTCAGCACAAAAGGCCAAACTAATAGCTCTCATCCGAGCCTTAGAATTATACTGGGGAAAGAATGCTAATATCTGTACTGACTTTAAATATGTCTTTATGGTAGTCCATGCCCATGGGGCAATAAGAAGAGTCCTCTTTACCTCAGGGAATAAGGACATCAAACATGCAACAGAGGTTTTTAAATTGCTAAAGGCAGTAAATCTCCCAAACCAGAGTGCCATAATGCACTGCCCAAGACAGCAGAACTGTTCCCAAACCTGCCAGGGAAAACAAACTGCCAATAAAGCAAAAAGACAAGCTGCCAGGGTCGGCACTTCTTGGTGCTTTGATTCCCCACCTGGACTTGTCAGAATTCAAACCTCATTATACAGAACAAGATGAGAAATTGGCCTATAATTGGGGATTGTCTAACACTGACCCCAACCCTATATGTAATATCAACTTGCATGATATGATCTTACTCCCTTAAGCTCTAGTATCCTCAAAAACCTATATGAAGGGACCCATTATGGAAGGGATGCTTTAATGGACCTCATTAGACCACATCTGAAGGACCCTCATTTACAGAAAACCATTCAGAAGATTATCCAAGCCTGTTAGATATGCACCAAAACCAACCCTCAGACAGAACATGCCCCAATAGGAAGGGGAGTACAATATAAAGGGATATGCCCATCTGAGGACTGGCAAGTTGACTTTATACAGATTCCTAAAGTCAAAGGAAACTTTAAGTTTTTATTAGTTTTTGTAGATACTTTTTTCTGGATGAGTAGAGGCATACCCCACTAGAACTGAGAAGGCAACAGAGGTAGCAAAACCTACTCAAAAGAAATAAACTTTGAATAGACTTCCTACAGCATTTAATGCAACAATGGACCATGGTTCACTTCAGAAATCTCCCAGAAGATAGGACAGGCACTATAGATTCAATGGAAACTACTGGGAAGACTGAGAAAATGAACCACACAATAAAGAGGATCCTGGCAAAAATATGCCAGGAAACACATTTGTAATGGGACCATTTGTAACGGCACTTCCTATCACCTTGCTCCAAATTAGGGTAGCACCCCGAAGCAGGCTTAAATTAAGCTGTTTGAAATAGTTTATGGGAGATCCTTCCAAGTTTCTGTTTTAGGAACACCCCCTTTAGATTTAAAACATGAATCAAAAAATCAAACAATATGCACAACATCTAGCACAAACACTAACAATTTTGCATAATTTTTCTCATTACAGGTCCATCTACCCCATCTGACAAGCCCTTGCACCCATTCAACCCGGGAGACTGAGTCTTACTAAAGACCTGGAAGACTCAGGGTCCCAAACAGCAGTTAGCCAAGCAAGGGACCAGTCCCTATGATGTCCTACAGACAACACACTCTTCCCTAAAGCTCACAGGAACCAAGCCTTGGATCCACCATACACACAATAAAGGGGGTGCCACCTGAGAAGGACTCAGATTTTGCTACTGCTGGTGATACTACAAAGGAAATTTGGATCTTCAATCTTAAAACAGATTTAAAATCCCTCTTTTGGAAAGGGACAGTACCTATCAAAGCTAAGTGAAAATGTTACTTTTTACTTTATTCTGCATTTCCCAGACAGTGGTTTCCTCAGCAAATTTATTCTGCTGTTGGATGTGCCACCCAAAGTCCTTTACTTTCACCAGTTTCTGATATCACTACAATTCCCCATGCACTAATAGACATACCCCTCACTAAACACTTGATTGTCTGCACAATAGGTTTCACTTAGGAAGCCCTTCTGCGCCACTATCTCTTGAAACATGAAGCAGTCTACCAGCTTTGCTTGTTCAGCATGCCACTTTCTAGACACCACACATGCTGCCCTCCGAAGACAGCAATCCTTCTCACTTGGGTAAAAGCTTCCCTCTATTCCCGACTGCCCCCTTCCATTATTACATTGAATTTCTGGACCCAGGGATAGAAAAGATTAAGCTCTTTGCAGCAGGAATTAACTACAGAAGAATGACAACTTCACTAATTTACTTTCTTAAGATCACAAGGGTCCAGAGTTTTGAAGGGTGAAGTTGTTACCGCAGACAGTCAGAACACCAGAAAGTCTCCCCAACTGGCCGAGATGGCACAGGGGGAGGTTCTCACAGTGAATGCATGGAAAGCTAGAAAGATGAATGGAAAGGACCTGAGTGCACTAAAAGCTAGAAATATGAATGGATAGGACCCTAGCACACATGGAAAGCTAAAAGATGAATGTATAGGACCCTGAGCATGTTGAAAGCTACAAAGATGAATGAATAGAGCCCCAAACATACCAAAAGCTAGAAGACAATTGGATAGAAGAAAAGCCCTCCCCTCCCTATCCCTATAAGAACCTTGGGCTTTAGCAGGAAGATTGAGATGATCTTCGAGACAGGAGCCCACCAATTCTTCCAGGCTGGGCATCACCTGAATAAAACCTCTTTCCTGTTGCACCAGCACCTGCTGCACAAGCTTGGTTTTTGTGGCAGCAGGCAGCTGAACCTCGTTTTTCTCAGTTACAATAATGTGATTGGTTTTACAAATCCCCAGTAGACTGTCAGCTCCTTGAGAAATATTATTACATCTTAGTCATTGATTAACCTCTGGCGTCTTACACAGTGTGGAGGAATAAAGAAAGAGAAAGAAAAAGCTGTAATGTTCTTATTTTTTAAGAAGATGAAGGAAGAAGAGAGTCAGAAAAGAGACAAAATAAGAAATCTATTAATAGGGCTGCCCATCCTGGTCTTATTTGTTTTCTTCAATGAAGCACTTTTCCCCTAAAATTCTCAGACTCTCAAAATAAATATCATAACAATAAAAGCAGAATATAATGATAGTCATGAAAAAAGCTACAATAGAAGCCTGAAACAAATTCAGTGTCTCCAATTTTATTAGAACTAAATGACTGACAAAAAAAAGAGAGATAGAGAAAAATGGGTTCAGGCACCTTTATATTTAATACTGGTAACACTAATAATGGTTCATTTCTTATATTTAAGACATTGTAACAATAAGTCTAATTAATAGGAAGTCTCAAATATTACGTATGTGATTTAAAAAAAAACTTTAGCAGACAAAAATAACAGCATAATGAATCTTTAAATGACTAAGCTATAAGAACAGAAGCAGATCACTGGAATCATTGAACAAGCTGCCTAAGGGCAGACGGGGTCAACATCCGAAATCACCAGAGGCAGATCAAGAAAGAAAAACACAGTAGTAAATACAAGAGGCTCCCCAGACGAAAGCCACTATGCTCTTCTTCATGACTTGTGTTATTTTCTTTCCTGCATAGCTTTATAACATTCATTTCTTATCCAGTGTATTTGTATATATTAAATCACTAGATTTTATACTACAGTGTATTCCATTTCACATATTTTGCTCCTCCCTTCTCTTAACCCATTTTACCTTCCTCTTTCCTCGTAATATTTTCATTTCAAATTTGGTTTTCTCTCTGCCTACAACTTGTTTCTATTACACACTCTTAAGAGTGTCTCCCCCACTGAGACACTGAAAACAAATTTTTTGTCAAGGGTCATTCCATATCCTTTTGCCTAGCTCTTACAATATCTGCATTCTCTCTCCATCATTAACAATCTTTTCTTGTTGGTTAAGGGTAAAGTAGTTGCTGTTGCATTGTTTTTTTAAAGTTATCTCTAGAGCTTTACTAATTCTGTATTTCAAATATCAAATTTCACTGCATCCCCCTCCTACTCTTCTTGTATCTCAAATTTTAATTTTGCCATCTTAGCCTGTTTTTTCTTCTTCTTTTTTGTCTTTCTTTTATTTCTCTTCCATTCTGCCCTTTTATTTTTCTTTATTCTCCATTCCTTTTCTTTCTTTTCTATTTTTCCTTATATCCTAAATTTTAATTTTTCCCTAAACTTAGTCTTGATTTTGTCCCTCACTCTTAGTATTCCCTCTCCCTCCATCATTTCAAAATCATTTCCCATTCCTCTAAACATCTCTTAGACTTTTCCTTGTTTCTCTTCCCCTCTTATTCCTATACCAACTATACTAGTTTTAGCTCATTTGTTTTGGATAGTACTCTGGTGGATCTTTCTCTTCCATTTGCCCCTACATTTTTATTAATTATTTACTATTTCACCTTCCTTTTTCTTTTTCTCTCTCACTTGTTTTATTTTATATTATTTTAAGTTCTGTTTAAATCTAATATTATATGCTTCCCTTCTCATACTCCATTCCATACCCTTCATTCCCTTTTTTTTTCATGAGGTAAATTTTACCTTCTCTCATTCCATTGCTCCAACTCCCAACTCTTATTAGTGCTCATTTGTCTACCCTCTCAAAATCATTTCTCTTTCAGGAGGTCATCTCATATCCACTCTCCTTTCTTATAATAGTCTTAAACTTAATAAAACCCTTATTAACACTAGCTGGATACTGGTAATACTACTGATAGTGAGAGGAGTTATACCTGTGGGTGTGGGTTTGTTTCTTGGGCTCTGTCGTTTTGTTCAGGCAGCACCTGCAACAGCACATTGATGCAGTGGGTGGAGTGACCCTCAGTCAACCAGTGGCAGGGAAGGACCCATGAAAGAATGACCCAACAATAATCAAAACCCAATTACATACAGAAAACCAGCATAAAAGCATAAAAGACATCCCAAGAACATCAAGTTAAGGTGATCAAGGAGACTGCACCACTGAATCTCACAGGCCTCCCACCATAGAAGTTCACACCACAAAGTCAAAAAGTCAAAACAGATCAACTTAAAATGGAGAAGCAAACAAGAAGGCTCTAACAAACAATGGGAAGACAAAGAAACAACCCCAATCAAAAGGAAAGGAGGAATCCTCAAAAAGAATGCTAATGAAATAGAGGCAAGTCAACTATCAGATACTGAGTTCAAACAATGTTTATATGGAAGCTCAATGAACTCAGTGCAAATTATAAAAACTACAGGGAAACTACGAGGAATTTACTGCAAACTATATCAGCATAAAAAAGGACATAGAAACAATCAACAAGGGCCAAGAATGAATGAAGAGTACAATTTCTGAATTAAAGAACACAGTAGAAGGACTCAAAAGCAGGTGTGATAAACCAGAGTAAAAAAAAAAAACCTCCCAAAAACAGCAAGAAAAGGTAAAAACACTGAAAAAGAATGAAGAGGGGTTAAGGGAAATGCAGGACAACATGAAACAGAATAATACCTGTATGTCAGGGATACCAGAAGGAGAAGAAGAGGAGAAAGGGATAGAAAACTGGTTTGAAAAAGAAATGATGGTAAACTTCCTGAATTTGATGAGAGAAGAAGCCATACAAGTTCAGGAAGCAGAGATGGACCCAATCAAGAGGAACCCAAAGAGGCCCACTGCAAGACACATCATAATTATTAGATGTTAACATTAGGTGCCAAATATTAAAGACAAAGCGAGAACTTAAAAACAGCAAGGGAGAAACAGAACGTAACATACAAGGGAGCCTCGATAAGGCTAGCAGCTAACTTCTCAACAGAAACATTAAAAGCCAGAAGGCAATGGCAAGAGATATACCAAGAAATGAAAAGCAAAGGCATAAAACTGAGACTACTCTATTCAGCATGGCTCTCAAATAAAATGGAACACAAAATAAAGAGCTTGCTGGACAAAAGAAGTCTAAAAGAATACACCTCCACCAAACCAGCATTGCAAGATATGCTAAAGGAACTGCTTAAGAAGAGGAAGAAATACCACGAGAGAAGAAGGAATACAGGTACAAAGGGAGCAAAATGGCAATGCATAAGTACCTATCAATAATAACCTTAAATGTAAATGGATTAAACACTCCAATCAAAAGACATAGGGAACGTGAATGGATAAGAAAACATGACCCACAAATATGCTGCCTACAAAAGTCCCACCTCAGAACAAAAGACCTACATGGACTGAAAGTGAAGGATTGTAAAAAAATATTACATGCAAACGGATGGGAAAAAGAAGCCAGGGTAGTAATACAACTAGAACAGGAACAGAATCACAGAAATGGAGATCATATGGAGGGTTATCAGTAGGGAGTGGGAGGGGGAGAGAGGGGGGAAAAGGTACAGAGAATAAGTAGCATAAGTGGTAGGTAGAAAATAGACAGGGAGAGGTTAAGAATAGTATAGGAAATGTGGAAGCCAAAGAACTTATATGAATTACCCATGGACATGAACTAAAGGGGGGGAATGTGGGTGGGAGCAGGTGTGCAGGTCAGAGGGGAATAAAGGGGGGAAAATAGGACAACTGTAATAGCATAATCAATAAAATATATTTAAAAAATACTTGTATCTGACAAAACATACTTCAAACCGAGGGTTGTAAAAAGAGACACAGAAGGACACTTCATAATACTCAAGGGAAGAATCCATCAAGAAGACATAAACATTGTAAACATACAGAACACCCAAATATATAAGGAAAACCTTGGAGGATTTCAAGAAAGATATAGACAGCAACACACTTATACTAGGGGATTTTAACATCCCACTGTGAACAATGGATAGAGTTTACAAACAAAATACCAAAAAGAATATTGTGGCATTGAACGACACCCTATATCAAATGGACTTCACTGATACATAGAGAACCTTTCATCATCCCAGGAAGCAAAATACACATTGTTTTCAAATGCACATGGAACATTTTCAAAGATAGACCACATGGTAGGACAAAAAAAAAGCCTCAAAAATTTCAAGAAAATTGAAATCATATAAAGCATTTTCTCTAACCATATGGGACAGAAACTAGAAACCCACATCAAGGCAAAAAAACTCAAAAACACTCAAACTCATGGAGATTGAATAGCATGCTACTGAACAATGACTAGGTCAAGAATGTGATCAAGGAAGAAATCAAAAAATTTATGGAAACAAATGAATATGAACTCAGAACAGTCCAAAACTTATGTGACACAGTGAAGACAGTACTGAGAGGGAAGTTCAGACCTACCTAAAAATGGAAACATTTCAAATAAACAACCTAACCCTACACCTACAAGAACTCAAGGAACAACAAAGACAGCCCAGAGTGCATAGAAGGAAGGAAATAACCGGGCTCAGAGCAGAATTAAATGACATAGGGACTGAAAGAACAATTTTAAGAATCAATAAATCCAATAACTGGTTCTTTGAAAACATAAGCAAAATCAACAAGCCTTTAAGCAGACTCATCAAGAAAAAAAGAGAGAGGACCCAAATAAACACAATTAGAAATGAAAAAGGAGAGATTACAACTGAACCACAGAAATACAAAGGATTATAAGAAATTACTATAAACAACTAAGTATATTCCAGTGAAATTGAAAACCAGGTTGAAATGGACAAATTCCTAGAAAAATATGACCTCCAAAACTGAATAAAGAAGAAGCAAAAACTTGAACAGAGCGATAAGAGCTGATAAAATTGAATCAGTAATCAAAAAACTCCTAGCACACAAAAGCCGTGGATAAGGTGGTTTCACAGCAGAATTCTACAAAACATTTAAGGAAGAACTAACCCTTATCCTTCTCAGACTATTCCAAAAAAGGCAGGAAGATGGAAGACTCCCAAATTCTTTCTATGAAGCCAGCATCATCCTAATTCCAAAACCAGAAAAAGACACAACAAAGAAAGAAGATTACAGACCAATATCACTGATGAATATAGACGCTAAAATCCTCAACAAAACATTGGCAATCTGCATCCAGCAATACATTAAAAAGATCATACACCATGGTCAAGTGGGATTCATCCCAGGGATGCAAGGATGATACAATATTCCCAAATCAATAAACATAATACATCACATAAACAAAAAGAAAGACAAAAATCACATGATCATATCACTAGATGTGGAAAAAGAATTTGATGAGGTACAGCACGCATTATGATAAAAACACTCAGCAAAATGTGAGTAGAGGGGGCATACCTCAACATGATAAAGACCATATTCAAGAAACCTACAGCCAACATCATACTCAATGGACAAAAACTAAAAGCTTTCCCACTAAGATCAGGAACAAGACCAGGATGTCTGCTTTCAACATATTACTGGAAGTCCGAGCCACAGCAGAAAAGGAAAAGAAATAAAAGACATCCAGGTTGGAAAGGAGGAAGTAAAACTGTCAGTCTTTGCAGATGATATGATACACAGAAAACCGTACAGACTCCACTAAAAAACTACTCAACCTAATAAATGAATCTGGCAAAACAACAGGATTCAAAGTCAATATTCAGAAATTGAAGGCATTTTTATACACCAACAATGAAATATCAGCCTCAGAAATGAGGACAAAAATCCCATTTGCTACAGCAACAAGAAAACAACATACATTTACACACCAAGGATGTAAAAGACCTGCACTACGAAAACTATACAACACTGAAGAAAGAAATTAAGGAGACACAAATAAATGGGACCATATACCATGTTCGTGGACTGGAAGAATGAACATTATCAAAATGTCCATATTACCCAAAGCAATGCAATCCCTATTAAAATATGAATGACATATTTTACAGATATAGAACAAACATTTCAGAAATTTATAGGGAGCCATAAATTACCCCAAATAGCTGCAGCAATTTTGAGAAAGAAGAACAAAGTAGGAGGGATCACAATAACTGCTATCAAACTATATTACAAGGGCACTATAATCAAAACAGTCTGGTACTGGCTTAAGAACAGACACATACACCAATGGAACAGAATAGAAAGCCTACAAATAAATCCAAGTCTCTATGGTTAATTAATATCCGACAAAGAGGGCAAAAGGATAAAATGGAGTAAAAATAGCCTCTTCAACAAATGGTGTTGGGAGATCTGGACGGCTACATATAAAAAAATGAAACTCAATCACCGACTCACACCATACACAAAAATAAATTCAAAGTGTATAAAAGACACCATAAAAGTCCTAAAGGAGCACATAGGCAGGAATATCTCAGATATTCCATGTAGCAATATTTTCATCAATATGTCCCCTACAGCAACAGAAATATAGGAAAAAATAAACAAATGGGACCTCATCAAAATAAAAAGCTTTTGTATGGCTAAAGAAAAGAGTAGCAAAACGAAAAGGGAACCAACTGTATAAGAAAATATATTTGCAAGTAATACCTTGGACAAGGGTTTGATTTCAAAAATATATAAAGAACTCATACAACTCCACTCCAGGAAGACAAACAACCCAATTTAAAAATGGGCAAACGACCTGAACAGGCACTTCTCCAAGGACAACATACAGAGTGACCAAAATCATATGAAAAGTTGCTCAGCATCACTAGCCATCAGAGAGATGCAAATTCAAACCGCAATGAGATACCACTTCGTACCAGGCAGAACGGCCATCATAAACATCAACAAACAAGTACTGGAGAGGTTATGCAGAAAAGGTAACCTTAATACACTGTTGGTGGGAATGCAGACTGATGCAGCCACTGTGGAAAACAATACGGAATTTCCTTAGAAAACTAAAATTGGAACTGCTTTTTCACCCAGTAATGCCACTTGTAGGAATATAACCTAAGAATGCTGAAACACCAATTCAAAAGAACCTATGCACCTCAATGTTCATAGCAGCACAATTTACAATAGCCAAGTGCTGGAAGCAACCTAGGTGCCCATCAGTAAATGAGTGGGTAAAGAATCTATGGTACATTTACACAATGGAGTAGTATGCAGCGGAAAGAAAGAAGGAGCTCCTACCCTTCACAACAGCATGGTTGGAACTGGAGAGCATTATGCTAAGTGAAATAAGACAGGTGGTGAAACACAAAGACCATATGATCTCATGTATAAGAGGATCCTAATCAACAAAACAAACAAGCAAGCAAAATATAACCGGAGACACTAAATAAGGAACAAAGTGACAGTCACCAGAGGGGAGGGGAGAGAAGGATAATGGGGGAAAATAAGATAAGGGCCATCAACGAAAATTTTTAAAGAACACATGGACAAAGCTAAAGGGGTTAGGTTTGAGGATGGGAGGTGGGGCAGAGGGCCATGATGGAGTGAAAATGAAGACAATTATTATTGAACAACAATAAAATAAGTAAATAAATTTTAAAAATTAAAAAAAAGAGTTGGAATTTACTAATAATGATGTTCAGTAACTTATTTCACATTTGTGGTCAGTTTATTTCCTTACGTTTCTTCAGACTCATCGATGCATAAAATTTCAGCAATTTACTCATCTTCAGCATGTCAATCAGGTAGAAATCCTGTTCCCTTACAAGTATTTGATCTAATACCACATCTCTTATTTCTTTGCTTCGAAGACAGGATGGCAGTGGAAATTTCTATCTTTCCACAAAGACCAAAGCAGAGAATTAATTCATTGAGCCTCTAGATCTTCTTTGTTTCCCTTGAGTACATCTTTTTCACCGTGATCATCAAGAGGTCCCATTGATGCTCCAGTTGTATTTCTGTCTTTCATGTATAAAAAAACTTTTATTTCTGGATTGCAGTCTTTTTTGTGGTTTCTTAATTCCTTTACTGTCTAACTGGCTTCTTATTTACACCTGACCTGCCACACTTTGACACCTGTCCTAGTCTCACTGGAACAATCTTCTTCCTACTCCCCCTTCCCATATGTTTGAGGCTTTTTTATTTTATGAGAAGGAGGCAAAAGCTTTTATATATGCTCCTATTCTTTGGTATGTGACATATTTTCCTGCCTTCCATTAATGTGTTTAAAGCCTTTCCAAGCTTCCTACAACTTACAGATTTTTTTAAAATATTACTTTCAATTTTCACTTACCACACACATTTATTTGATCATAGTTCCATTATCTACAATTCAATGGTAAGGTGATGAGGATTTTTTTTGTCTTTTAATCCCCTTACAAAGGTTCTATGTAATTCATTTGTGAATGTTACCACAATGGTCCCAGATAATTTCCTGCACCAATTCAGTCTAATCTTTGGCCTAAGTCCAGTGTAACTTCATTCCTTCCTTAATTCTAAAACTTGTCCCTATGAAGCAGACAGTAGTATGAGATCTTCCTGTTTCTCACTGGATTTCCCTCATAACTACTATTTGGTCTAATTTCCCAGCATTATCAATAAAATTTCAATATCTTTACCCTATTCAGTCAGTCTCTGGTGGGGAATCTTAACCTAGGATTCAGAGATGGGTCCCAGGTCTCAATGCACCATTATATTTGCTGAACAAACCCCAGATTCTTTTTGCAATCTACACAGTAACACCATTATAAGTTGTGTTATCTACCCCCACCATCTTTGAACTAGAACTGAACTTGCTGACTTAACTCCTTGCAATGGAAACAAGAATGATATGATAGGAAAAAAAGAACAATCTACACTCCTTTTAAGGGTTTTTGGAACATACTCTAAACAATTACCAAAAATATATTAAAATTAACTATTAAAAAAAACAAATGTCCAATGCAGCTTCCAAAAGTCTAGTATGAAAAATAAGTAGATTTTTAAGATACACAGTGCTCATAAGTCTTTAATATTTTCATCCTCTTCCATTTGAGGCAGCACACTAATTCAGTTGCTGCTACATCAACATCTCCATTGTTCTTGGTTTGCAGGATATTATCAAATAAAACCATATGGCTGCTTACAATAGAACTACAAAACTCTTACAAGAATGTTTTCATGACCTAACCAAGTTATGTCCCAGTGACCCTCAAGGTATGAGTTGCAGCTATTCAAAGTCTAGAGGTACTCTTTACATCAAAAAGGTTGTTCCAAATCAGTACAGACATAAAGACCTAGTAATCTAAAAATTTACGTTGCAAAAATTCAATTGGGATTTGGCAGTTTAAATCTCTGAATTTGTTTCTGTTTATAAACAATGTTGAAATTGGCAAAGAGGGTCATGAGCCAGCCTGTGATATGTCTGTACTGACAATACTAATAGAGCTAACAATTCTATTGAACCTGATCACCATTTTATTAAGTGAGGGAAACTTTCATTGAGAATTCCAGTATCAGTGCAAGGTAAACTTCTCTCCTTGTTGCAGTCTTAGGATTAACATTCTCTTTGCCACTCTACTCTTCTACTGATCTGCTCTCCATCAACTGATCTCATCATACACATTTTCCAGGCAGCAAGAAAGGAAGATGCCTCCTGGACTTGGAGCTGTCCTCTGACATAGAAGAAGTTTAGGTGCAAGGGCTCCTCCATCTGTTAGTGGACTGAGTTATAACAACTGAGAAGAGCAACAGGTTTGGAATGCATGGGACAGGTGCAATAATGGTGATAACAGCTACCACCTACTGAATATACACTATATGTACCTGACTCTATGCTACATAATTTATATGCACTGTGTCAACCAATGGTCATTGACACCAACTCAAACGCAAACAGGAATCCTCAATTTGGGGTGAGGTGAAGGAAGAAACTATTTAGTTCAAACAGCTCAATAGTGCTACAGTGCAGCTGTGAAAACAGCACTGGCTGCAGAACTACAGCATGGCTGTGAAAACGACAGCTATAGAACAGTTCTGAGGCCACGCAGCCCTAGGGTGGGGACAGAGGTCCCTTTGCAGATGGTCTACTTTGTGCTGCATTGGTCTGCTCCACTCCACTCAATGATGGTCTGCTTCACTCTGCTCTGGAAAGACATCTGCAGTGTTTCAGCTTACCCAAGGACACAGGTCTTCCATAGAAAAATGCTCTCTCCAAACCAGAGAGGAGCAGGCTTGTATGGACAGAAGTCCCCACCTCTGGTCCCTGATTGGTCCATTCTCATGCAAATAAGGCTCCACACTCCCACATTTTGATTGGCCCAGAAGGCACTGTCCTGATTGGTCAAAATAGAGCTGCTCTGATTAGTCAGAGATGTACAGTTCTGATTGGATAGGGAAAGTCTCAGTTCTATTGATTGGAATAGGATGCCAGGAACTCCTTTATAAGGACTGGCTCAGATGGCAGAAACACAGTGCACGGCAGTTCAGTGCAGGAGGAAAGCAGTGAAGGCCTCTCTGTGAAATGCAGTTTGCATGAGAAGTCCCTGTACAGAAATGGCTGCTAAGCTTCTGCTTTTTTCATTGGAACTCAGGTAGCCACCAGGAGTCCTTCTTGGGAGGTATCAATTTTTTCCTCAGGGTTCACAACAATCTTACTGAATCATAAGTACCACCAATGAGGTAAGTAGACTATCTCTGCTTTACAAGTAAAAAAAAAAAAACAAAAAAAAAACAGGCTCAGTGGAATGAAGCAATTTGCCCAAGGTCTGACTCCAAAGCCCATGCCTTGAAATAATCCATCTAAAAAGTATGCTGTAATAGCAGGCAGCATCTGAAGTCTGACGGCAATAGTTAAGAAGAAAGGAAATTCAACAATAAAGGGGATGGTGACACAAAATCCTATCACTGCAGAAGAATTTAGACATTTAGACTGGCTAGGAATGGAAATTAGAATTTTAGACTTATTTTCCAAAACTTTGTTACTGTTTTTTGAAAATAAAATTTATTTTTAGTAAAATGTTTTAAAATTAATTCTGCTCCTGGTCATCAGGATCACATCATAACAAATGATGTTACAGAGAGGTCTCTAAAGCTTAGATGTAACTACAAAAGCCACCTTAATTATTCTGAACAAAAGAAAATTATATTCAAGCTAAAACCATATTGTTTTCACATCAATAGGAATATTACCTTGGCTAAAATCAATCAAATTAAACACTTTCCATTCATTAAGTGATGTTTTAAATTAAATGCTCCCCCACACACTAAGAAGAGGAAATACACACATTCACAAAGCACACCCAAGCATACACACAGACCAGCAACTTTTATTACTTCTTTGCTACCTTTGTTAACTGAAACAAATTTTAAAAAAACACACATTGGACTGAGAGGGAGGAGAGTTTTTGTAAAATGTTGATTTATTTCAAGAAAACTTCTCAACCTGGGCATTTGGAAAAAACTGGACTTATTTTTTACCTGTAAAAATTGGATATTCTAAAGCATACTCCTTACTTGACCTTTTCACCCCTCTTTCCTGATATGCTGCCCTAACCAGTTGTTAACAGGACTTATGCTAGGAGGCTTCATATATCTCTGAAAGTACATCATCTCCCTCTGGAGTTTACTTTACCTGTAAAATGCCCTTATATTCATCTTCATGTTTGAAACTAATGCCCTATAAGATTACAATTGAGACATTTTTTCTAAGCAAAAGCAGCCTGGATCTCCTTTGTAAAATCACCATTCAGACATCCCAAGAATTTAGAAAGGTCAGCACTTCCTCCAACAACCACACAGAGGTTGATGCTAATTTCAAGATACAGCGTTGGCTCCTATCTGTTCTCAATCATTTCTACAGACATCAAACTAGTATATTTATTCTGTGTCACTATGTTGAGCAGGATGCTATTCTCTCAGCATCCAGTAAGCCAGTCACTCAGATCAACTGTAGCAAGTTCTGTGCTCGTTATATAATAGCAGAACCACCCAAGCAACAGGGGGCTTGAAGAAGGGAAAGGCAAGAAGGCGAGAGTGCTGATTTAACAAAATGAAACTCTTTCCCAGGAATCTCTCTTCTAAAGAGAAAAGCAGTTTTACCTTAAATAATCAAGGTGTATATCAGTAACTCTCAGGATAGAGAGAAAATCATGCAAGAATGTGATAGTTTGTTCACAGATTCTTTCAAGTCCAAATGAAAAATGCCATTTCATTTACCAGGTTCCAAGAGTGACATCTAGTGGACTGATAATACAATGACCAAAAGGACCTCACAAGTACTTTAGAGCTGGGCTTCTCAAAATCTAACATAGCAATGAATCCTAGGGATCTTGTTAAAATGCAGATTCTGGTTCAGTAAAATAAACTAGAATCTGTTATTTCTAACAAGCTTCCAGGAAATGGTAGCAACCCCTTCTCCCTGGACCACTTAAAATAGAGCATTTCATACCTCCTTACATCCTGGGGGTGCAGAGGATAGGGAAGCCATGAGAAAATCATTTGAAGGTTAAAATTACATGAAATGATTTTTTAAAAATATTCCTATTTCACTAGCCCCACTCAGCCTTCACACTTACCCTCTCCTATCTGAGCAGACTCCCTATACCAGAAGCAAATCTTTTAAAAAGGAAAAGAACATGCTTCACAGCCACATTTATAGGTAGGCATGATTTGCTCAAGTCACCAATACAAGTTATCTTCAGAACATATCTTACAGATTTTCTTTCATTATTATTTTATTTGCCCAATACTGAATTATATTATAATAATAATTTGCACCATATCAGAACTGTTTCTTTCCCCCCTCAGTTAACCTGCACCTGAACAGGGGGCAATCAGGGTATTATATAAGTACTAAGCACACCTACTCAGAATTTCAACATTTGCCCTGCACACCTCTAAGAACAGAACTGGATGTGTAAATACATCCAAATCCTACTGTTTCCAGATCCAGTCCTATGTGATTGATCTGAGCCAAAGAGCCTTGACCTCCATGCAGAGTGACCAGGCAAACTCTTAGCTGTAAAGTAATGTGTGTGCTCCTCTACAGAGAGGCTCTGTTAGACCCCACACAAACTCCTCCTGCCAAGGCCTCCAGCTCAGCTAAATTAGAACCCTCTCTTTGGTTCTGGGTCACAGGTCTAGGAGCCATCAAAACTTAGCAAAATCAGTCTCTTTTGCCAAAAGCACAAACATACACAATACCCACTTTCTTGTCCAGCAGAATCCTTTAGTACAAGTCAATTATCTAGGACAAATTATCATTTTTACATGGTGGAACCCATATTTTTAAAAAAGTAGAGCTGTTCTAGTTAAAATGGGGTTAGAAAACTCAGAGATCTGCCTACTGGGTTTCTCCCAAGGCTGTCCCCAACCCCATTCCCTGAATATACCATCTCATGCCTCAAATACTCCTTCACACCCCAACTCTTGCCCCAGCCCACCAACTTCAAAGAAATGTAGTCAGAAAAACAGAAATTATGAGCCTCACAATAGCTAATATCATACCAAGGTCCTTATATTGCTCAAGGACACTATTTTTCTCATTACCTAGATAGAGCAAGAAATAGCTGATTCCACTATAACTTAATTATGATTCTAATACAGTTTTAGCATATGCAATCAAACAATTTATTCAAAAGATGTACAATCTGATTTCCTGAAGAAAATTTGCTTTAATTAAGGATTTCTATAATGAGTAAACAACAGAATTGCTTATACTTCTTCAATTGCTCTTGGCAAAGCCTACTGGGAAAATTACAAAGAAAAACATGTCACATAATCATTCCTCAAAAGTTGGTTAAAGTTAGAAAATGAAACTAAACATATCAGTTTAAGTAAGTAGCACTGCATCATCTGCTTATATAGTATAGTCCCCCTGCCTCAGTTGGAATCCCAGGTACACCACTTAAATGAGACATTGGCCAGGTATCCAACATCTCCATGCCTCCATTTCTTCATCTGAAAGTAAGAATAATAGCTATACCTAGTTCACAGGGTTGATGT
The DNA here is from genome assembly GCA_028533065.1 of Trachops cirrhosus. NCBI lineage: Eukaryota > Metazoa > Chordata > Mammalia > Chiroptera > Phyllostomidae > Trachops > Trachops cirrhosus. The sequence continues at coordinate 48,447,092 of CM052549.1, read as the reverse complement.
GAGGATTGAATTAATATATTTTAAATATTTAATAACCAACACATAATAAGTATCAATATTAACTATAATGATGATTTTAATGAATATTAACATTATTAAGAGTATTATTATTTAATTGAACATTCATGACATTTGATTCTTGTGGAAAACTTTAGCCAAATTTGATACATAAACAACATAACACTCCATGAATTCTGCCTAGTGAGAAAATTGAGAATGCAAAAGAAGCTGGTAAGAGTCTATTTCCCTAAATAACTTGCCTTTCCTTATGTCTCCTTCTATTTTACCTCTTACTGAAATGCATTAAAATGGCCAATTTGTCAATTGGAAGCAATTCTAATATTTTAAATACCACAATACTTTCTAAAAAGTCATAAGTATGTTTATTCTTTATGCAATGTGTTCTCCTTTAAAAATCATATTGCCTAATTTATTTTAAATTTAAGGATTTTATTTAAAATCAAAGAAAGCTGAACTTTTTTAAAGGAGAAGCCCAGAGGGTGGCAGCTATTATGTCAGTAGGTGGCATTTCTGCCATAATTTTATGTCTTTTTGACTGCCAAATTACCTATATTCTTAGGAGTATGCAAAGTCCTAGACAATTGCTTCAAACTAATCTGTACCTTCAAATAGTTTTGTTTTTGTTTTAACAAGAATCCCAAATTTATAAGGTTCAAGGCACACATAAGCTTTAAAACAAATACATAATTAGGATGATGCTGGCATCATAAAAAGAGTTTGGGAGTCCTCCCTCTTCTTGGATTTTGTTGGAATAGTCTGAGAAGGATAGGGGTTAGCTCTTCCTTAAATGTTTTGTAAAATTCTCCTATGAAACCATCCAGTCCAGTGCTTTTGTGTGCTGGGAGTTTCTTTTTTATTATTGCTTTGATTTCACTAGCTGTTATGGGTATGTTCAGGCTTTCTGCTTCTTCTTCATTCAGTTTTGGGATTTATCTTCCTAGAAATCTATCCATTTCACCTAGGTTTTCAAATTTCTTGGCATATAGTTGTTCATAGTAATTTCTGACAATCCTTTGTATTTCTGTGGTATAGCAGCACAATTTACAATAGCCAAGTGCTGGAAGCAACCTAAATGCCTACCACTAAACGAGTGGATAAAAAAAACTATGGTACATTTACACAATGAAATACTATGCAGCAGAAAGAAAGAAGGAGCCCCTACCCTTCACGACAGCATAGATGAAACTGGACATCATTATGCTAAGTGAAATAAGCCAGGTGGTGAAAGACTAATACCATATGATTTCACATATAAGTGGAACCTATTCAACAAAAGAAACAAACAAGCAAAATATAACCAGAAACACTGAAATAAAGGACAAACTGACAGTAACCAGAGCAGAAGGGAGAGAGGGATAATGGGGGAAATTAGGCTAAGGTCCATCAAGGAACATATATAAAGGATATATGGACAAAGCCCAAGAGGATAGGTTCAAGGTGGGAGGTAGGGATGGTTGGGGCAAAGTGCCATGGTATGGTGAAAATAGAAACAACTGTACTTGAACAACAATTTTTTAAAAATTTAAAAAATACAGGCCCTGGCTGGTATAGCTCAGTGGATTGAGCATGGGCTGTGAACCGAAGTGTCACCAGTTCGATTCCCAGTCAGGGCACATGCCTAGGTTAGGGGCCAGGTGTCCAGTGTGGGCCATGAGAGAGGCAACCACACATTGATATTTCTCTCCCTCTCATTCTCCCTCCCTTCCCCCTCTCTAAAAATAAATAAAAATAAAATCTTTTAAAAAATACATAAAATCTACCTCATCAAAACAGAAGGAGCAGGAGAGATTCAGACACTTTAGGTCTTAATTTACATCCTCCCAAAAAAGCCTCTAATGTATTTCCTATCACCCACACTTTTGTTCCCAATAAACATCCAGCTATTTTTCTTTACTAGATTAACATTATCAAAGTTCATTTCAATCTTAAGAATATATGGACATATGTTTAAAGATGTTCTATATTTCTCTCATTTTTTAAAACTGACAAAGAAATCTCCATAATTTTTGTCTATCAAAAGGGTGGATATGTGTCTTTTCTAGAGATAGGTTCCCATCTTATTTGCTTCTCAGAAGTTACTTCTGAAAATCATTTCTGTCATGTTTCATTTGGTTAAGTGTGAATTTATACTAAACCTCAATTAACTAAATACTTTACTAAACTGGACTAGGGGTGTCCAACGTTTTGGCGTATCTGCACCACACTAGGAGTTATCTTGGGCCACACATTACATACACAAACACTAATGAAAGCTGATGAGCAAAAAAAAAAAGTTGTAAGTAAATTTAAGATTTTGTGTTGAGCCACATTCATAGCCATCCTGAGCTACTTGTGGCCCCTGGGCTGTGGGTTGGACACTCCTGGTTGATTCTCCTCAAACTTTATTCCTTTAAGTAATGCTACATTTGGGCAATGGCTCAATACTACAATTTCTGAAAAAGATCTGAGAACAGATTTTTAAAACAGAAAAATACCTTAGCATGTAATATCTTTATTTATTCCTCTCCTAAGCTGCCATGATGGTTTTCATAGAGTCATAAAGACTATTTCATATTTTCCTGTAACTATTATACAAAGTTATAATTATTAGTTTAACTACAGAAATAATAATACAAGCCCCCTCTTATTTACTAGACTCGGGTATTATGCAGAACACTTAGCACATACTATCTCATTTAATTCCTTCATTAAACATAAAAATGACTATCATTATTACCTTATTGGATAGGAAGCAGCTAACCTTAGGAATAGTAAAAAACTTGTCCAAGATTTCACAACCAATAAGTGGTAAAGTTATGATCCCAGGTCTGTTTGACCCCAAAGCTCAAACTCCTCCAGCTGTGTCTGCTATATTATCTCTGAGTTTCTAGAAATCAAGGGCCCAATTCTTCCTCAAATGGAAGCTTTCAGGAATTAAAACTGCATTGGGAGTTCAAAAAATTGTTGTTTATTTATTTTATGAAAAGCCCTGCAAAAGCATGAATTGAGCGAAACCTATAATTGCCCTGTAGCTCAGAATTCAAATATTCTTCTATAATAACGTCATTTATTAGGTTTGGTGCCATCTAGAACCATAATAAAAAATAGATCATTTGTCAAAGAAATGATGGAAACAGATTAGAAGAATTCTACCATCTACCTAAGAAATTAAAAGGCAGGTATCCACAATGTATCAAGAACAAAAAAAAAAAGACTATTTTGGATATACAGAGAAAGGAAACATGTTTTGAAATTTTAAAACCATCATTCCCATTCAGGTTCTCTGACTTTCTAGCCGTGATCATAAGAAAGCTGCTCAGTCAATCCAGGTGTCCTTCCATCAAAATAAAATGAGAAAAATGTGTGTATATGTATATATATATATATATATATACATATATATGTATATTTTATATCAGTTGCATAGTACATGTTTAATGGAAGCCAGCAAGATAGTATTACTGTTGCTAACCAATGTATCAAGTTAAATATACAACATCATCATATGCATCTTTAAAATGTACTTTCAAACTTAAGTTTGGGTTTATTAGAGCTAAGGTTGAAGAAGAATGAGGGTAAGGGTGAGGGTTAGAGTTCAGTTTAGGGTTAGGGTTAAGGATAGGGTTATATTTTTTATTTATTTATTTTTATTGATTTTTTATTATGATGTTACCCAAATGTACACATCAGGGTAGAATGTCTTTTTTTTAATTTACTAATTGTTTTAAATATTTTATTGATTATGCTATTACAGCTGTCCCATTACCCCTCTCCATCTCACTCAACCCTGCACACCCTCCCCCACCCACATTCCTCCCTCTAGTTCATGTCCATGTGTCATAAGTTCTTTAGCTTCTACATTTCCCATACTATTCTTACCCTCCCCCTGTCTATTTTCTATCTACCATCTATGCTACTTA
>CM052549.1:48417506-48442672 GCA_028533065.1 Trachops cirrhosus | reverse complement strand
GGTTCCCTGTGCATTTTTCTTCATTTCACTTATTGTAGCCTTCATTTTTTCATCTAATTTGCAACCAAATTCAACCAGTTCTGTGAGCATCCTGATCACCAATGTTTTGAACTGTGCATCTGATAGGTTGGCTATCTCTTGCTCACTTACAAGGATGGGTTCTGCAGCTTTCATTTGTTCTTCTGTTTGAGCCATCTTTTTTTTTTGGTCTGGTCACACCTGTTCCGTATGAAGGGTAGAGCCTTAGGTGTTCACCAGGACGGGGCACCCCAGTCGCTGGGTTGTGGTGCTGTATGTGGAGGCAGGGTCCAAGAGGGAACAATGGCACTTGCTCCGCTCTCCCTGGAACTTCAGACCCTTCCGCAGCTTCCCCCAAGCAAACTGGGCCTTTCTGGTGATGATTCCCATGTGAGTGGGCTTGTGCACACATGGGTCTTTCCAAAGACCTCTCCTGTGAGACTGGGAGTCTCTCCCTGTGTCTCAACCCCTACAGGTGTTTTCAATCAGTGCCCCAAGGCTTTATTTTCCAGCACTGGGATCCTGGGTTACAGGCAGTGCCTTGCTTCACAACCCCTGCCTTGCTTCACAATTGTTGTCTAGCTGGTTCTGCTGGTTGCCACCCCTCAGCCGGGCTTTGCCAGCCTCCGCTTGCGTGCCCAGGGTCTGCCCATTGTGGTCTTACACACCCAGTCCCAATGCTGTTTGTGCCGTACAACCCCTCTCTGCCCAGCTGCCCAACTCCACCCCTCCTACCGGTGGATGAATGTGCCTATTTTAACTCCTTCATTGCCCAACTTCCATACACTTCAATTTTCTGTCAGTTCTGGTTGTTATTCTGTTTCTAAATTGTTGTTGTCCCTATCTTGGTTGTGCGAGGAGGCACAGTGTGTCTACCTATGCCTCCATCTTGGCCAGAAGTTAGGGTTATATTTTGAGTTAAAGTGAGATAAGGGTTAGGATGAGAAGGTTTAGGATGAGGTTAGCATTGAGTTGATGATTAGGGTTAGCATTAGTATTTGAGTTAGCTTTGAGGTTAGGATGTGGTTTTAAATTAGGGTTAGGTCTAGGTTTATTGTAAGGGTTAGGTTTAGGTTTAGGTTAGTGTTGGGTTTCAATTTTGAGTTAGGTTTTGTGTAATAGTTATGATTTGAGTTAGAATTAGGGTTAGAGTTGTGATTAGGGTTGAGTTTATAATTAAGGTTAGGTGGGATAGGGTTAGGGTGAGAGTTAGACTTGAGTTTATTGTTTGGGTTTAAATTAGTGTTAAGTTTAGGTAAAGAGGTAGGTTTAAGAATGCTTTAGATTTAGTTTATGGTTAAGTTCAGGGTTAGTGTTAGAATTAACTTCATGTTTAGGGTTTGTTTTAAAATTAGAATTAGGTTTATATTTAGCGTTTGGTTAAGGGCTAGGTTAAGATTCATTTAGGATTAGGGTTAGGGTTAGGTTTTGACTAGAGTTGTTAGGGTTTGTGTTAGGGTTAGAATTAGCATTGAATTTAGGGTTTGTGTTTAAATTAAGTTTAGGGTTAACATAAGAGTTGATTAAAAGCTAAGGTAAGATTTATGTTTAAGGTAAGGATTAGGTTTTGAGTTAGATTTAAGGTTAGATTTAGAATTTAGGTTATGGTAGGAAAAAAACCTTTAGTGAATGCTTTAGGGTGACTGTAATAAAAAAAAAGTCACCAAAAAAAGAAAAACAGACATGTATATCATTTACATCTTGACTTATTGAAAGTTCCTTAACATAGGTTTTTAAACAGTTCCCAAGATTACTTACTATGCTATGATTTAACAGCATTTTGACATTTTCTAAGGCATGATAGCTCGTGCTGCATCTCTTCAAACTTGGAATTTACCACCTGTCTGAGTAGTCTCTGCTTGTGCCAAGTTAAATATACAGAATAAAGTCCCTACCAGAAATAACACAGCATGGCTTTCTGCTCCACTCTTTGGTTGAAAGAGGCCAAATGAAGAAAGGGACACATGATTTTATTTAATCACCTGAATACTTTTCTTGAATTTCTTGAATTAGAAGCTACTCCAGGAAAAACAGTTAAAAGAATCACCATGTGTATTATCAGGCCATTGGGATAATTCCATTTGAAAGGCTCAAGAAAAAGTACAGCTCTGGCTGTGTGTCTCAGCAGATTGAATGCCAGCCTGTGAACCAAAAGATTGTCAGTTCAATTCCCCGTCAGGACACATGCCTGGGTTGCAGGCCAGGTCCCTAGTTGGGGGCATGCAAGAGGCAACCAACTGATGTCCTTCTCCCTCTCTTTCTCCCTCCTTTCCCTTCTAAGAATAAATAAATAAAATCTTTTAAAAAGAGAAAAAGAAAATGCACAAAAAGAGTATTGTTATTAATGAACTGCTCAGAAAGCCAACTTCCCTCTAGCTGTTCCAGGCACCCAATCTCCTAAGGTCTCAGAATGCTATAAAATCTCTTTGCCTATACGGCACAAATGGCCCTGTAGTATAAATGGTAGATTCTTCTTTCTAGTAGACACTACCTAAAACTCTCTTGAGGAGTTCTGTAATATTTGAACATGGAGAAAAGGGATAAAAGATGGGAAAAGACATGCCCTGGGAATCCAAGGAAGGTTTCTGGTTTTTTTTAAGGCAAAAGATATAATCACATGTTTGTCCACTGACAGATAATCTAAGTGATAGACAAAATAAAGTGCAGGAGCAATGTCATTGAATAGGAAAAATGTGGAAAGGAAAAGTCATCGGTTGTGATAGAATGGAATGAAATGAACTACATATGGATGCAAATGTAGGAGTTTGAAGGATATGGTAAAGAATAGATGTAGTAGTTCTCTTCTGATTCCATGAATTTTGAGTGAAATAAGAAGCAAAGTCTTTGGCAAAAGAGGTGAGAGGGGTAAGATTTGAAGAGCTAGAAGATGTGAAATAGTTATCTCAGAGGCAATATATAAATATGTGTGGCAGGATTTCTGGGTAAAGCTGAGAGAGAAAAACTTAAGAGAGGCAGCCATAAATTCAGAGTTAGGCTATAGTTATGTTTTCTTCTACCCATATTCATTCCTTGAGTGCAGGCATGGATACATAGAGTATTATCTAATAAATGTGGGGATTTGTCAGGTGAACACAAAAAAGATGATACTGTCATTGATAATAATGAAGTCTAGAACTTCATTACTTATAGTGCAGCATCAACATCATCTGGAATCAGAAGGTATGTCTTAACAAGATCTCTGAATGATTCATGTGCATGTTAAAGTTTGGATCCAAGTGAAACAGGAAAAGATCATTAAAAGTGATGGAAGGTTAATAAGAGTCCAGGCTGTTGCTTGGGTTCTCTAAATAAACTTCAGGGCCAAAAAGATTGATGAGAGATGAAATGACTGGGTCAAAGGAAGAAATGAATAGAGCCATTGGGATTAATTGTCCATATGATAATAGATGGCCTAGAAGACTCAGAGTCCTGATAGTGATTGAGACAAATATGTAATGAATGATGGCATCAGTTGTAGTAGTCTTTTTAGGAAAGGAGATAGTTGCAGTTATAGTCTCATTCTCTGGATTGGTGTCTTGGACAGTTTATACTGATCATGGGAATAACATTATAGCTGAAGGAACACATGAAATTCTGTGAGATCACTAAGGTAGTATAGACTCAGAGAGAAATGATCTTATCAACACAAACTGCAGTAGGCAGTTAGAAAGATATGAGCAGAAAGGAATGATAAGCCAAGTCACCAGACCAGAAAGCAATGGACAATTATAGAGTGGAACCTCATCCACAGGCTCACCTTTCCTAGCATATCACTGATCATGTGGTTTAGACCCCCTGAAGTTTCATGTCTCTGGTCCTGTGGTTTAAATGCTACCTTGACCTTTCTTCCCAGGCCATGTTGCTAGTCATGCAGTAGAATCCCTCAGAGGAGAAACAAGGAGACCAGAGAATAGCATCATTGTACTTCTATGCAAGACCTTGCATGACTACTCCATAAAGCATTAAACCCTCAGGACAATAAGGTTCTGGCCTACATCATATAAACTTAAGAACAAAGTCTGTGGTCTGTTGACCACAGAGATAGAGTTTTTAGTCAAACTAGAGATGACATTTAGGCCTCAACTGTGTTTCAGCTCCAGACCCAGAAAAGCAGCAAAACCAGACAAAAGGGTGCAAGGGCTAACATCAGAGCCAGATGCAATGACTAATGAACCCCTCCCCTAGCACCAACCAGTCAGTAAAGACCACAACCCTGAAAGAAAACACTTGGAAAAGTTGATGAATATTATATTGAGATCCTCCCCTAGGAACTCCCTTAAGATCCCCACTATTGGAGAGGGAATAAAATCCCTTAGGACGGAGGACACTGTGCACATTCTCTCTTTGCGCATGCCCATGTCTTTCCCACTGCCTCCTTTCCCCAGGCTCTCTCTCTCTCTCTCTGAAGCACACCCACACCTTTCCCTCTCTCCTTCTCCCAGGTGCATTCTCTCTGCCTTTCTTTTTTCTAAGCTTCAAGTGCCCTCCTTTTGCCTCTGTAACTCATCACCTGAGCCTACACACCCTAGCTGGCTCACCTTTTCTACCTCTGTGACTTTCTAAATAAACTTTCTCTTATAATTTCAGTTCTATGGCTCTTAATTCTTTCTTTGCCAAAATCAAGTACCGAAAGATTGCAGATCTGAGATCCAGTAACATTCTGGTGCTGTTTTTCTGCTAAAAAAATAACTATATGCCAACAAATTAGAAGACTTGAAAGAGGTGGATAAATTCCTGAAAAAATACAATTTTCCAAAACTGGATCAAGAAGAAACAAAATCTGAAGAGATTAAAACTAATGAAGACAAAGCAGTAATAAAAAAAAATGCCAGCAACCAAAAGTTCTGGACCAGATGGCTTTACAGATGATTTTTACCAAATATTCAAAGAAGAACTAACACCCATTCTTCTGAAACTATTCCAAAAAATTCAAGAAAAGGAAAGCCCATTTTACAAAGCCAGCATTATCCTAAATCCAAAACCAGATAAAAACACTACAAAAAAAGAAAATTAGAGGCCAAAATGCCTGATGAACACATATGCAAAAATGCCCAAATTCTGCAATATATTAAATTAGCAAACAAAATTCAGCAATACATTAAAAAAATCATATGTCATGATCAAGTGGGATTCATTCCTGGGATGCAACATTGGTACAATATCTGCAAATCAATTAATGTGATATACCACATAAACTAAGTGAAAAATAAAAGTTATATAATCATATCAGTAGATGCAAAAAGCATTTGAAAAAAATCAAGGCCCCTTTATGGAAAAAAACTTTCTGCAAAGTGGGAATACAGGGAACATACCTCAACATAATAAAGGCCATACATAACAAACCCAGAGCTAACAACATACTCAACAGGAAAAAACTAAGAATTTCCCTTAGGAGGTAAAAGATCTGTACATTACAAAACACTAAAGAAAGAAACTGAAAAAAAAGACAAAAAAAAGGAAGCATATACTGGGTTCATGAATAGAAAAAATTAACATCATTAAAATGTCCATACTACCAAAACACTGTATAGATTCAAAAGAATTACAATCAAAATACTAAAGATGTATTCACAGAACTAGAGCAAATATTCCAAAATTTTATATGGACCCCAAGTACCAACAGCAATCCTGAGAAAGAAAACCCAAGTTAAAGGAATCATGCTATCTAATAGCAAACTATACTACAAAACCATAGTAATCAAAACAGCATGGTATTGGCATAAAATCCAGACATAGATTAATGGAACAGAATAAACAACCCCCAAATAAACCCACATCCATAGGGTCAATTAATATTTGACAAAGGAAGCTATAACATACCATGGCATACAGTTTATTCAATAAAAGGTGTTGGGGAACTTAGACCAATAGCATGCAAAAAAATGAAACAAGATCACCTTCTTACACCATTCATGAGAATAAACTCAAAATGAAGTAAAGACTTAAATGTTAGAGCTGAAACCATAAAAATCCTAAACAGTAACAGTAAAATCTCAGACATTTCTCAGACCAATATTTTTTCTGATATATCTCCTTGGGCAAGGAAACAAAAACATATAAATAAATAATAAATAAATGGGACTACATCAAACTAAAAAGTTTTTGCATAGCGAAGGAAACCACCAACAAATTGAAAAGACAATCCATTGAATAGGAGAACATATTTGCTAATGATACATTTGATAGTGGGTAAATCTTCAGAGTTTTAAAAGAATTTATAAAACCCAACACACATAAAAAAATTTTAATTAAAAAATGGGCAAAGGATCTGAATAGGTATCTTTCCAAAGAGGACATACGGATGGCCAACAGACATATAAAAAGATGTTCAACATCACTGTTCATCAGAGAAATGCAAATTAAAACCACAATGAGATATCACCAAACAACTATCACAATGGCTATCATCAATAAATCAAAAGGGAACCATCAAGCACTGTTGCGAGGAATGCAGATTGGTACAGTCACAGTGGAAAGCAATGTGGAGGTACCTCAAACAATTAAAAATGTAACATAGTTTTTTGATCCATTCATTTACTGACCGATGTGGCTCAGCTGGCTGGAGCAGAACATGCACAGAAAGGTTGCAGGTTGGAATCCCAATCAGGGTCCATGCCTAGGTTCCAGGTTTAATCCCTAGTCAGGATGTGTGTGGAAAGCAACAGTGTCTCCCTCTTTCTTTCTCTCTCTTGCTCTCTCTCTCACTCTCTCTCTCTCTCTCTCTAAGAAATGAAAAAATGTCCTAAGGTGAGGATTTTAAAAAATTACACTAAAAATGGAACTGCCTTATGACCCAGTGATTCAACTTCTGGAAATATATCTGACAAAACCTGAAACACTAATTTGAAAGAATGCATGCATCCCTATGTTCACTGCAGCATTATTTACAATAGCCAAGATTTGGAAGTTGCCCAAGTGTCCATCAGTGGATAAGCAGATTAAAAAGTTGTGCTACATTTACACAGTGGAATACTACTCAATCTCAAAAAATAAAAAGGACATCTTATCCTTTCCAACAGCATGGACCTGGAGAGCATTATGTCACATGAAGTAAGCCAGAGAAAGATAAATTCAGTATGATTTTACTCATATGTGAAATCTAATGAATAAAATAAACTAACAAAATAGAAATAAACACATAGATTAGCTGTCAGAGGGGTAGGGGTTGTGGGGTTGGATGAAAAAGGTGAAGGGATTAAGCAGGGAAAAAAACAAATGCATAGACACAGACAACAGTATGGAGATTAACAGAGGGAAAGCAGTGAGGGAGGCAGAAGAAGGTACAAGGGGAAATAAATGGTGATGGAAGGAGACTTGACTTGTGGTAAGGAACAAACAATACAATCTATAGATAATGTATTATATAATTTTACCCCTTAAACCTATGTAATTTTATTAACCAGTGTAACCACAATAAATTCAATTAAAAACACCAAAAATAAATATATAGATAAACTTTTAAAAGTTTCTACAATGGGAAAAATTCATAAAAGTAGAATAAAAGAATTGCATGTAAATGATATATGAAGACATTCAAGAATAGCTATTTTTCAGAAACTCATATTCCATGCATTTAAGGTCTATGATCTTTCATATAGGGTTCAACAACAATTGAGGAGAGTGGGCCGGGCATCTGAACTTCTTCCTGAGACCACCAGGGTCTTTAATTATAGACTTCCATATCAAAACTCACACAAGTCAAATTAGATACAAAGCTCTAATTATTATACAAAATTGAATTATAATGATCTTGTTATTCACCCATAAAAAATATTTCCCAAATCTTTTAAAAATTGAAAACAGACCAGAGTCTATATTAGGGTCCATCTCGGTATGTTCGTTTCATTCAAGCTAAATTTGCATTTGTTCCTTAATCACAGTGCTGAACCAATATTCTAACAAGAGAAAACAAATTAATTCTGGGCTCCTGAGGAAAGACCCTAGCAGATCTTCTCTTATTTCTTACCAATAATAAAGCTGCAGTCAACTAGATCAAACAAGCATATTATCCATTTCATGTCATGGGAAAAGTCATGGAAAAATTCAAGTCTTCGAAGAACAGAAACACACAAACACACACACAGACTATGATTTTTTTTTACATTTTTTATTGTTGTTCAAGTACAGTTGTCTCCATTTTCTCCCCAGCACTCCCTCTCACCCCATCCATCCCCACCTCCCACCCTCAATCCCACCTCCCTTTGGTTTTGTCCATGTGTCCTTTACAGATGCTCTTGAAAATCCTTCCCTCTTTTCCCCCATTATCCCCTCCCAACTCCCCTCTGGTTACTGTCCGTTTGAGACTCTGATATCTTTTAACTACAATTAGAAAAACCAGAGATTGTACATTTCTTTTCATATCACATCACAATAAAATAAGTGAGAACACGCTCAAGATGACAGAGGTCTGGTGCAAACACTTAGGATGGATAACTGAGGTCTATACAAAACTTATAAAAAAATATCGTATTTTTAAAATAGCAAAAAATACACTACAAATCTTGTTCTTGAACATACACATGAACACTTCCCAATGCAATACAATTTGGAATTGCACTGAAAGCCTTCCAACTCATAAATGCTTTCTCCATACACATCAAAAACTAAACCTAGACTTCCATTATTTGAGATGAAATTTGAGATGAATTCCCGTGGGTTCCAATATTGTCTTCTGTTAAAATGCCATTAAGATTTCCATTATCAATGATGAACATAAATTAGTTGATGACATCCCCTTAGCTAGGAAGCAAGTTTAGTGGTGTGGGTGTGGGGTGGAGTAGAAGGAGGAAATTGGAATCATAACTCTACTGTCAAAGGTACCTACATCTGAAAGAACATTTCACAGGAGGCAGGAAATCAGAGTCCATTTAATCAATCTAAATATCAGATTTCTTATCTGAAAAATAAGAAGGCTGAATTTTATGATCTCTAACTAGTCTAAAAGTAGAACTTTTGTGATCTGAGGTAGGTTTATCTAGAAGTGCAGAGGCAAACACGAAGAGCTAAGAAGGTGGGAAGCAAAATGTTACTATGGTGATCAGAAAACTACTGTGAGAGAAAAGAGGGAAGAAACTAAAGAAAATGTCTCCATAACTGTAATTATATCTAATGATTAACTAAATGTGTTCAGAAGAGAAATCATAGTGGTACAGAAAAATCATAGCTGTACAGAAAAATCATACTAATGCTTCAGATGTAAAGAGACCATAAATGGAAATAGAGAATTCTAGAATCACATTGGGTCACCACTTTCCTCAAAACTGTATTAAAAATTAAAATGAAACTACTTTTGCCCAAAGAAATAATGATCTTAAAACTGAAAGGGTGATTAGCAGTGTTGATGGATTTCCTGGCCAATGGAAAACACTGACTTCTATGTGTTCTATTAAGAGCACTACAGTTTGCAGGAACAATTATAAAGGGCACATGGCCAATCACTGGCGGGGCAGGCACCGGAAACAGGGGAGGGAGGTGGGGAGAGCTGAGGTGGGAGGAGAGAAGGGGGAGAAAGGCAGAAAACTGTACTTGAACACCAATAAAAAATGTTTAAAACAAAGAGCACTAGCACTAAAATGACTACAATAAAATTCACTTCATTATTCAAGAAAAATTATATAGTATCTAGCATGTGCTTCTGCTGGATGTGAGAAGGGACACAATGATGAAAAAGATACCTATACCCTAACACTTACAACATAATGCAAAAGATATGACCAAAACATGAGTAAATACAATCTTATACAATACAACTGGGCTAAGCAAAAGTTAGGGGTTTGAAAGAAGAGTTGAGTTTTTGTGTTTGTTTTTATTTTTGAAAGATAGCAGTTCCTTCACATATTCATTCACACTACCAAAGTCAAGAATTTCTAAGGACAAGTTTAGATGCTTAATAAAGAACAGCAGTTCCTGAACCATCTGCTTTGCTCAAAATTGAAGATCTGTCACAGGCAAATTTTCATTTTACTCCAACCCTGTGAGAATATTATTGTCAGCTGGGTTAGGTAACATTTGGTTTATAATTGACATGGTGAACAAACTATGCTTTCTAAAATGGCTACAATCAGTGCCTCTTTTGGGTGAAAAAAGAAAAAAAGGCAAACTATCCTGAGTCCAATAGCTATTCACTTTCAGCAAGTTTCTTTCTTCCATTTATGTGTCCTGTTACTAATCTTCTGATGAAGAAATGTGCAAAACACAGCATTTAAAGTGAACAACAAAACTTTGTTACAGACAAAGATATATGACAGAATATCCTGAAAGGTTTTTTTTTAAGGAAATCATTTTGCAAACTCATTCCATTAAAAAAACTGCAAATAATAGTAGCCCAGTACTATATAATTTTCCTCTTACCTGGTAAGGAACAATACTGCCATGAGCTGTGCCCCAACGTCCTGCTTCCTTTTGGGCAATAAGATAATTAGCAGCTACCTGGGTTAAACATGCCACCTACCAGGAAAAAAAAGAAAGAAAGAAAAGCTAGTGTATGTATACTCACTCATTAACAAAAGATTATAATATGAAAGTTTTAATTTGATTTCACTTTATGTCATTGTAGAAGAAAAAATAGAAAAAAACTCCAAACAGATTAGAAATATACAGGCATACATAGTTTCAACATACAAAGAAAGGAAGAGCAGTATTACATTATTGCATGAGTCTAAGTACTGAGTAACAGTCACCTAAGACATATAAACACAGAAACAGTCAGCTCCTGAAAAAATCATCCAAGGCAGAGGTTGACCCAGTAAACAGAACCTGGTGGAGCCTTTACCATCAAAGCCTACATCAGCAACCTGTACATTCCTTTCCCCTCTCCACCTGTCCTTTTACTTTTCATCAAATTGACACAAAAAGAGACTGTGTCATCACTGAGCAGGTAAACCAAAGCCAGGAGCCACATTACTCTAAACTTGTCATTAAATACATAAATTAATAAATAGGACTCTATTTTGTTCAATTTAGTCATTTTCTGTTACTTGCTGCCCAAAACATTTTTACTAATACAGAGACAATCAAGATTATTTGATGTTTTTATTCATAGGTAAATGATCCTCATTTAAACAAAAATTATTGTACCTTTCCCAACTTGCTTCAGGCCCCATGCCTTAAAGAAGCATAGTTCAATTAAAGTGATCATCTAAAACCTTTGATTCTTACAGTATTTCACATACAGATCTTGAAAGCCCCCAACAGTTCAATTCCACATGAAGATAACATGAAGATAAATGACTTGATTCAGCCTAGAGATCAGCCACAAAAACTTATGTTCCAGTGAATAGCCATGCATCCAAGGGCCCAGAACTATGGCAAGGAGGTGACCTAATAACTTTTCAGTTTCCAGAAAAAAAGCTTTTCGACTCATAACATAATCAAGACATAGCATGGGCTTGCTTTTCCCATTCTAAATGATCAGATGTGACTGGGAGTCTACCAAGCCAGCAAGTCAAACATAGCCCACATAGACATTGGCTCCTAGAGCACCTCAAGTGGTGGTATTTCGAGGCTTGGTGCCACAACCTGTTATTGCCCTCAGCTTGGCATGGCAGCTGTGCCTTGGACAAGGGCTATCAATAGGGCGGGGCCTGAATGCATCTCCTTGCAGCAGCAACCATTCTCCCTTAACATATTCTTGGGATTTACACTGACTTTTATGTTCATTTATCACTCTGTTGAAATTAGAACTGCCTTATGGCAGCTGGTTCGGCTGTACTGCCCAGGTGGCAAAACTAATAAACATTGAGTCATCCATTTCTGGACCTCCATCTGGTCTGGACATTTGAACCATGGAGCATTCCAAGGCTGCCTGGGGCTGCCTAGTGTTAATCACCATTTCACAGATCACTTCTGTGTCTTTCAAAATGGAAAATCAAATCAACATTTTGTAGTAAAAATGTACTAGATGGGAAGTCCAGATTCATGATTTCTAATTTTGGTTAACCTCTAAGTAGCTATACAACTGTAGGTATATAATTTAACTACTCTGACCTTCAGATACATTCTCTATAATCTTCAGCATGTAACCTAAACAATTTTTTCCAAGCTTTTCATAAAAGAGCAGAACTCTTATATCAAATCACATAATAAATGAAATCCTAATATATAAGCAGATAATATCCTATGTTCTCTGACTGAAGCAGAGGCAGGCCTACAAAGCTACCTAAGGAACATGAACACAGAACACAATTTCCAAAATAGTAAATGGTCTTAAATTTGCTTCCAAGTTCTCTACACTTCTGACTCTATTATTCTTCTTAACAGTCTGGCAGATGCAATAGTAGTAATCTTCCTATGAAGACTTTTCCTGAAATTGGGGAGATATTCTCCAGTCTAAGGTTTTTCTATTTCTTATCTACAAAAAAGGTCCTTCTTTGATCTAGCTATGTTGGGGGTTGGGGAGAGGAGTGCAGGGTGGAGGGAGTTGTTCCTTTCAAATAAATTCTGGTTAAAGCACTGTCTAAGGTGCTCTGATACTACTGGAGGCAAATAATTCACTTTAATAAAAGTAATTTTTTTCCAAGCAATTAATCATAACAGGCTTGTTATTCCCACTTCTCTAATTTCAAAGTCAACTGATAGTTAACATGTCAATATCAGGAAGGGCTACATGAGGTAGTAGACTGACTGGATGACCACAGGTTAACCTCTGAATCCTAGATTGATCTGAGACAACTGCCAGGGGTAGGCATGGGCTGGATTCTACCAAGCTGTTCTCATTTCTTGCCCACTACCTCATTCTTTCTTCTCAATTTTGGCCTGTGTGCTCTGTCTGACTTTGCCTTCATGAGCTATCTTTGACAATTATTTAATAAAAGTAGCCCAATTTAGAGTTAGTTTGAATGAAAGATCAGAGCTCATCTCATAGAATATTTCCTTTCTCCACACAGTTCTGACTCATGAAAACCAAAAACATTTCAGAACTAACTGGCTCCCACTGGGCGGAAAGATTAAATAAGATTTTAAGCCAGTTGTCAGCCAAAAGCAAAGTATGATTTGTCAGTAAATATTCAAAAGGCAAAGTTAGAGGGAAAAGAATTCTACTTTGGTCAGGTGGCTAAGTTGGTGGGAACATCATACCATGCAGCAAAAGTTCGAGGGATTGATTACTGGTCAGGGAACATACCCGGGTTGTGAGTTCGATCCTGAGTCAGGCATGCATATGGAGGCAACTAATTGATGTTTCTTTTTCACATTGATGTTTCTGTCTCTGTCTCTCTTTTTCTCTCAGTCTCTCTCTACGCCCTCACCTCTTCCTTCTTTCCTCCCTCTCTGCCCCGCCTCCATTTCTGTTTCTGTAAAAATCAATAGACATAATAAACATATCCTTGGGTGAGGGTTTTAAAAAATTCTACTTTGAAAAAAGAGAGCAGCTGGGCTAAACATAGTAACCCAATGTTTAAAAGGGGTATTACAGATCTGAAAGTAATCTACCATTTATAAAGATGTACTTTAAGGCAGGAGATGGGGGTAAAAGTCCACAGCTATGATGTGATTCTATATGAAAAATCAGAGGTTTCCTGGCAATTAATGACAAATTTTCCAAAACCAAAAGAACATAGGATGTGACTTTTCAGTTAATAAGTATATACTGTGTATCCACTCTAAATATTGCATTAGATCATTACTTTCATCCCCTAAACTCAGGCTCATTATTTCATCATGTGGATGCTATATAATTTACTCAGAATGTTGCCTTTATATGGATTCATCCAAACAAAAAAAGAGCCAACTTTGGTTTAATAATAAATATTCTGATGGCAAAACTATTATTTTAGATAACATAGTGGGTCCTGATATTCTTTGTGTCTGACCAGAAAACCAACAGGGTGGTCAAAGTGGATCCAAAGGGCACAGTCCCAAAAAGCTTGAGGTATAAGACACCCAATTATTTCCCATAGAAGCTTCATGGTGTCTGCCACCACATATTTCACTCCTACCAAATTAGGATCAAGCTGCAATAATAGAATCTTATATCTCAAAAGTTCAAAAAAGTATGACAGATAAAGTGGGGGAAACAAGACTAGAACTATGGTCCATTGCATCAAAATGGGTAATTCCCCTCACCCTTCCTCTCTGGCATATATTCTGGCCTCTAAGAAAGCTAGACTAAAAGCCCATTATGCTTCACTTCTGCACTTGTCCATATTTCCATCCATTCTTCAAAGGCCATTTCAGTGTCATCCTATCCATTAATTTCTCCCATCAGCAAAGCAAATAAAGTATTTTCCCTGCCTCTGAATAAATATAAGACTTTAATTTGCCTGAGACCTGCTGCACTTTTACAGTCAACCTTTCAATACAATTAGATTTATAAGATGAAAAAGTTACTCCTGGCTGGTGTGGCTCAGTAGATTGAGTGCCAGCCTGTGAACCAAATAGTCGCCAGTTCGATTCCCAGTCAGGTCACATGCCTGAGTTGAAGGCCAGGTCCCCAGTGGGGGGTATTCGAGAGGCAACCACACATTGATGTTTCTCTCCCTCTTTCTCCCTCCCTTTCTCTAAAAATAAATAAATAAAATCTTTAAAAAAAAAGAAAGAAAAAGCTGGAAAGACCTAGATCAATAATTCCTAAACCAGGTTTTGCATCACAATCACCTGGGGAATTCCCAAACCACTGAATCAGACTCTCCAAGGATGAAGCCTGCGAGTAAATACTTTAACCAATGTACCATTAATTGCACACAAGACATAACAACCAAAACCTTAGGAAAGTTCCTTAATATTACAAATACATAAATTAGGGAACAGAGAAGGAAGATTACTTATCTGAGGTCACACAGCTGGCCACTGGCAGAACTTTGAACTACTCTAACTTTACTGCCTTTCTCCATGTCACAATATTATTTAAATTAGGAAATATCACTCCTTTTAAATTGGGCACTATCT
Source organism: Trachops cirrhosus (assembly GCA_028533065.1). Classification (NCBI taxonomy): domain Eukaryota; kingdom Metazoa; phylum Chordata; class Mammalia; order Chiroptera; family Phyllostomidae; genus Trachops; species Trachops cirrhosus. The sequence continues at coordinate 48,427,771 of CM052549.1, read as the reverse complement.
CATGGTAAAAATTATGTATTATAAACCTTTGTATGTTCTCATAGCACCTAACATAAGACCTTCCATACTAACTTTTTTCACACATGAATGACTAATTACTTTTGTATATTTATTTTATTCAACAGATAATAGGTGCTGCTTTGCGTAAGGCACTATGCTAGATACTGGGTATATATAAGTAAATGCAAAAGATTTCCCCCTCTGTGCTTAAGAATAGCGGAGAAGACAACTAAGCAAACAGTTACAGGAACTCACTTGTGGGGAGAACATGGAGGAGAACTTTAAAAACAAGGAGAATATCATGTGTGAAAGCCCTAAAGCTGGAAAGAGATTGGCATAGAGGAAAAACAAAACAAAACACCTGACAGTAGACTAATGTAATTGAAGTATGCTAAAAAAGAGAAGGGAATGAAAATGAAAAGGTTGGCAGAAGCCAGATCATACCAGTCCTTGCAAATCATGCTAAGGAGTCATTCTTTACACATCTTTCAGAATGATCACTTTAAAATCACAAGTCATATCATTATCGTCCTTCTACCTAAAACTTATGGAATTTCCCAGTGCATTTGCAATTAAATCCAAAGAATAAACTGAAAGGAGGCAAGAGAGAAAAGGGACCAGTTATGGATATTGTAAGAATCCAGGCATACCATAAGTTGATGATAGTTCAGACTAGGATGATAGTGTGAAAATGGAAAAATTAGTGGATTTAAGAAGTATTCTAGGGACCAATTGGACAGAACATGTGAAAGATTGCATGGGAAGGGAATGACAGACAGAATGGTGAGGGAGAGGAAGGAGCCAAATGTAACTCCCAGATTTCTGGCTGAATATCAGGTAAGGTATTAAGACATTAACAAAAAAAAAAGAGGAGGAAGTCAGAAAGAAGCTGAAGGAAAAGAAAAACAAAAGTCCACCTTTGAATATGTTGAACTGGAGAGGACAGCAAACCAATCAATTGGGCTGGAATCATAAACATATAGAACATACTTAAAGTTATCCCTCAGGAGGAAATATAGAGAGATAAAACAAGAGTAATCAGAAATAGTATAAAACGAAAGAAAGTCTCCATGTCAAAACAGCCTTTCCTCTAATCACAGGTATGGTCAATGATGTAAGTACAAACTACTAGCACCGATTTAAATACCTAAAAATTGGGGGTAGGTTAATTAAGACATGATATCTATATATGAGACAAAGCAGGCACGGAAAATAATACAACAGAAGAATACAGCCTCATTTAAGAAAATGTGCACAACTCTTTTTAAAAACTTTATTTTAGAACAGTTTTAGATTTACAGAAAAATTAACAAGATAGTACAGAGTTCCCACATATCCTACACCCATTTCCCCTATTACTAACATCTTACATTAGTGATACATATTTTCAATTAAAGAACCAATACTGATAAACTGTTAATGATTAAAATCCATATGCTCAGATTTCCTTATTTTTTTCTTAATGTCCTTTTTCTATTCAAAGATACCATCCAGGTTAACTACCACATTATATTTACTCATTGGCTCCTCAAGCTCCTCTTGGCTGTAACAGTGTATCATGCATTCTTTGTTTCTAATGACCTTGACAGTATTGAGTAGTAATTATTTTGCAGAATGTTTCTCAAGTGGAAGTTTTTTAAATGTTTTTCTCATAATTAGACTGGGATTATGGAGTTTTGGAATGAAGACCGCAAAAGTAAGCACCATTTTCAAGACATCATATCAAAGGCATATCAACATGATTTATACTATCAACATGATTTATCACTTTTGGTGTTGACCTTGACCACCTGCATGAGGCAGTGTTTATCAGGTTTTTCCACTGTAAAAGTAATCTTTTTTTTTTCTTCCCTGTCCACACTCTCCTCTTTGGAAGGAGGTCAAAAGGCACAGCCCATACTAAAAAGGTGGGCAGTTATGATCAATTCTGCACAGGATATCTGGCTCTTCTCCCCTGTTTATTTGTTTAATCATTTATTTATATAATCACAGATGTGTGGATATTTATATTATACTTTAGATTATAATACAATATTATATTATTTTGTTGCTCAAATCATTTCAGATTTGTACTTTGGGAGCTCTTTCACTTGGCCCATGTGTCCCTGACATACTCCCCATCATTGTAAGGTTTTTACTTTGAGCACTTCCATCTTTGTAGCTCTATAAGATGATCTAGACTCACCTTTATATGCTTTATTCCAGTCTTACAAGAAAGCATAAAAAGATGAGGAGTCACAGACTAATGAAAGGGACCTAATAGTAATTTTAGTGCCAAACAGCACCTAATTAAATTCACTCATTTATTCAAAAACCTTGTATAACACCAACTATGTACCAGGAACTGTTCTAGGCACAGGGGATAGAGCAGCAAACAAGACAAATATATGGTCACATTCTCATGAAGCTTACATGCTAGTGTAAGGTACATTCAGACATAAAGAAAGAGGAAAATATCAAGAAATGATAAGTGATATTAAAGAAAATGACACAGAATCACAGAGAGGGCTCTCCTAGACTAGCAGGTTAGTGAAGACCTCTTTGAAGATGTCACATTTAATCTGAGACCTGGAGAAGGCACATAAAAAACAAGGAGAAATCTTTTTAGGCAACAAGATCAACCAATTAAAAGACTTTATTGTGGTAAATGCTTACCATATTCAGGAAAAGAAAGAAGGCCACTATAGCTAAACATAGTAAGTAAAAGAGGGAGTAGTATAAGGTGAGGACAGGAAGGTACGCAAAGGCCAGATCCACATGAGTTCCTGTAGGCTGGGGTAAGGATCTGGAATATTTTCTAAGCATCATGGGAAGCCATTGATTCATATAATTAGATCACCTGGATTTTATATGTAGTACAAAGGGTTAATGAATGAAACTAAATTACCTCATATGAGGTAGGTATTATAACTTCCACATTACCAATGAGAAAACTAAGCCTATGCAGAGTAAGTATCTCTTCTAGATCTCACAGCTGGTGAATGGTAAAACTATGACTAACACTCAGGTGACTCTACTGTCTAAGCCATCCTTACACCACTACCTCCTTTATGTTCAACCTCTCTGCTCCCAGCCCCTCTCACCCTAGTAGCACTTGACTTCACATCTATATCCTAGGTTATGTCCCTGGGTTCCCCCCATATCCCTGGAGTGGGCTGGAATCCCTCCATAATTACTCAGCTGTCCTCTGCATTTGCTTAGAAAGCACATCATTAACTCAATCAATAACTCTCCTCATGCTCTTCTAGTCAACCTCACTCATTTATTTACCAACTATAAAATTCTTTCTGGGAAAAAGTATGTTAGAAGAGCAATGAAGGGGCTAGCATTCATAGAGAACAGACCTTCAGGAAGAGAAATTTATCCTCACATAAGAAAGACATTTTGAAACCCTGATATCTCTTTCTCATCCTAATACCATTACTTTGCATTTCAAACTTCCTATGCAATTTAATCTGCTACACTTTTTCCCTCACACCTTATAGTGAACTGATTCCTTCAAAATCAGTAGGGCCAAGAAGAAAAACAGTCAGGAGTAGAGAAGGTATTCTGGCTTCACTATGTTGAAAAAATAGTAAGAATTCTACTTACTCGTACCACATTTCCATTAAGTTTCTGGTCTTTACTAATAATAAAGTTAAAACTTATTAAAGCCTTGTTGTGCACTGTTCTAAGCATTTTATGTGAATTATCTTATTTATCCATCCTGATAACTATGCAAGAGAGGTACTTTCATGAACCCATTTTTTAACCGTCACCTGAGAATATATTTATTGATTTTAGAGAGAAAGGAAGAGAGAGACAGAGAGAGACAAACACATGTGAGAGAGAAACATCAGTTGCCTCCTGTATGCCCCTCAACTGGGGATCAAACCTACAACCATTTGGTGCACTAGACAAGATGATGGTCCCACCAACTGACCCACCCAGCCAGTGCTCATGAACCCATTTTACAAATGAGAAAACTGAGGGATAGAGTGGTTTAGTAACCCACACATGGTTATACAATTACTAAGTAGTCAAGCCAGGACCTCAACTTAGCTGGTCTAAATTCTGGTAATCTATACTATAATATATACAAATCAGATGATTTAAATTTCAGAATGGCCTTATCCTGGAAAAGTTTTATTGGACTGTCCTACTTGGTAAAGACAGTGGTGATTAAGCATACTTTTCAATTAGGTAAACCTCTACAGATAAGTTTGACCTTAATTGTTACATAATACAAGGTCCAGCAAAAGTAACACCTATGTGACTATGGTTGGGAGTGTAATAATATGGGTGTAATAATTTATAGTTTTAACTTGAACATTTTACCAAAAATATTATATGGTATGCTGGAGTGTGATATTGTTATGTTACAGAATTACATGCTTATGATTTTGTAATAAAAGGGTGTTATTTGTGCCGGACCCTGTAGTTAATGTAGTACTCATTCAGAGTTTTCTGCTTTGCTGCCATTACATTTTGGTTTTTATTTCAATGTAACTAGAAATAAATTTCAATCTATAAACACTTTACCTATAAACACTGAAAAACCAGTAGAGCTTTGATATAATTACTAAATCTCTATTTTATTAATTTAGCAAAGAAAAAACATTACTGTATTCTTCTCTTCATAACAATTTTTAATTTAATGAAAAGGACACATACATTTCACATTCCTCTGAATTATCACTAACAATAGTCAAAAATATTGATGTTTATTTATATAATGAACTCTCTAAAGACATAGTTGCATTATACTTAGAATAATTTTTCTAATCCACCTTAATCAAAATCAGACATATAAGGAAACTAGATATCAAATGCCAGAAGGTAGGCCAGACAGTAAAGAGACAGAAATTTCAAAAGCATGTTTAGGATAATACATCAAACATATTTCTTACCATGAATCACCGACCCAGTTATTCATACTCAAAAACTAGTTACGAGAGACTGGGAAGATGGTGGCGTGGTAGGAAGCAGCAGATTACACTTCCCCCCGCACACAGGAGAAAAACCCAGCTGATCTACAGAGGAACAGAGCAAACAGCCAACATTATCACAACATATATGAAAATAGGAGATCAAAATTTGTAGCACACACTGAAAAACCAGAAAGAAAGGAGACTGCTTCAGGATACTAAAAGCCCAGGGATCAGCTCGGGGTCCAGGGAGGTTACAGCCCCAGGCTCCGTGCTCAGGGATCTGCCTCAGGGCACTCTGGAGAGAGCTGGGTCAACCGCTCATTCCCAGGCCAAACAAGGAATGAGCAGCACTGGGGGAGGCCTGTTTACTTGAAGGCACAGAGAGGGGAGTAAGGTCTCAGAGACAATCACACAGGGGCTGTGAGCACCCACACATAGCCCTGGGAAGAGTATGCACCCCAGCCTGTGTGACCAAGGGCGGCCTGGCTGTGCACCCGTACCCCAACCCGGAGAGAGTGTGGCTTTGTGGAAGACGCGGAGCCCACAGCTGTGAACAAGGAAAAGGCATGGGTGCTATACAGGATCCCCGGTGCCAGGCGATGAATTCGGGGGAAGTGCACACCCCTCGAGATCCACAGAGTTCATACCCATGAACCCAGAAATGACGTGGGCACTCCACAGGAAACCAGAGCCCACCCCGGTAAGCTCCGGAGAGCGTGCTTAGGAGCACCCAGATCCCACAACCAGGGCCCTTCGCAGAGGCACCAGACAGGCTCTGGGGAGAACTCTCGGCTAGCCCTAGAGACAGTATGCCAAAGGCTGACAGAGTTCTGAACCTGAAGGGAGAAAAGTGACTGCAGTCACCCCTCAGCCTGCTGAACCCAGCAAGACCAGAAAAACTGGTTAGGCCAGTCTGAACCAACAAAAGGGTTTTTTTTGTTTGATTTTGTCTTTTTTTACTTTTTAAGTAACTGTTTATTTTTTAATTCTTATTATTTTTATAGTCTCAATTCCTTATGCTTCTCTTTCTTTCTTTCTAGTGTTGATCCTTCTCACTTTCTTTCCAAATTTATATCTTCTTCCTTCCATCTTCTAATTTACTGTCCTTCGTTAGTGTTCCATTACTACACTTACTCAAGGCTCCATACTCCCTATTCTTCTACTCGACATCTCATAGATTCTGTCATATGATTGTTGCTCTAATATTACTGTAAACAATACCTATTCCGTACAATTTTAAATACTACACAACACCTCTCCCAGATGTTAGCCCACTTCACAGTCTCATGAACTCTATTACTGTAGTGATTAACTCTATTGTCTCACACACATCTATTTAGTATTCTTTACTCTCCCCCTATCTCAGAATCTGACCTCCCACAACCTCACTGCTCTCAACATCGAACTCCCAATCCTTTCCTTCCCAACAAGAGTCTTATCTTCTTTCCATCCTTTCTAATAAGTGGCTAGTGGGGTGGAAGATCACAGTTAACACTACATATAGTCAAAGGATCTCCTACCTCTTCTTTACTGGCTGCAACTGTAAATATCATAGAATAATCTCTTGCTGTCTTAAAACATTTTGCCTTACCACTCCAACTGATCACCAAAAAGAGTAGGTGGAAGCTCTCAACACCAGGATACCCCAAGGAGACTGCACCACGGAATCTCACAGGTATTCTACCACAGAAGTTCACACCATAAACCCAGGAGACAGAATAGGTCAATTTATGAAGCAGAGGCTAACAAGAAGAGTCTCAAAAACAATGAGAACACAAATAAACAATTCCCAAATGAAGGGAAAGGAGGAAGCCTCACAAAGAAAGATAAATGAAATAGAGGCAACTCAACTATCAGATATTGAGTTCAAAGCAATGATTCTCAGGAAGCTCCACAAGATCAAAATGAGCTACCAGAAACTACAGGGAAGCTACAATGGACTCACTGCAAACTGAATCAACATGAAAAAGGAAATAGAAACGATCCACCAGGGCCAAGAGGAAATGAAGAATACACTTTCTGAACTGAATGAAGAACACAGTAGAAGGAATCAAAAGCAGGATTGATGAAGCAGAAGATTGGATCAGCGAATTGGAAGACAAAGTAGAAAAAAAGCACCCAGAAAGAGCAAGAAAAGAAAAAGAGGCTCAGAAAGAATGAAGAGAGAATAAGAGAAATGCAATACAATATGAAATGCCATAATATCCCTATAATAAGGATACCAGAAAGAGAAGAAGAAGAGCAAGGGATAGAAAACCTATTTGGAAAAATAATGATGAAAAACTTCCCTAATTTGACAACAGAAAATGTCACACAAATCCAGGAAACACAGAAGGTCCCAATTAAGAGGAACCCAAAGAGGCTCACCTCAAGACACATCATAATTAAAATGGCAAATTTCAAGAAAAGAGAGAATCATAAAGGCAGCAAGGGAGAAACAGGAAGTAACGTACAAGAGAGCCCCAATTAGGCCAGCAGCTGACTTCTCAGTGGAAACGTTCCAAGCGAGAAGAGAATGACAAAAATTTTCCAAGTACTGAGAACCAGAGGCCTGCAACCAAGGCTACTTTACCCAGCAAGGTTCTGAATCAAGATGGAAGGCCAAATAAGAAGCTTTCCAGACAAAAGAAGTCTAAAAGAATACACCTCCACCAAATCAGCTCTGTAAGAGATGCTAAAGGGACCGCTTCAAGGAAAGGAAGGAAATGAGAGACAGAGAGTAACACAGGTACGTAAATGGCAATGAATAAGCACCTATCAATAATAACATTAAACGTAAATGGTTTAAATGCTCAAATCAAAAGACATAGAATAGCTGAATGGATAAGAAAGCACGACCCACACATATGCTGCCTACAACAGAACCACCTCAGGAGGAAAGACCTACACGGGCTAAAGTGAAGGACTGGAAACAAATTTTCCAAGCAAAAGGACAGGAAAAAAAGCCGGGGTAGCAATACACATATAAGACAAAATAGACTTCAAAAAAAGGGCCATAAAGAGAGACCCACAAGGTCACTTCATAATACTCAATGGAAGAATCCACCAAGAAGACATAAACATTGTAAATATATATGCACCCAACATAGGAGCACCCAAGTACATACTGAAAATCTTAGTGGACTTCAAGAAACATATTGACAGCAACACAATTATAGTAGCAGATTTTAACACCCCACTGTCAAAATTGGACAGATCTTCCAAACAAAATATCAACAAAGATATTGTGGAATTGAACAACGCCCTAGATGAAATGGACTTAACTGATATAATAGAGAGCCCTCCATCCCAAAAAAGCTAAATACACATTCTTTTCAATTGGGCATGGAACATTTTCAAAGATAGACCACATGATAGGACACAAAACAAGCCTCAACAAATTCAACAAAATTGAAATCATACCAAGCATATTCCCAAATCACAGGAGACTGAAACTAGTAACAAACCTCAGAAAAAAAAACCCCAAAGACCCAAAATCGTGGAGATTAAATAGCATGCTATTAAACAATGAATGGATCAACAATGAAATTAAGGAAGAAATAAAAAAGCTTCTGGAAACAAATGAAAATGAACTCAACAACAATCCAAAACTTATGGGACACAGTGAAGGTAGTCCTGAGAGGGAAGTTCAAAGTGATACAGGCCTACCTAAAAAAGAGAAACATTTCAAACAAACAACCTAACTCTACATCTACCAGAACTCGAGGAACAACAACAAAGACAGCCCAGAGCAAGGAGAAGGAAGGAAATAACCAAGATCAGAATAGAATTAAATGACATAGACACTAAAAGCACAATTCTAAGGATCAATGAATCCAGGACCTGGTTCATTGAAAAGATAAGTAAAATGGACAAGCCTTTAAGCAGAATCATCAAGAAAAAAAGAGAAAAGACCCAAATAAACACAATCAGAAATGAAAGAGGAGAGATTAAAACTGACACCACAGAAATACAAAGGACTGTAAGAAATTACTATGAAGAACTGTATGCCAAGAAATTTGAAAACCTACATGGACAAATTTCTAGGAAAAAATACAATCTTCCAAAACTCAATGAAAAAGAAGCAGAAAGCCTGAACAGACCAATAACAGCAAATGAAATTGAAGCAGTAATCAAAAAACCTCCCACACACAAAAGCCCTGGAACTCATGGTTTCACAGGAGAATTCTACAAAGTATTTAAGGAAGAGCTAACCCCTATCCTTCACAGACTATTCCCAAAAATCCAAAATTATGGAAGACTCCTTAACTCTTTTTATGAGGCCAACATCATACTAGTACCAAAACCAGATAAAGACACAACAAGGAAAGAAAACTTCAGGCCAATATCTCTGATGATCATACACACTAAAATCCTCAACAAAATATTGGCAAGCCGCATCCAACAATACATTAGAAAGATCATACACCATGATCAAGTGGGATTCATCCCAGGGATGCAAGGATGGTTCAATATTCACAAATCAGTAAGTGTAACTCATCACATAAACAAAACCAAAGACAAAAATCACATGAGTATATCAATAGATGTAGAAAAAGCATTCGATAAGGTACAGCACTCATTTATGATAAAAACACTCAGCAAGTAGAACAGAGGGAGCATTCCTCAACATAATAAAGATCATATATGAGAGACCTATAGCCAACATCATACTCAATGGGCAAAAACTAAAATATTTTCCACTAAGATCAGGAACAAGACAAGGCTGTCCACTTTCACCACTTCTATTTAATATAGTATTGGAAGTTTTAGCCACAGCGATCAAACAAGAAAAGGAAATAAAAGGCATCCAAATCAGAAAGGAGGAAACAAAACTGTCATTGTTTGCAGATGACATGATAGTGTACATAGAAAATCCTATAGACTCAGCCAAAAAACTACTTGACCCAATAAATGAATTTGGCAAAACAGCAGGATACAAAGTCAATATCCAGAAATCAAAGGCATTTTTGTACACCCACAATGAAACAGCGGAAGCAGAAATCAAGAAAAACATCCCATTTGATATAGCAAAAAGAAAAATAAAATACCTAGGAATAAACCTAACCAAAGAAGTAAAAGACCTATATTCAGAAAACTACATAAAACTACATAACACTGAAGAAAGAAATCAAGGAAGACACAAACAAATGGAAACATATACCGTGTTCATGGATTGGAAGAATTAACATCATCAAAATCACCATACTACCCAAAGCAACTTACAGATTCAATGCAATACCTATTAAAGTACCAATGGCATATTTCACAGACATAGAACAATCACTTCAAAAATTTATATGGAACCATAAGCGATCCTGAATAGCTGGTGCAATTTTGAGAAAGAAGAGCAAAGTAGGAGGGATCACAATACCT
>CM052549.1:48385204-48417006 GCA_028533065.1 Trachops cirrhosus | reverse complement strand
ACTGCTGGGACTATATCCTAAGAACCCTGAAACACCAGTCCAAAAGAACCTATGCACCCTATGTTCATATCAGCACAATTTACAATAGCTAAGTGCTGGTAGCAACCTAGGTGCCCATCAGTAAATGAATGGATCAAAAAACTATGGTACATTTACACAATGGAATTCTATGCAGCCAGAAGAAAGAAGGAGCTCCTACCCTTTGCAACAGCATGGATGGAGCTGGAAAGCATTATGCTAAGCGAAATAAGCCAGGCAGTGAAAGACAAATGCCATATGATCTCGCCTTTAACAGGAACCTAAACAACAAAACAAAGAAACAAGCAAAATATAGCCAAAGACACTGAAATAGAAGACAGGCTGACAGTGACCAGAGGGGAAAGGGGAGGGAATTTCAGGGGAGAATGGGAAGGGTTTACAGAAACAAATTTAAAGGACACATAGACAAAAACTAAAGGGGTTGGAAATGGGATGGAGGAGGGGAGGGATGGGCAGGTGGGCTGGAATAGGAGTAAAGGATAGAAAACTGTACTTGAGTAATGATTAAAATAAAATTTAAAGAAAAAGTAGTTACAAACAACTAAACATATGCGATGCGTAAGTGAAAATGAAGGAAAGTAACCCTTAATGACATTATTTATTTATCTATTTTTCTCTGTGATGCCATATGTTCCATTTCAAAAGTCTTTTTCAAATATGATTTTACATTTCAAACTTAGTTCTTCAAAATGTCTGTTATTAGAATAAAGTAGTACATTGTTCTGTAACTCTAATTTTAAAAAGAAGTTTGACATGAAAGAACAAAATGAAAGCTACTTTTGTTTATTGCTTCTTGTGCATTTGGCAGACATTTAATAAGCACTTGTAATATGCAAAGCGCTCCGTCAGATGCAGTGGGAGATCCCAAAATAAATAAAATAGATTTTCATCTTGCAAGAAGGTTAAAATCCAAAATAGAAATAATAGTGCCACAAGAGACTTCTTTTTTAAAAAAATCAAGTAGAAATGAAAAGTGATATCTGAGCTGACACTTTGATAAAGAGAATTTAGTCATGCTGAAACAAAGAAAAGGGCCTTCTGTTTGAAATATTGTGAATCAAGTCACAGCAGAGATGGAAAAGTATTGGGTCTTTTCTGAATGAATTCATTAATGAATGGAAATAAAAACTAAAACAAGGCATTAGATTTGATGACCAGGAAATCAGAGTTGATCACTAAGATGCAATATCAATAAAGCAGTAGGAACAAAAGCCAGATTAAAAGGGGGCTACAGAATGAATGAAAAGAATGTGGGAATTCCAAGAATATTTTAGAGGTTTTATAAAGGGAGAAGGAGAGAGACTGTACAGGAAAGCAGGAAAATAAAAGTTTTATTTTGAGGATAAAAAAAAAACCTGAAGCTCATTTAAATATATTAGGAAAAAGAATTAATTGAAGGTGTGAAGAGCAAGGGACATAAAGGAAAGAATAAACAAATGGGATCTCATCAAAATAAAAAGCTTCTGCACGGCTTAAGAAAACAGTATTAAAATAAAGAGAACTGTATGGGAAAACATATTTCCCAATGATACCTCAGACAAGGGTTTAATCTCCAAAATATATAAAGAACTTACATGACTCCACTCTAAGGAGATAAGCAACCCAATTAAAAAATGGGCAAGATCACAGAGGCTAAGTAAGACAGTACAAGTGAAGGGTTTATGGGTTTAAAACGTCATCTCTCAGTGAAGTCTTCCCTAACTCAGGTGAAGTCACTTTCTTTTCTGTCTCTCTGTCCACTAGAACAGAATCTTATCATGGCTCTGTCCACTGAAGTCATACAGAATAAGACCATTCGGTGTTTTACCACATGCTGAATGGGTAAACATAGATAGAGGCTGAGTTAGATAGCAATGTCAGGCCCTAAGGTCTTATATTCAGGGTGAGAAAAGCAACAAAGGTGACTTAGGGAACAATAAGAGAATCTCGGTCAGGACTTTATCAGGCTAAAAGTGAGTATATAATGATGTTAAAAATTCAAGGATGAGCAGAGAGATGAATTCTTCCTTTAAGTCGTTACTGAGATGGGGTGAGTCTGCAACAGGGGAGCCAAAAGGTTCTACAAGGGAACAGTAGGCAGTTCAAAGGCTAAGAATGTGAATAAAGGCTGATACCCACAGACCCTTATAGATAATCTCTGGTACTCCATAGACCCCCAGATACTGTTTCTTCTACAAAAAAAAGAAGTTGTGGTTCATTTGGGGATGAAATTCATATACTTTGTTCAGCTATACTAGTTCAGGGTACCTTCAATTCTCTATTTGCCACATTTTTTCCTCTACTTCTGATCACTTCTGTTTTTATGCTCTGGTGACATTTAATAAAAAGGGAGACTGTGTTGAGTGGGCCTGATCTAATCCAAAGAATCTTAAAGAAGGTAAAGCTCAGAGAGACATGTTCCTGCTGGCCTTGAAGATACGACTACAGACACAAGGAACTGTATTCTGCCAATAACCTGAATGAGTTTGAAAGAGGTCTTTGAGCCCCAGATGAAAACAGCCCTCCAGTAGATCTTTTGATTGCAGCCTTTTAAGACCCAAGCAGAGAGACTACACTTTCCTGTAGTCCTCAGCCATGAAAACTATGAGATAATAACTTATTGCATTTTAACCTACATTTGTGTAATTTTTTATGCATCAATAGAAAACTAATACATGATTGAAACCATTGAAGGGAATGACTAGACTGAGTAATTAGAGGGAAAGCAGAGGATAAGGAGGGCAGAGCACTGGAGTCAAAAAAGGAGGGGCCAAAAAAAACAAAAAAGAATAGGTTGTAAAAGTAAGTAGAATAACAGGAAGGGTATTGTATGGAAACCAAAGAAGCAGGATGTTGAAAGGAATAGTGTCAAATAGCCAAGTGAGGTCAAGGGTAATGAGAGTGAGAATCTTGGAATCAACAAAAAGAAATTAGGTCGACTAGGGAAGATGGCAGTGAGGTAGGAGGGAGCTGATCCCAGTTCTCCCTGTGCCCAAGTGAAACACCTAGCCAATCTTCTGAGGAACAGAATGAATGGCCAACAGAATCCCAGCTTATATGAAGTTTGGAGGCCAAAAAATTGTAGAGGACATGGAAAAACAATTGGTGAGGAGATTGCGTTGCAGCACTAAGGTCCTTGGTATCTACACAGGGACCTACCTGTTGTGGCCCTTGCCGGGTGCCTGCTGCATGATACTGAGAGGAGAGTTACATCACCAGCTCCCTCCCCTACCAGAGCAGGGAGGGTGACCTGGCACCAGCAGGGGACCTGGATGCTTGAAGTTGCTTGGGGGAATAGAGATGAAGTGGGAGATGCACAGAGGTGGTGTATACCCACTGGGACTGTGGATACCAACTAGGTTATTACCAGAGAAACTGGGGAGACAGGTGACACCTGGAGAAATAAGAGTTGGGCCATGGCAGATTCTGACCCAATAGTCTCCGGACTTGTTAGAAAGTTGGGCTGTGTGAAAAGCCCTGTGCTTGTTAACAGTGGGCTTAAACAAGAGGGTTTTTTGTTTGTTTGTTTGTTTTTGCTTTTGTTTTTTCTCTAGGGCTATGGGCCTGCAATTTGTATTTTTTTTATTTTAATTGTTATTCAAGTACATTTTTCTGCCTTTTACCCCCATCCCACCTCCCTCCCGTTTCCACCCTCCCCCTAGTTTTTGTCCAAGTGTCTTTTATACTTGTTCCTGCAAACCCTTCCCCTTTTCCCCTGAAATTCCATCCCCTCTCCCCTCTGGTCACTGTCAGCCTGTTCTCAATTTCAGTGTCTTTAGTTATATTTGGCTTGCTTGTTTGTTTTGTTGATTAGGTTCCTGTTAAGGGTGAACCTATGCACCCCAATGTTCATAGCAGCACAATAGCCAAGTGCTGGAAGCAATAGCCAAGTGCTGGAAGCAACCTAGGTGCTCATCAGTAAATGAATGAATCAAAAAACTATGGTACATTTACACAATGGAATTCTATGCAGCAGAAAGAAAGAAAGAAGGAGCTTCTACGCTTTGGGACAGAATGGAAGGAACTGGAGAGCATTATGCTAAGTGAAATAAGACATGTGGTGAAAGACAAATACCATGTGATCTCACCTTTAACAGGAACCTAGTAAACAAGGTTTTTACTAAAAAAAAAAAAAAAAAAGGCTCACAGCTACTTTATAAGGAACTCTTGAGCAGCAGCTGGCCTGATCCTAGGGTGATTTGAGCTATTCACCTGCCCTTGGCTCAGGGAGCTTGCCAGGCAGCTGATTTTCCCCACCCACCTTGAGGCTGATTTGAGCTGCTTGCCTGCACCTGATTAGGGTCACTAGCACTGCAGCTGAGTTTTGCTAGTCGCCTGAAGGCTGACAGGGGACACTTGCCCTGCAGCTGATTCTGGTTGCTCAAGGCACCACTCCCCCTGAGGCTGATTTGAGCCAACCACAGGAGCTTGATTGGCTCTGCTTGCCCGGTGGTGGTGGGCAGGCTCGCAAAGAGCAAGGAGGAGGCACACAGCACGGACCTTGGTGCAACTGGTAAATTACAGGCACAGGCCTGGCACAGATGGACAGTGGGGGCCCAGCAGCTCATGGAGGACCTGGGCAAGAGGCTGGGCAACTGTGAATATTGTGGCCTAGACCTGACCCCTGTCCTCCCAAAACCATAGGATGGGAGAAAAGCAATGCCCACCCCCTTTTCCTGGGGCACCCAGGAAGACCAGCAGAACTCACTCAATGAGTTTAAAGTCAGCAGGAGGCTTATTTTTTTTCTTTCCTCTCTCTTTTTTTTCTCTTTTTTCCCCCCAAGTGAGACAATAAGACCTGGAGCTGTGAAAGGTCCAGAGACAGATCCAAAGTGGGAGCACAAGGCTAACCACAAAAACTGAGAAACTGAGACAAATTTCACTTTACTATCCCATAGAACTGGCATTTTATTGTTTACTTGAATTATTATTTTTTCATTACATTTACTTCTTTTATTAGTATTTTTATTCTCTTTAGTTTTCTTTATTTTATTTCTCTAATGATTAACTAGTTTTCCTTATTCTCTCTTTCATATTGTATTTTAATTTTCCTTCTTTCACTTCACTCATGTTCCAATAACACACTACTTTTGATCATGTATTTTCTATTCCTGTTGCCCAAATCATATATTTCTTGTCATATTATTCTTCTTCCAGTACTATTGTAAATAATTGTTGTTCCATACAATTGTAAATACTACAACCCTCCCTGACCTTAGCCCACTTCACTTTATTCCTGACTTTATTCACTTTATTACTGGTGTGGTTAACTCTCTTTTCTTACATACTACGCCTACTATCTATCACTTACTCTCATTATACCTCATCATCTAACCTTGCACAAGCGCTCTGTTTTCAGGATTCAGCTCACAATCATCCTCCCTCTACCAACAGTCCTATCTCTCTTTCACCTTTTATAAAAAGCGGCTAGTCGGGTAAAATAACACAATTAATGCTATACTTATCCAAAGGATCTCCTATCTCTTCTCTATTTGTTGGTACTTGAAATCCCATAGAATACTCTCCTGTTGTCTTAATCCATTTTACCTACCCCCTGCCACTGAGCACATACAAGAATAGGTGGGAGCAATAAACATCAATGTACTTCCTGGAGGAGAAAAACCACCAACTAAGGAACCACCAAAAAGTAAAACCCCAAGTACAACCAGAGAGCCCACACAAACAGAAGAAAGGGCAAACCTAGAGCATCCAGACAAAGAGATCAAAGAGATCACACAACTGAATCCCACAGAATTTCTACCATAGAAATTCACCCTACAAAGTCAGCTAAACATCAGGAAGCACAGAAACAAATGAAAAGAGTCACCCAAAATGGGGAGACAAAAAAAAACCTACAATCAAAAGGAATGCAATACTACCCACTAAAGAGCTAAATGAAATACAGGTAAGCAAACTATCAGGTACAGATTTCAAAATAATGGTTAAAAAGATGCTCAAGGAACTCACAGACAACTACAAGGAACTGATTGAGAACTACAGCAGTATGAAAAAGCAAACAGAAACTGTAAACAAAACCCAGGAAGAAATGAACAATAAAATCTCGGAAATAAAAAACACGCTAGAAGGAATTACAAGCAGGATGAATGAAGCAGAGTACCAAATAAGTACATCGCTGGAAGACAAGGTGGAAAGAAACACCCAAGTAGAGCAGTTGCATGAAAAAAGACTCAAAAAATATGAACATAGCTTAAGGGAACTCCAAGATACCATCAAACTCTACAACATTTGAATCATAGGAATACCAGAAGGAGAAGAAAAGGAACAAGGGATAGAAATCCTGTTTGGAAAAAAAATGACAAAAAACTTTCCAAACCTGGATAGGGAAAAAAGCATGCAAGTTCAGGAAGCACAGAGAGTCCCAATCACAATGAACCCAAAGAGGCCTACTCTAAGACCTGTCATAATTAAAATGCCAAATATTAAAGACAAAGAGAGAATCTTAAAAACAGCAAGGGTGAAACAAGAAGTAACATAAAAAGGGTCTCCGATAACGCTGGCAGCTGATTTCTCAGCAGAAACACTTAAATCCAGGAGAGAATGGCAAGAGCTATACCAAGTAATGAAAAACAAAGGTCTGCAACCAAGATTACTCTACCCAGCAATGTTCTCAATTAAAATGGAAGGCCAAATAAGGAGTTTCCCAGACAAAAGAAGGCTGAAAGAATACATCTCCAGCAAACCAGCTCTACAAGATTTACTAAAGGGACTACCATAAGGAGAAAGGAAAGCAGTGAAAGATAGAGTAACACAGGTACAAAGTGGGGAAAATGAACAAATACCTATCGATAATAACCTTCAGTATTAAAGGATTAATTACTCCAATCAAGAGACATAGAGTAACTGAATGGATAAGAAAACATGACCCACAAATATGATGCCTACAGGACACCCACCTCAGAACAAAAGACCTACACAGACTGAAAGTGAAGTGTTGGAAAATAATATTCCATGCAAACAGATGGGAAAAAGAAGCCAGGGTAGCAATATGCATGGCAGTCAAAACAGACTTCAAAAAAGGGCCATAAAAACAGACCCAGAATGACACTTCATACTACTCAAAGGAAGAATCCACCAAGAACATATAAACATTATAAACATATATGCATCCAACACAGGAGAACCCAAATACATAAGGAAACTCTAGGAAGACGTTAAGAAAGATGTAAGCAACACTCTTATAATAGGGGATTTTAACATCCCACTGTCAAAACTGGATAGATCTTCCAAACAAAATATCAACAGAGATATTGTGGTATTGAATAATATCCTAGATCAAACAGACTTACCTGATATATATATATAGAAACTTTCATTCCAAAGAAGCTACATACACATTGTTTTCAAATGCACATGGAACATTTTCAAAGACCATGTGATAGGACAGAAAACAAACCTCAACAAATTCAAGAAAATTGAAACCACATCAAGCATTTTCTCTGACCAAAAGGGACTGAAACTAGAAACCTACCTCAAGAAAAAACTCAAAAATTCAAATTCATGGAGATTAAATAGCATGCTATGAAACAATGAATGGGTTAAGAATGAGATCAAGAAAGAAATCAAAAAGTTTCTGGAAATAATGAAAATGAACTCACAACCATCCAAAACTTATAGAACACAGTGAACACAGCCCTGAGAGAGAACTGCATAGCGATACAGGCCTACCTAAAAAAGATAGAAACATTTCAAATAAAAAACCTAACCCTACACCTACAAGAACTCAAGGAACAACAACAAAGACAGCCCAGAGCAAGGAGAAGGAAAGACATAACCAAGATCAGAGCAGAATTAAAGGACATAGACACTAAAAGCACTATTTTAAGGATCAATAAATCCAGGAGCTGGTTCTTTGAAAAAATAAACAAAATCAACATGCCTTTAAGGAGACTCATCAAGAAAAAAAGAGAAAAGACCCAAATAAACACAATCAGAAATGAAAGAGGAGAGATTAAAACTGACACCACAGAAATACAAAGGATTGTAAGAAATTACTATGAAGAACTGTATGCCAAGAAATTTGAAAACTTAGATGAAATGGACACATTTCTAGAAAAATATAATCTTCCAAATTCAATGAAGGAGAAGCAGAAAGCCTGAACAGACCAATAACAGCAAATGAAATTGAAGCACTAGTCAAAAAACTCCCCACACACAAAAGCCCTGGAGCAGACGGTTTCACAGGAGAATTCCACAAAGCAAGGAAGAGCTAACCCCTACACTTCACAGATTGTTCCAAAAAATCCAAGAATATGGAAAATTCCCAAACTCTTCTTATGAAGCCAGCATCATCCTAATCCCAAAACCAGATAAAGACACAACTAAGAAAGAAAAATTCAGGCCAATATCACTGATGGACATACATGCTAAAATGCTCAACAAAATATTGGCAAACCACATCCAGCAATATGTTAAAAAGATCATACACCACGATCAAGTGGGATTCATCCCAGGGATGCAAGGATGGTACAATATCCCTACTCAATAAAGGCAATACATCACATAAACAAAACAAAAGACAACAATCATATGATCATAGCAATAAATGAGGAAAAAGCACTTGATAAGGTACAGCACCTATTTATGATTAAAACACTCAGCAAAGTGGAATAGAGGAAGCATTCCTCAACATAATAAAGGCTATATATGAGAGACATACAGCCAACAACATACTCGATGGGGAAAAAGTAAAAACTTCCTTCTAAGATCAGAAACAAGACAAGTATGTCCACTTTCACCATTCTTATTCAGCATAGTATTGGATGTCCTAGCCACAGCAATCAGACAAGAAAAAGAAATAAAAGGCATCCACATTGGAAAAGAGGAAACAAAATTGTCATGGTTTGCAGATGACACGATAGTGTACGTAGAAAATCCTATAGACTCCACCAAAAAACTACTCGACCTAATAAATGAATTTGGCAAAACAGCGGGATACAAAGTCAATAATCAGAAATCAAAGGCATTTTTGTATGCCAGCAATGAAATATCAGAAACAGAAATCAGGAAAAAAATCCCATTTCATGTAGCAACTAGAAAAATAAAGTACCTAAGCATAGACGTAACCAAGGAGGTAAAAGACCTGTAATGTACTCAGGTAACTATAAAACACTGAAGATAGAAATTAAGGAAGACATAAACAAGTGGATGCATATACTGTGTTCATGGATTGGAAGAAATAACATCATCAAAATATCCATATTACCCAAAGAAATTTATAGATTCAATGCAATACCTATTACAATACTATTGGCACATTTCACAGATGTAGAATAAACATTTCAAAAATTTATATGGAATATAAACAACCCAAATAGCTGCAGTGATTCTGAGAAAGAATGTAGTCAGAGGGATCACAATACCTGATATCAAACTGTATCACAAGGCCCTTGTAATCAAAACAGCCTGGTACTGGCATAAAAACAGACACATGAACCAATGGAACAGAATAGAGAGTGCAGCAATAAACCCAAGTCTCTATGGTCAATTAATATTGGACAAAGGAGGAAGAAGCATAAAATGGAGTTAAAATACCCTCTTCAACAAACGGTGTTGAGAGAACTGGACAGCTACATGCAAAGAAATGAAATTCAATCACCAACTTATACAACACACAAAAACAAATTCAAGGTGGATAAAAGATTTAAATATAAGTTGTGACACCATAAAAGTCCTAGAGGAGAACATAAGTGGAAAAATATCAGATATTCCACATAGTAATATTTTTACTGATATATCCCCTAGAGCAAGGGACATAAAGGAAAGAACAAACAAATGGAATCTCATCAAATAAAAAGTTTCTGCACGGCTAAAGAAAACAGCACTAAAATGAAAAGAGAACCTTCTATTTGGGAAAACATATTAGCCAATGATACCTCAGACAAGGGTTTGATTTCCAAAATATATAAAGAACTCATACAACTCCACTCCAGGAAGACAAAAAACCCAAATAAAAAATGGACAAAAAACTTGAACAGACACATTTCCACGGAGGTCATACAGAGGGCCCAGAGACATATGAAAAGATGTTCAGCATCACTAGCTATCAGAGAGATGCAAATTCAAACCACAATGTGATATTACTTCACCGGTGAGAATGGCCATCATAAACAAATCAACAAACAAGTATTGGAGAGGATGTGGAGAAAAGGGAACCCTAGTGCACTGTTGGTGGGAATGCAGACTGGTGCAGCCACTGTGGAAAACATTATGGAATTTCTTCAAAAAACTAAAAATGGAACTGCCTTTTCACCCAGCAATTCCACTGGTAGGATTATATCCTAAGAACCCTGAAACACCAATCCAAAAGAACCTATGCACCTCAATGTTCATAGCAGCACAAGTTACAGTAGCCAAGTGCTATAAGCTACCTACATGCCCATCAGTAAATCAATGGATCAAAAAACTATGATACATTTACACAATGGAATACTATGCAGCAGAAAGAAAGGAGGTCCTACCCTTTGCAACAGTATGGATGGAAATGGAGAGCATTATGCTAAGTGAAATAAGCCAAGTGGTGAGGGAGAAATACCATAGGATCTCACTTCTAAATGGAACCTAATCAACAAAACAAAGAAAGCAAAATATAACCAGAGACATTGAACTTAAGAACAAATGAACAGTAACCAGAGGGGAGATGGGAGGGGATAATGGGGCGGGGGAGCGGGAAATGTTTTCAGGAACAACAGTAAAGGACACAGGGACAAACCAAGGGTGGGGTGGAATCAGGGGAGGGAGGTGGGGAATGCTGTGGTTGGGGGGAATGGTGGGGGCAAATGGCAGACAACTATACTTGAACAGCAATAAAGTTTACAAAAATGAAAAAAAAGAAATTAGCCTTTAAAAGCAGTATCAATAGAGAAATTGGAGTGGACATTGTAATACAAGGAGTTAAGGAAAGTAAGTAAGAAGTGGTATCATCAAACACAAATATTGGCAGTGAAAAGAGGAAAAAGATAGATCAATAGCTGTAATGCATAGCCAAATGGCCAAAAACTGTGTCAAGTAAAGACTGTTCATGATGTTTTCTTTTCCAGGATATACAAATTGTAACAGAAAATTAATGAAGACCCCAAAGCCTTAGAGTTAAAGGAATGAATCTTTCAGGCAGTTTCTCCAATTCATGGGCAAAGGAGTTTACAATCGTGTTATTTTTCTAAAACCTTTAAATCACAAAATTGTAATAAAACAATCCTGCACATAACAACAGTTTATAAACCATGCCCAGGCAATAGAAAGAAACAAATTAACTTACATATCTGATCATTCTGAATGACTAACACCTAAGAATATAAAGATGAATTTGATGATGATTTTTGTCTGGCTGTGTCACAGTGTACTGCTCTCTGAGCTCCTATGGAACAGTTCCCAGAATAACAGGGGAAAGTCACTGAATGCAGTACCTGATTAAGTTCTTTAATGGTGACTCTTTTTTAAGTGACCTCATGGGAGTTCTGGGGAAAAGCATAAAGCCAGGTGTGGATTAAGACAAGAAATCACAAGGTCAGGGACCAAATAATTCAGCAGGTAAAATACATGTTATATAATTACTCTTCAAGCAAAAATTCATAGAAATGAGTTCATACAGGTACACAAGTGCCAAGAACTGCTATGTTAATAAACAAAAAACCACATTCTATATTTTTATATACTAATTTCATTTTATTTGAAAGTTTTAAAAATCTTGCAGTTACATTTTAATTTTTATTCAGCAAGTATTCATTTATTAACTGCTTTGATCAGGCAGTGTGATAGGTGCTGGGAAGATAGTGGTAAAAACAGTTGGATTCTCTGCCCTCAAGAAACATAGAGTCCAGTGAGAAGACACACATTAAACATGCTAAAGCCCAGTGACATAAGTAGTTTGGGGGCAGCAATCTGATTGGAAGCAAGTCTATGGACTCAGCTCAAAGTTAAGTTTGTATAAGCATATTCTTTTCACACTTCCCTGCCCCCTCTCCTACCCACACACACAAAATGCATTTGGCAAATATACAGGCCATCTTTACTAATTTGGGAGTCACTTCACAGGAACAGAAACAATGAGAATATTCCACCACATATAAAAACACCTGGTCAACTTTTCCTATGTCTTAACACATCTCATTGGAGACTACAATCAAGTAAACTGATTTCAGAACATAACTAACTTTTACCACATTCAGAACTCATCATCAACAACTGGACACATGGCACAAGCTAGGTGGATTTTAGGACCTAAGATGCAAATTGTAGATGTGTGGGGCTTTTCAACATCACCTCTAAGAGACCTCAAAAATATACCCACATAATCAGCCTTTGATGATACATTATATCATACATCCATATTCTCATACATCCTTAATTTGGCACATTTGCATATGATCTGCAGTCTAACATACCCACAAATATGTTTTTATATGCTAGAAGACTGTAACATGATAAAACCCTTAAGAAGCCACTGCTTTGTTCTGTCAGTTCTCATATTCATCAGACAATGATCATTCTCTTAGCCACATCCTCCACCTACTCCTTAACCACAATTGGAGGGCAAGCCAGTTCTAAAAAGGGAATAATCTTTGAATCTTTTTGACATTCTTAGCAGTTTGGTGGGAAGAAATTTGGATCCTAAGTCAACAAACCTGAATCCCAGTTGCAGCTTAAACCCTCACGACAAAGTCCTGAACCCTCACCAACCTCCTCATAGTCCTGTTTGTATGATTACAGAATAACATTATAAAAGTGCTTTGAAAAATACTCCAAAATCAGAATGACAATTATCACTAAAAAATATATATATATTATCCAAGCCAATACAGACCAAACAGCTTAACATAGGGTTTTAATACACAGCAATTTAGTAACATCTTTAAATTGGATTGGTGTTTTCCATCTTTCACTGATACAAGTAATACATCTAGGAAAAACAACACCCACAAAAGACAAACCTGGTTAATCAACTTTAGAAATTCAAATATATTTATTGCTTTTATTAATCAAAGACAAATTTCTTAACTATTACAAATATTAAACAAACATTAAAACACTAGAAAAATACCAGTGGAACCACTGATTAAACATCTGCAGTTTGACTACAAAGTAGCAAAAATTGATTTCTCATAAGATTTCTAAGATAATTATTGATCGGCTTACCTCCACAAGTTGTAAATTGGCAACTCCTGAGCATGATTAAGTTCATTAATGTGTTTTATTTGACCTACATAGTATCTCAAAATTAAAACATTTTATATAAAAATTCAGATTTCTTGTTTCAATATTGAAATTCTATCTACATAGGCATAACGGTGTAGAGAACTAGCTTATACTAGCTCTTAAAAGCCCATTGTTAATATTTCTTCTAAAAATGTTTAGTGACAATATTACAAGCTTGAAATGAGCTATATGGGAATATTTTACACCATGACAATTGGCAAATGTTACATATCAGGTGTTTTTTTTCTTTAAGAAAACTAGTTAAACATTTACAAGCATACCCTATTCTTAGGACCACAATCTCACATGGTAGCAATTGGCTGGATTGAATAGTGACTATGATCTAACATAGGATGTGGATTTTTAGTCAATATCAACTACTATTCCCTACTGTTTTTGTCAGGCTCAGTTGACTCGTTTTAATTACCTGCCTACTACATTTAAGTATTTGATTTTGCAACTCCTGGTTTACAATCATATTCTATTTAAAAAACTCTTGGATAATAACAAAGAAATATAAAAGCCAAGCCATTTTACTTGCTTGATACTTAAAAACAAGGACCAGGCTTAAATTCAACACTGTTGGACAAATTGAAATACCATCTTTAGCTGTCTTTTTATTGCTTTTCTAACCACTGTGTTATTTAAGAAAAAAAAAGAACATTATAACAGATTTCAAATCAGAAATTGAGCAATTAGCAAAAATGGGTATTTTTTAAAAGTTAAGAATATTATTTGTTTATTCTTAAGAAGCTATGAAAAACTAAGAATTTTTATTAAAATCATCATTGCTTCTCAAAGCTACAAAGACTTTTGGTTTGTCTAAAGACTGTATACAGATACTGATGGAGATCTTGAAAACCTGAGCAGAAAAATTCCTACAGAAGAAAACCTCTGATTAAATGGCTCTTTCAATAAGAATGTATGAAACCAGATAGGATAGTGTTCGGGAACATTCTCTTTCACATGTCACAGTATGTGGATTCATACACAGATGATTTTTGCTCAACCTGCCCTAATAAATAAATAGGTCTGGAGATTATTATGCTGTGTGAAATAAGCCACTCAGAAAAAGACAAATACCATGTGATCTCATTTACATGTTGAATCTAATGAACAAAAATAAACTAATGAACAAAATAGAAACAGAAGCATGGATACATGGAACAGGCTGACAGCTGTTGGAGGCGAGGGAAAGGTATTAACCAAATAATATATATGTATAACCCAAGGGATGGCCAGAAGGAAGGAGGGCAGAGGCTGGGTGGAGATTGGCAAGGGGGGAGGGAAATGGGGACATCTGTAATAATGTCAACAATAAAAAAAAAAGTAAAAAGCCCTGGCTAGTGTGACTCAGTGGATTGGGTACAGGCCTGTGAACCAAAGAGTCACTGGTTCAATTCCCAGTCAGGACACATGGCTGGGTTACCAGCCAGATCCCCAGTTGAGAGCATGTAAGAGTCAATCACACATTGATGTTTCTCTCCCTCTCTTTCTCCCTCCCTTCCCTTCTCTCTAAAAATGAATAAATAAAATCTTTAAAAATAATAAATAAAATAAAATAGAAAAGTCTGTGCTTCCAAAGACAAGAACACTTTTATTTATCACTCCTCTCCCTTAGGGCATAAGCATCATAAACCTGCCTGCTAGAAAAAAGTATTTTCCACAAACCACATTCAAGGTCCCAAGAATTAAGACAGAGGAAAAAAAATGGTAAAGGACACAAACAAACAGAAGTTCTTAAAACGGTTTACATCAATGTTTTGTATTTCTAGATACTGTCCTAGCAGTAATCACCACCAAACCACAAGAAACAAGCCACATGAGCATTTGTCAAGAGTCTACCTAAACAAACCACTTTTAAATTCCATCTACCTTCCTGTACTTCCCACTAGATTTTTTTCAGTCTCAGATCTACTTTATCATGCTTATTTTCTACGTTTTTAGTATACTCAAAAATAATATGTATTTGAAATTCTACCGTATCCCCCAAACTATAACAAGGTCACTTTTACTCTAGCAAGAAAATAAGGAGATTTAAGAAACAGGAAGGGAGGAAAAGAGGATGGGAGAGAGGGAGGGAAGAACAGGGGGAGGGAGGAAATAAAGAACAAAATGCATGTTTTGAAAGAAGCATAAGAGAAAGAAACCATGTTTAAGAACGAGAAGGGAAAAAGTAGCTGTCCTGTGTCCTTTTAGATTGTTCTTAATATAAATTTTGAGGCCAGGGTAGAATCCAAATATAGTTATTACTGATCACCTTGAAAAAATTTTTGGCCTCTGATTTTCGACATGCTCCCATGCACGTGAGACATTCTAGAGCAAGGGTGTCAAACTCATTTCACTGGGGGCCACATCAGCTTTGCAGTTGCCTTCAAAGGGCCAAACATAATTTCAACCCCTTAACAGTTAAAGAGTAGTCACATTCATACAGTTCTAAAATTATTTCAGCCCTTTAAAAGCAACTGTGAGGCTGATGTGGCCCCCAGTGAAAATGAGTTTGACACACCTGTTCTAGAGTGTATATGGGAAAGCTCAGGAAACAATACACTGAAGTCAAGAGAAGTTTGCTGATATTACCAAAAATAAAAACAAAAAAAGAAAAACTAGAGCAAAAAACTCAAGAGCTTACCTGTATTCAGTGATACTAGCTGCACTGATTTATGTCGAGCTTTGTTTCAGTGTACTGATTTTCACCAATTTAATGCTAAAGGCCTGGACCTGTTACTGTAACTGTTACAGGGTGCAGCCAAGAGGGGGGCTCCAAATAGGGATTTGGAAGGTGGTCCAGAAGTCAAGGTGTCCAGGAAATATTAGAAAGATATATAGGATGTCCTCACCCCTTCTCCCCTCTAAAGGTGTGAGTTGGGGGAAGGGACACATGGAACAGGAACATGCAGAGCTGTTTTATACAGCAACAGCTTTGCAGCTAACCTCTGACATGGTCATTTAACATAACTATAAACATTAACTGGTTGCATAGATATGTTAAAAAGCTGTGGTCATGCTTTGAGCCAGGGAGATGGAAGGGACTTCCATCTCCAAGATGTGACTGGGGGCGGGCAGCTCCCCCTGGTTACAGGGCCTGCGTGAGAGCTTGGAGAAGATTGGCTCCATAACATGGGGCCACACCTGCCCAGACTCACAGTGGCAGCCCAGTAAACCTGGAATAATACAGGAATGCTGGCAGGTGTAACTGACTGTAGGAGGAGTCAGAAATGGGAGTACAGAGGAAGGTTGGCACAGGTATTTAAACCCAGACTCAGCAGCCATGCTGAGAGAGAGAACCATGCAGCTTTGCCAGAGTGGGGACCCCCACAGTTTTGATGGGGGGGGACCCCTGTGGCTTTGGCAAGAGTGAGGACCCCACAGCTTTGGGGCACACTCTTTGGCCACATGGCTTAAGAAATAAGAGAGACTGCCTGCAAAAAAGGGGTGCAAGGACTTTTGCCAGTGGGCCATGAGAAGGTGCCACATGGCTTTGGATTAACTGAAGATCCTGATGGTGACACAGCTGATGGTGCCAGGAGCCTGAATCACAGACCTCTACTTTTCCTGAGATACAGTACCCCAGATTAGGGCAGAGGGAGAAAGAAGGACTGTGTGTGTCTGTAGGTATCCTAAAGGACTTTGATATTTTAATGAAGATATTAGGTCACTACTTTAAGTTTGTATAGCTTTAAAAAAATATTTCCTTTCCTTTTCACAAATCTTTGGCATTGAGAGATGTCTTTCCTCCAGTGGACAATGCGAACCTAGTGGAGGGTCCTTTTGGTAATAGTATATCATACCCGCCTTGGCCCTGTTCTGTAACATTACCTCAAGAATAACTGAGTTCATTTAGTAAAAGAGTTCAAGATGAACTAGAGCACTATTACTGCAGCTTACTAGCAAATAAGTATTTCCAAGACTTGGAAAGTTATCTCAGTTCTCTGTCTAGTCTAAGCACCAGCCAGTATCCATGGGCCTCACATGCATATTTACAATAAGCAATAAATATGTCATTGGTATTTTTAACTTAATTTTGGCTGAGACATTTTAACATGTACATGATTTAAAAAGCAGTAGCTAGGTAAGACTATTACTTTTAATGTTTATATTCTAAACAATTGCTACAACCAATATGCTCCTATGTTAGGAGGGTTAAGAAATGTAAAAGGTGTGACTATGCTAAAGAGGGATTGGAGGAAATGGAATAATAGAAAGGAAACTAACGAGACAATGGTAGTAATAATATAATAATAAAAGCTAATAGTTTTTCAGTGCTTACTATGCAATGGGCACTGAGTAAGAACTTTACATATGTAAACTTATTTTAATCCTCACAACAATTTTAGGGGGCAAACACTGTTATTATCCTCATTTAATAAATGAGAAAACTGAGGCATAGAGCCATTTCTAGACTTGACCAAGGGCCTCAACTACTGAGTAACATATTAAGGGTTTAAATCTCAGTAGTCTAGTTCCAGAGTCCATATTCCTAACTAGTGCCCCATACGCCTAAATACGGTTACCAAATATGGAAAGAAGTTAATTCAACAAAACCTTAAAATTAAGTTTTTTTTTAAACTGAGGCTTTTCCTTTACAGGACAAATATATATATTTTGAATGCACATTAAAAGGTTCTACCTAATAAACACAATATAAATTTAAATGTATACTGGGAAACGAGTAACAAGTACAATTACAAACATTAGAAGTGAATATAAAAAGTATTCTCCAGAAAGATGGAGTATGGTATTTTAAGCGACCAAGAGATCCTATTTCTAGTGCAGCTTGTGAACCCACAGTGCCATCCAGTGACAAAGTAGGTGAATCACGTGTATATCTTCTGCAAGTTACCATAATCTTTTCTATAACTAATCCAGAATGTTTAGATAAAAAAAGGAAACTAATATTAGTAATAGCCTACCTTTTATCTCCGCTCTATGGAATCAATCTATTACTTTTTTGGGCACAAAATATCTTTAGAGATGCAGACAGGGTGGGGAGTAAACGTTCGGGAGGTCAGTGTTAATATTGCCTGCTTTTATTTTACTATGGCATTTGCAAAATTACCCTTATATTTTAATTTCCCCCACTATTTCCTAAATAAACATATGACTTTTATAAGACCAATCCAAACTATTAACTTGAAAAGTAAGAAAGGTTGCTAATAATTTACTAGAGTACTTCATTTTCCTCAAGAAATAATTCAAACTATTTATTAATAGTATTTTAGTCACCCAATGAAGACATAACGTTATCACCATACTGGGTATTTCAGTGTTTTCCAGTACAACCGTTCAGTTAGTGAATTATGGAGTTTATAAGTAGTCAGGGAGGAGGGCTGGAACACCTGCTCCAAACAGCAAAGCAAATTGTAGGTAGTTCCCCATCAGCAGTTCCTGCACTGTGGAACTTCCAAAAGGAATGAGATGCAGAAATTAAGCATGTGGTGGAAGAGACACATGGTCAGTGTCCGAAAGGCAGCTGGGCAAGCATCAAACAAGGGAAGTTTATCTATAGACCTAAATAGACAGGTAATTACTTTTTAAAAATTCTCATACAGGGAATGTTTACATTATGACTTATAAAGTTTAGTTTTCATCTAACACCATATTATAGCTAATTATATCACTAAGACAAAATAATTATATATGTCCCTGGAAGTAATTCAAAAAAGATCTATCAGTGAGTTCTTTTTTTTTAATTTTTATTTATTGATTTTAGAAAGGAGAAGAATGAAATGGAGAAGGAGAGAGAGAGAAGAAAAACACTGATTTGTTGTTCCACTTATTCATGTAATCACTGGTTAATTCTTGTATGTGCCCTGACAGGGATCAAACCCATAACCTTGGCATATCAGGAAGATTCTCTAACCAACTGAGCAACCCAGCTGGGGCTGGGGTCATCAGTGAGTTCTTTTAATGAGATTTTTCCCTGGAATACTCACCAAACTTGTTAGTAGTAGTTATTGCTGAGAAGTGGAAAAAAATAATTTGTAAGGTACATATTTGTATGTTTTTGGCATTTTTTTCCTGAATATGTATTTCTTTTGTTAAAAGGGTAGAAAAGTCCTGTGCTTCCCTCCATTAGTGTCATTAGGAAGAAACACAGAGTGATAAAATATTTGTTTTCTACACATACCTTATACATTTCAATTTTTATGCAATTGATATTTTAACATATACTAATAAAACACTTCTGCTTAAATTAACAAATACCCTTCACCACAGAACTACTTACAAATCTAATTATTTTGTAACTTATATTTTCTAGTTAGCAGCTAAACGATTTTTATTTTATTTTTCATTTTTAAAATGCCATGATTGATAACATGCCTATGGGAGTAAATATGATTAAAAGGACAAACGTCAACTCTGGTCACCAATACGTGAGGAGTGGAATCTGACTTGAGGTTCATGTCTGTGGCTGCCAGAATGTCCCTTTCTGTAGCTGTTTCCCTTCAAGTCAAGGGTTCAGTATGAAGAGTTCCCACATTCCTTATAACTGTAAATCATACTGACCAGCCACCTGCTGGTTTTCAGTTAGTTCACATCATCAATGCCTAAAGTTATATGTACCAAACAATCAAAAAGCCTTAAGGTTGTTTTTAACCACTGTATGTTCTTTTAGTTCTTTTAGTTCTTTTAGTTTCCTGCCCAGATAAAAGTTCCATGGAGCTTAAGTAGAACAAAGACCTAAAGTACACACTGATGTCCATAATAAAACCCACAGGCCACCCAAAAATCTTGCTATGTGTATGACAAGTACTGATTAAAAATTACTCAGGGGAACTTTAATGCCATGTAATTTTAAGAGTATCAAGATGATACGTGGAGGAGATACACTGCAGGTTTACTCTAAGAAACATCTTTTAAAATTGTGACCCACAGATCTAGTACATTAGAGTCACCTGGATGCTGCTTCAAAATACAAGCTCCAGAGTCCTGCCCCAGACCCACTGGATCTGACAAATTAGAGTGTGAGGCCAGCCCAAATTAACACCAAACACAATGCTTTAAGAGAAGGTGGTTTCACCCTGGTCAGGTAACTCAGCTGGTTGGAGCCAAAATGCTGTGGGTTCAGTCCCCAGTCTCAAGGCACACACCTAGGTTGCAGGTTCCATCCCCAGTTGGGGCAAGTATGGGAAGCAAATGATTGATGTTTCTCTCTCACACTGATGTTTCTCTTTCTATCTCTCTCTCTCCCTCCCCCCTCTCTCTCTCAAATCAATAAACATATCCTCATGTGAAAATTTAAAAAAAAAGAGTGTGAGACCAATGAATCTGTTGTTTTTGTTATTTAAAAAAAACAATAAAGTCCCTAGACTACTACATACCTATCAGAATAACCAAAATGCAAAACAATGACAATACCAAATGCTGGAGAGGATATGGAGCATCAGAGACTCTCACTCATTGCTGGTGGGAATGAAAATGGTACAGCCACTCTGGAAGACAGTTTGGTGGTTTCCTACAAAACTAAATATAATCTTACCATATGACCCAGCAATCGCACACCTTGATATTTACCCAGTAAGTTGAAAACTTAAAGTCCACTCAAAAACCTGAATGTGTGTTTTTAGAATACCTTTATTCATTACTGTCAAAACAGCTTTATTTTAACTGCCAAAACATCCATTATTCATAATTACCAAAACTCTTGTACATCCAGATAACAGAATATTACTCAGCACCAAAAAGAAATGCACTATCAAGCCATGAAAAGACATGCAGGAAACTTAAGTGTATATTGCTAACTGAAAGAAGCCAATGTGAAAAGGCTACATGCTGTATGATTCCAACTATATGGCAGCTTAGAAAAGACAAAGCTATGGAGACAGTGAAAGGATCAGTGGTTGTAGGGCAGTGGATGGCAGGGAATGAACAGGCAAATACAGAGGATTTTTAGGGCATTGAAAATACATTGTGTGGTATTTTTTAATTTATTGATTGTTTTTAGAAACAAAGAGAGAGGATGAGAGAAAAACAGAGATTTGCTGTTCCACTTATTTATGCATTCATTGGTTGCTTCTTGTATGTACCCAGACCAGAAATCGGACCAGCATCTTTGGCGAATTGGGAAAATACTCTAACCAACTGAGCTACCTGGCCAGGGCTGTTTTTAATGTATGTAAAGAAATTTAGGTATGATACTATAATAATGGAATTAAATCATTATACTTTTATCCAAACCCACAGAATGTCTAACACCAAGAGTGAACCCTAACTTAAACTATGAACTTTGGGTGATTATGATGTGTCAATGTAGTTTTATCCTTGGTAAAAAATGTCCCATTCTGATGAGTGCTGGTGATAATGTGATAGGAGCAGGAAATATATGAGAAATCTCTGTACCTTCTCTCAATTTTGTTGTAAACTTAAAAATCCTCTAAAAATCTAAGTTAAAACAAAACACCCTCAT
Organism: Trachops cirrhosus; assembly: GCA_028533065.1. Lineage (NCBI taxonomy): Eukaryota > Metazoa > Chordata > Mammalia > Chiroptera > Phyllostomidae > Trachops > Trachops cirrhosus. The sequence continues at coordinate 48,395,366 of CM052549.1, read as the reverse complement.
GATTTTCATACATCATACATTTGGGAATCATTTTATAGAACAGCAGTTCTCAAACACTACTGAACATTAGAATCATCTGGAAAACTTTTAAAAATTCCAATGCCCAGGCTATATCCTACACCAATTAAACCAGAATCTCTGGGAGTGGGACACAGGCAGAAGTTTTTGAAACTTCCCAGGTGATTTCAACATGCAGTCAAGTTTGAATACTGGTTATAAAAACTCAATATACACACCCTGGCCAGGTATCTCAGTTGGTTAGTCATCATCCTGATACACCAAGGTTTCAAGTTCTATCCCCAGTTAGGGCACATACAAGAGGAACCAATGAATGTATGAATAAGTGGGCAGCACCCCTCTTTCTCTCCCTCTCTTTCTATATCTCCCCCTTCTTTCCTCTCAATCAATAAATGAAAACACTTTTGAAAAAAACTCAACATACAGCTCAGAAATGAAATACAGTCTTTCTGGGTATGAAGACATAATCAATGTGGGATTTTTAACAATGACAACAAAAATGTTTATTTCCCAGATAGTCAGTCATGAGGCAACAAATAAGACCTAACAAGCTCACATGAAAAAAACTGTGAAATATGATTTAAACATATAAAATTTCTCATTACTAATATGACAATAAACAAAAGGGGAGGAATAACAGTTTATTTCAGTCAAATGAAAATGTATTAAGTTCAACCTTCAAAGACAGAAAACTTATGATTTAAATATTGCAAATCAGTTTCATTATATAATTTGATGGAGGAAGTGACCAATATCGTACATTTTAAAATACTATTACAAATCAAAGCACAACAGTTTGGGGATATTTTAGAAGATGCTGAAGCAGAAGGTGTATAAAAACAAACTAGATTTTCAATAAGGTACAAATGTCAGAGAAAAAAAAATGATTCACTGATCTGCTTTGTTAAGTCTTTTGGTCTTCCCTCAGTGGCTTACAGGATAGTATGTAACTGAACTTGAAACAACATGTATGAATATAATGAACCTGAAACTATAGTCACTGAATTTTGAAAGCCTGTCTCTACTCAAAGAAGTACAAATTTCAGACTCACACTAGAACTATAGATTGGGCAGAAGTCAAAAGGAGAATCTACACACTTTACTCTATGGTCTGGCTTCAGTTCAATGGAATCAAAATATTAAAAAATTATACAACTATTTGGTGGAAAGAAAGTCATCATTTCAAATAAGACTCAAAGATTTATGTAATTTGGAATTATGTTTTAAATTTCTGCAGCTTCCTTTAAAGAAAACCTCAGAATGTATCTGTATTATCTTCTAATTCTATAAGGGTGGTTCAGCTTCAGGAAAAATTGACTGAACTGATAACAAATCAAGAAGACACACGGTGAACTTTAAAGCTATCCTGAAATTTCTTGCAATTGCTTCTAAGCAATGTTTTAGATCTCTGTCCCTATGGTAATCCATCTTAAAATAAAAAATTGCTTCATAGCCTATAATCCCAAAGGAGCAAAATACACATTGTTTTCAAATGCAAGTGGAACATTTTCAAAGATAGACCACATGACAGGACACAAAACAAGCCTCACAAAATTCAAGCAAATTGAAATCATATCAAGCATTTTCTCTAACCACAAGGGACTGAAACGAGAAACCAACCTCAAGGGAAAAACTCAAAAACACTCAAACTCATGGAGATTGAATAGTATGCTATCAAACAATGAATGGGTGAGGGAATTTCAGGGGAATTTCAGGGAAGAAGGGAAGGGTTTACAGGAACAAATATAGAGGACACATGGACAAACACTAAGGGGGTTGGAAATGGGAGGGTGGAGGGGAGAGATGGGTGGGTGGACTGGAATGGGAATAAAGGATAGAAACTGTATTGAATAATGACTAAAATAAAAAAGATAAAAATTTTAAAAATTTAAAAATTAAAAAAAATTTTAAATAAAAAAAATTTGACCCCAATGAATGGGTCAAGAATGAGATTAAGGAAGAAATCAAAAAGTTTCTGGAAATAATGAAAATGAACTCACAATAATCCAAAACTGGGACACAGCAAAGACAGTCCTGAGAGGGAAGTTCAAAGAGATACAGGCTTACCCAAAAAAGATAAAAACATATCAAACAAACAACCTAACTCTACATCTACAAGAACAAAGACAGCCCAGAGCAAGTAGAAGGAAGGAAATAACCAAGATCAGAATAGAATTAAATGACATAGAGACTAAAAGCACAATTCTAAGGATCAATAAATCAAGGAGCTGGTTCTTTGGAAAGATAAACAAAATCAACAAGTGTTTAAGCAGACTCATCAAGAAAAAAAGAGAGATGACCCAAATAAAAACAAATTGAAATGAAAGAGGAGAGATTACAAATGATACCACAAAAATAAAAACGACTATAAGAAATTACCACAAACAACTATATGCCAAGAAATTTGAAAACCTAGGTGAAATGGACAAATTTCTAGAAAAATATATTCTTCCGAAACTTAATTAAGAAGAAGCAAAAAGCCTGAACAGACCAATAACACCTGATAAAATTTAAGAAGTAATCAAAAAGCTTCCAACACACAAAACCCCTGAACCAGTTTCACAAGCATTTTACAAAGCATTTAAGGATCAGCTAACCCCCATTCCCCTAAGCCTATTCCAAAAAATCCAAGAAGATGGGAGACTCTCAAACTCCATTTACGAAGCCAGCATCATCCTAATCCAGATAAAGAAATAACAAAGAAACAAAACTTCAGGCCAATATTGCTGATGAACTTAGACACTAAAATGCTCAACAAAATATTAACAAACTACATCCAGCAATACGTTAAAAAGGTCATACATATGATCTCACCTTTAACAGGATCCTAATCAACAAAACAAGCAAAATATAACCAAAGACACTGAAATAGAGAACAGGCTGACAGTGACCAGAGGGGAGAGGAGAGGGAATTTCAGGGGGAAAAAGGAAGGGTTTACAGGAACAAGTACAAAGGACACATGGACAAAAACAAAGGGGGTGTGGAAACAGGAGGAAAGTGGGGAGGGCTGGGGAGGTGGGCTAGGATGGGCGTAAAAGGCAGAAAACTGTACTTGAACAACAATTAGCATTAAAGAAAAAAAAGAAAAAAAATGGTACATGATCAATTGGGATTCATCCCAGGGATGCAAGGATGGTACAATAGTCGCAACTCAATAAAGGCAATACATCACACAAACAAAACAAAAGACAAAACTCACATGATCATAGCAATAAATGCAGAAAAAGCATTTGATAAGGTACAGTACCCATTTATGATTAAAACACTTAGCAAAGTGGGAATAGAAGAGCATTCCTCAACATAATAAAGGCCATATATGAGAGACATACAGCCAACATAATACTCAATGGGCAAAAACTTAGAGCTTTCCCACTAAGATCAGAAACAAGACAAGGATGCCCACTTTCACCACTCCTATTCAACATAGTATTGAAGTGCTAGCCACACCAATCAGATAAAAAAGGAAATAAAAGCATCCAGATTGGAAAGGAGGAAGCAAACTGTCCTTGTTTGCAGATGACATGATAGTATACATAGAAAATCCTAGAGACTACACCAAAAAATTACTTGACCTAATAAGAGACTTTGGCAAAAAACAGGATTCAATGTCAATGTTCAGAAATCAAAGGCATTTTTGTATACCAACAATGAAATATCAGAAACAGAAATCAGGAAAAAAATCCCATTTCATATAGCAAAAAAGAAAAATAAACTTCCTAGGAATAAACCTAACCAAGGAGGTAAAAGACCTGTCCACAGAATACTACACAACACTGAAGAAAGAAATTAAGGGAGAAACAAACAAATGGAAGCATGTACCATGTTCATGGATTGGAAAAATTAACATCATCAAAATGTCCATACTACCCAAACCAATTTATAGGTTCAATGCAAGACCTATTAAGGTACCCATGACATATTTCACAGATATAGAACAAACATTTCAGAAACTTATAGGGAAGAATAAATGACCCCAAATAGCTGCAGTAATTTTGAGAAAGAAGAACAAAGTAGGAGAGATCACAATACCTAGTATTAAACTGTATTACAAGGCCCCTGTAATCAAAACAGCCTGGTACTGGCATAAAAACAGACACATGAACAAATGGAGCAGCACAGAGAGCACAGCAATAAACCCAAGTCTCTATGGTCAATTAATATTTGACAAAGGGGGAAGAAGCATAAAATGGAGTAAAAATACCTTCTTCAACAAATGGTGTTGGGAGATCTGGACAGCTACATGCAAAGAAATGAAACTCAATCACCAACTTATACCATACACAAAAATAAATTCAAGGTGGATAAAAGACTTAAATATAAGTCATGATACCATAAAAGTCCTAGAGGAGAACATAGGTGGGAAAATATCAGATATTCCATGCAGCAGTATCTTCATTGATATATCCCGTAAAGCAAGGGATGTAAAGGAAAGAATAAACAAATGGGACCTCATTAAATTAAAAAGCTTCTGCATGACTAAAGAAAACAGCATTAAAATGAAAACAGAACCAACTATATGGGAAAATATATTAGCCAATGATATCTTGGACAAGGGTTTGTTCTCCAAAATATATGAAGAACTCTCACAACTCCACTCCAAGAAGACAGAAAACCCAAATAAAAAATGGCAGAAGACTTCAACAGACACATCTCCAAGGAGGTCATACAGAGGGCCCTGAAAAGATGCTCAGCATCACTAGCCATCAGAGAGATGCAAATTAAAACCATGAAGAGATACCACTTCACACTAGCCAGAATGGACATTATAAACAAGTCAACAAACAAGGGTTGAAAAGGATGTGGAGAAAAGGGGGCCCTAGTGCACTGTTTGTGGGAATGTAGACTGGTACAGCCACTGTAAAAAACAGTACTTAATTTCCTCATAAAACTAAAAATGGAACTGCTTTTTGACCCTGCAATTCCACTGCTGGGATTATATCCTAAGAACTCTGAAACAGCAATCGAAAAGAACCTATGCACCACAATGCTCATAGCAGCACAATTTACAATAGCCAAGTGCTGGAAGCAACCTAAGCACCCATCAGGAAATGAGTGGATTAAAAATTATGGCACATGTACACAATGGAATACTACACAGCAGAGAGAAACTAGTTCCTACCATTTGCAACAGCATAGATGGAACTGGAGAGCATTATGCTAAGTGAAATAAACCAGATGGTGAGGGACAAATCCATATAATCTCACCTTTAACTGGAACCTAACAACAAAACAAACAAGCAAGCAAAATATAACCAGAGACATTGAAATTAAGAGCAATCTGACAGTAACCAGTGGAGAGGTGGGAGGAGATAATGGGGGGAAGGGTTTTCAGAAACAGCTCTAAAAAACATATAGACAAAACCAAGGGGGCGGGGATGGAAGCAAGGGAGGGAGGTGTGTTTGGCTGGGGTGAGGGGAGTGGTGGTGGTGGGGGGGGAAATGCAGACAACTGTAATTGAACAACAATAAAATATAAATATATATGTATGTATATATATATAAATTGTTATCATTAAGAATGAGTACCTTAGTCAGTGATATAAAGCTTGAATCAGGATTGTTACATATTTTCATTTGCACAGAACATGAATTCTTTAACACTGACAAAAATTTATATACAATAGCAAACTTTCTACAGCCTATTCTGACTGAATAGGTGGTGAAGCAATTTCCTATTTTTGCTGTTACATATTATCCCAAATTTAGTGGCTTAAACATATTATTTTACAGTCCTAGAGGTCAGAAGTCTAAAATCCCTCCACTGGGTTAATGTCAAGGGGTCAGCCAGGCTGGTCCATTCCAGTGACTCTAAGTGAGAACCTTTTTCCTTGCCCCTTCTAACTTGTAGAGACTGTCTGCATTCCTTAGGTACATGGCCGTTTTCCTCACTCACTCCACCTTCTTGCCACCATTGTTACATCTCAGATTACTGACTGCTCTTCCTACCTCTCTCTTAACAAGACACTTATATTTACATTAGGCTCACCCAGATCCAGGATAATCTTCCCAAATCAAAATCCTGAAGTTAGTCATATCTACAAAGTTCCCTTTGCCTTGTAAGGTAACATATTCACAGGTCTGAGAATAAGGACACGGATGTCACTCAGGGCCATTATTTGTTTTAGCACAGTACTACATGTGCAGTGAAGGAGTAAAGAGTAGACATAATCATTGTTAAGATTTTTCATTTTCAATAAAAGTGGGTAAGGAATAAAGAAAATACATTTCACCATGACACAACAGAATATATATTTTTTTCATGCACACATAGAACATTTCCCAGAATAAACCACCACATATTATGCCACAAAACAAGTCTTGATTGAAGAAGACTAAAATCATACCAAACACAGCCCTGGCTGGTGTGGCTTAATGGATTGAGCACTGGCCTGCGAACCAAAGAGCCACCAGTTCGATTCCCAGTCAGGGCACATGCCTGGGTTGTGGGCCAGGTCCTCAGTGGAGAGCACAAGAGGAGCAGCCACACATTGATGTTTCTCTCCCTCTTTCTCCCTCCATAAATCAGAGTCAAAAAAAAAAAATACAGCCTCAGCCTCAGCCAGGTGGCTAAATTGCTTGGAGCATCATCCCATATACCAAAAGGCTGCAGGTTTGATGGGCGTGTATGGGAGAAAACCAATCAATGTTTCTCACACCAAAGCTTCTCTCTCTCTCTTTCTCTCCTTTCCTCTCTCTCTAAAGTCAATAACATATTGGAAAATCTTGGAAAAAAAAAGGGTAAATTCCTAGAAATATACAATCTTCCTAGACTGAATCAAGAAGAAACAGAAAATCTGAACAGACTGATAGCTAGCTGCTAATGAAATTGAATCAGTAATAAATGTTTTTAAAAACCACTCAAAAAATGAAATTTCAAGACCACACAGCTTCACAAGTGAATTTTACTAAACACTTAAAGACCTAACACCTATAATTCTCAAACTATTCCAAAAAACTTATGAGGACGCAAGGCTTCCAATCACATTTTAACAGCTCAGAATTTCCTGATTCCAAACACAAAGAAAAATATTTATAACAAGTTACAGACCAATATCCCTCATAAACATATATGTAAAAATCTAAAACAAAATATTAACAAACCAAATTCATCAATACATTAAAGACATTATATACCATGACAAAGTGGACTTCCATCCAAAACGCAAGATTAGTTCAATAGACACAAGTCAAATAATATGATACACCATATAAACATAATGAAAGATAAAAATCAATGATCATTTCAATAAATGCAAAATAAGCTTTGATGATATCCAGCATGCACTTATGATAAAAATTCTCAGCAAACTGGGAGTAGAAGAAACATACACCAGTATAATAAAAGCCATGAATGAAAAAACAACACCTAACATAATACTCAACAGTGAAAAACTAAAACATTTCCTTTATCAGGTACAAGACAAGAATGTCCCCATTCACTAATCCATTCAATACAGTATTGATAGTCCTAGCCACAGCAATCAAGCAATAAAAAGAAATGAAAGGTATGCAAATTGAAAAGGAATAAGTAAAACTGTCATTTGCAAATGACACAATACTAGAAGAAACCCTAAGGAGTCTACCAAAAACTATTAGAACAGATAAATGAATTCAGTAAACAAGTAGGATACAAATTAATATTCAGAAATCAGTTGCATTCTTTTTTTTAATTTTTTTATTTTAGATTATTCAGTACAGTTTCTATCCTTTATTCCCATTACAGCCCACCCACCCATCCCTCCATTTACAAAACCCCTAGTTTTGTCCATGTGTCCTCTATATTTGTTCCTCTAAACCCTTCCCTTCTCCGCTGAAATTCCCTCCCCTCTCCCCTCTGGACCCTGACAACCTGTCCTCTATTTCACTGTCTTTTGTTATATTTTACTTGTTTCTTTGTTTTGTTGTTTAAGTTCCTGTTAAAGGCGAGATTATATGCCATTTGTCTTTCACTGCCTGGCTTATGTCACTTAGCATAATGCTTTCCAGCTCCACCTATGCTGTTACAAAGGGTATGAGCTCCTTCTTTCTTTTGGCTCCGAAGTATTCCATTATGTAAATGTACCATAATTTTTTGATCCATTCATTTACTGATGGGCACCTAGGTTGTTTCCAGCACTTAGCTATTGTAAATTGTGCTGCTATGAACATTCGGATGCAAAGGTTCTTTTGGATTGGGGTTTCAGGGTTCTTACGATATACTCCCAGCAGTGGAATTACTGGATCAAAAGACAGGTCCATTTTTAGTTTTCTGAGGAAGTTCCACAGTGTTTTCCACAGTGGAAATCCCAGTCTGCAATCCCACCAACAGTGCACTAGGGTCCCTTTTTCTCCACAGCCTCTCCAACACTTGTTGTCTGTTGCTTTATTTATGATGGCCATTCTGACTGGTATGAAGTGGTATCTCATTGTGGTTTTAATTTGCATCTCTCTGATAGCTAGCGATACCGAGCATCTTTTCATGTGTTTCTGGATCTTCTGCGTATCCTACATGGAGAAATGTCTATTCAAGCCCTTTGTCCATTTTTTGACTTGGTTTCTTGTCTTCTTCGAGTGGAGTCATGTAAGTTCTTTGTATATTTTGGAGAATAAACCCTTGTCTGAGGTATCATTGGGAAATATATTTTCCCATACAGTTGGTTCTCTTTTGATTTTAATACTGTTTTCTTTAGCCATGCAGAAGCTTTTTATTTTAATAAGATCCCATTCGTTTATTCTTTCCTTTATGTCCCTTGCTCTAGGGGACTTGTCACTAAAAAGGTTTCTGCGTGCAATATCTGAGATTTTCCTGACTATGTTCTCCTCTAGGACTTTAATTGTCTTACGGTTTATATTTAAGTCTTTTATCCACCTTGAATTTATTTTTGTGTATGGTGTAAGTTGGTGTTCGAGTTTCATTTTTTTGCATGTAGCTGTCCAGTTCTCCCAACACCATTTGTTGAAGAGGCTATTGTTACTCCATTTTATGTTGCTGTCCCCTTTATCAAATATTAATTGACCATAGAGATTTCGGTTTATTTCTGGGATCTCTGTACTGTTCCATTGGTCGATGTTCCTGTTTTTACAAGAGTGCCAAGCTGTTTTGATTACAGTGGCCTTGTAAGATAGTTCAGTATCAGGTATTGTGATCCCTCCTACTTTACTCTTCTTCCTCAAAATTGCAGCAGCTATTCGGGGTCATTTATGGTTCCATATAAATTTTTGAAGTGTTTGTTCTATGTCTGTGAAATATGCCATTAGTACTTTAATAGGTATTGCATTGAATGTGTAGATTGTTTTGGGTAGTATGGACATTTTGATGATGTTAATTCTTCCGACCCATGAACACAGTATATGTTTCCATTTATTTGTGTCCACCTTGATTTCTATCTTCAGTGTTGTGTAGTTTTCTGAATACAGGTCTTTTACCTCTTTGGTTAGGTTTATTCCTAGGTATTTTATTTTTCTTTTTGCTATATCAAATGGGATTCTTTTCTTGATTTCTTCTTCTGCTGTTTCATTGTTCATATATAAAAATGCCTTTGATTTCTGGATATTGACTTTGTATCCCGCTGTTTTGCCAAATTCATTTATTAGGTCAAGCAATTTTTTGGCTGAGTGTATAAAATTTTCTATGTACACTATCATGACATCTGCAAACAATGACAGTTTTGTTTCCTCCTTTACGATTTAGATGCCTTTTATTTCCTTTTCTTGTCTGACCCTGTGGCTAAAAGTTCCAATACTATATTGAATAGAAGTGGTGAAAGTGGACAGCCTTGTCTTGTTCCTCATCTTTGTGGGAAAGCTTTTAGTTACTGCCCGTTGAGTATGATGTTGGCTGTAGGTCTCTCATATATGGCCTTTATTATGTTGAAGAATGCTCCCTCTATTCCCACTTTGCTAAGTGTTTTTATCATAAACGGGTGCTGTACCTTATCAAATGCTTTTTCTGCATCTATTGATATGATCATGTGATTTTTTTCTTTGCTTTTGTTTATGTGATGAATTACATTTACTGATTTGCGAATATTGAACCATCCTTGCATTCCTGGGATGAATCCCACTTGGTCATGGTGTATGATCTTTCTAATGAATTGTTGAATGCGGTTTGCCAACACTTTGTTGAGGATTTTAGCGTCTATGTTCATCAGCGATATTGGCCTG
>CM052549.1:48367705-48384704 GCA_028533065.1 Trachops cirrhosus | reverse complement strand
AAAAAAAAAAAAGGAAGGAACCAAGCAGAAGATGGAAGGAAGAAGAGATAAATTTGGAAAGCAAGGGAGAAGGGTCAACACTAGGGTGACAGAAAGAGAAGCATAAAGAATCGATAGATCAAAAAATAATACGAATGAAAAGATAAAAGCTTACTTAAAAATTATTAAAAGAAAACAAAGAGAAAAACAAACAAAAAAACAGCAAAAAGAAAAAACAACACACACCTATTTTTGGTTTCAAACTGGCCAAACCGGTTTTTCTAGCTGGCTTCTACCCACTGAGGGGCTACTGGAGACAGTTTTTCTCTGTTCCCGTTCAGGACTGTCAGCCGCTGGCATATTGTTCACAGTGTAGCCGCGCGTTCTTCTGCAAGCCCATCTGGTGCCTCCCGGAAGAGACCTGTGTGTTGGGGCTTGGTGCAACTATGCGCGTCCTTGGGAATTCACTGCCATGTGTTCCTCTGCAGGCACCTCTGGATGCATGGGGTGGGGTGCACACTTTCACCAGGGCTTTGCATAGTTGCTTACAGCCCCTGTGTGGGTGCCTCTTGGTCCTCACTCCTCTCTTACTCCTGTATCTGTGCCCTCCAGTAAACTGGCCTCCCTGGGTACTGCTCAGTCCCCGTTTGGCCAGGGAGGGAGCAGTTGACCCAGTTCTCTCCCGTGAGCCCCGTGGCAGACCCCAGAGTGCCGGGGCTGGAGCTGCAATCCCTCTGGTCCCCCCGCTGATCCACACAGTCTCCTTACCCTTGGGTCTTTCAATGTCTGCTACAATTTGCCATCTCCCATTTTCATTTATGTCATGCTAATGTTGGCTCTTTGCTCTGTTCCTACCCAGAATGGCGACTATTTTTCCCTGGGTGTAGGAGAAGCAGAATCTGCTGTCTCCTACCACGCTGTCATCTTCCCTCTCCTGCATTCTTATATACAAATAATGAACTATCAGAAAGAGAAATTAAGAAAACAATCCCATTTACAATTACATCAAAAAATTAACCTAGAAATAATTTTAACCAGGAGGTGAAAGATCTATACTCAAAAAACTTTAAGACTGTTGGGAACCATCCTGCCTGGTTTCAGGAGCTATAACCTTGCCAACAGGCAAAAAGGCTCCATAGCTAGGGCACCCGGGGATCATAAGCCACTAAGGAGGCAAAACATCCTCCCAGCAGGGATGCAGACCATGTACTTCACCCTGCTTGGCCCCTGGAGGATGACTGAACAATCAATGACAGGTAAGATTCCTTAAGGAAGGGATAACCTAAGACAGACACAGTCACAAAGGGACCATCAGGGAAGGACTTAGGGACTGTGGAGGAGGGACAAAAGACCCACACCCCTTGGCTTTATCATAGCCTGAGTCCTCATTCTATCTGTAAAAAGTTTCCTAATCTCTTTGCTGCCTTGTTTACTCCACCTGATTCAGGCCTGAAACAATGCCAAAGTGGGGTACAGCCCTGTGCTGGAATGGGCAGTTCCTGGTGGGGGTTGCAGGGAGTGGGGGAAGAGAGATCCGCCCTGAGAAAGATTGCATAAAACCCTGTGAAATGTGCTTTGCTACGAATATCCTCAATTTAAATGTTAAGGGTCCAAGCACAAAATACGTTTGTTTCCCAAGGTTTTACAGCCGATTGGCGTCACCTTATCTACCAAACCCTGACTCAAAAGGACCCCCATGATCCCAGAATGTTATCTGTAAACTATACCTCCTTTCTTCGACGTGCATCCCTACACAAGCTAAACTCAATAAAAGTCCACTGAGAGAGAGGCTGGAGACCTTTCTCCTCTGAGGGACTGGTCAGCCTTTTCTCCCCAAGCAGATCATGTTCTGGTAGACTTATTCTCATCTGTGGTGGCTGGGGGAGCCCTGCTGGACAAAGCTCCCCCACATAAGACATTAAAGAAAGAAGTTGAAGAAGATACAAACAAGTGCGAGTATACACCACAAGCATGGACAGGGAGAATTAACACCATTACTTCCCAGAAGCATTCACCATACTCATGGAAAGGAAGAATTAGCATTATTACTTCCCAACACAATCTATAGATTCAATGCAATCCCTATCAAAATACCATGGTCATTTTTCACAGAACTAGAACAAATAATCCTAAAATTTATATGGAACCACAAATGGCCCCAAATAGACAAAGTAATCTTCAGGAAAAAAGGACAAAGTTGTAGTTATCACACTACCTGATATAAAACCTATGCAAGGCTATCATAATCAAAACTGCATGGTGTTGGCATAAAAACAGACACATGTCTCGATGGAACAGAATAGAGATCCCAGAAATAAACCCACACATATGTGGTCAATTAATCTATGATGAAGGAAGCAAGAATAAATGGAGTAAAGGAAATCTATTAAATAAATTGTGTTGGGGAAACTGGACAGATACATATAAAGATAAAAATAAAATTGAATGACTTTCTTACATCACATACAAGAATAAACTCAAGCCCTGGCTAGTGTAGCTCAGTGGACTGAGCACGGGCTGCAAACAAAAGGGTGAGCAGTTCGATTCCCAGTTGAGGGCACATGCCTGGGTTGCAGGCCAGATCCCCAGTGGGGACCGCATGAGAGGCAACCACACATTTATGTTTCTCTCCCTCTCTTTCTCCCTCCCTTCCTCTCTCTCTAAAAAAAATAAATAAAATCTTTAAAAAAAAATAAACTCAAAATGGATGAAAGATATATATGTGTATATATAGATAGATAAATATATAGATATAGATATGTCTCAAGCTTAATGCAAAATTTGATGCAGATTCATTGCTCTACTCGCTGTCATTTTGGTTTTTTATTCCAATGTATTTTATTTTAAAGTATATTTTATTGATTATGCTGTTATATTATATATGCTGTTATACATACATTTTTATGTGAATTTTCTTCCCTTTGTCCCCCTCTTCCCAGTACTCCACTTCGCTCCAGCAACCCCTCCTCACTCTGTTACTATATATCCATGGGTTGTATGTGTAAGTAATTTGGCTTCTTCCTTTCCTACACTATTCTTAACATTCCCCCATCTACTGTGTCCCTACAAATTATGCCTCTTGATCCCTGCACCATTTCCTCCTTTCTCCCTTTCCCCCTCCCACATGATAATCCTCTAGATAATCCCCATACCTATGATGCTGTCCCTGTTCTGGTTGTCTGCTTACTTTGTTTCAAGATATATATATTGAAAATTTTGAATAAAGATTTCTGACACAAAAGCAATGAAAAAACACTGGCAATATACTCAAAATCAACTTTTTTTAGAACTCTAGAAATTAAAGCCTTGGAACAACTGATGAATAATTATTCAAGGAAATGACTGAACTTAAGTAAAAACATCAAGCTTTATGATGTCTTACTTGCCATAGTACCATCCACCTCTCCCAACTTCTTGGTAGCCTTGAAAACCAACAGCAGGTAGTTATGACTACCAGCAACCTTGAAGCCACTGAAAGGAGTAGACTGAGTTTGAAGCTTATGAAAAAGCTTCATCAACAGAAAACTGTCACTATTTTTCCTGCCTGTTACTACCCCGCAAAAATTCTATTTTCACATTTGCTTTACTTGACTTGCCACAGAACTTAGTGCAAAAGGTCCTATTTAGAGGATATTTGTGTAAAACAATCAGCAGTAACTGTTAAACATCACAGCTACCTAAGGTGGCAATACCAATTGGAACAAAAAAAAAAAAGAGGCCTACCAAAGACTTAAAAAGAAACACTAAGTAAACACAATTCCACAGGAAATATTAAAGATCTCCAACATGTTCCTGTAATCTAGAAGACCAAATGTATGTTCAGTGCTGTGTGCATGCACAAAAAAAAACTGAAGAAGGCTTAATATTTCACTTATAGCCAACCTTGACATTCTACACAAGCATTAAGTGAAAGCTAAGATAGAGTTGTAAACTCTGCCCCCTACACATACACAGTGCATCAACAAAGGCTAGAGGGTACATTGGTTCAAAGCAGTTAAGTATTCTCTGCCTAATCAGCAGCTGACTGCTGAGCTATATGAGCACCAACTTCAATGTCTATACAAGACAAAGGATAAAGACTTTATATAATTCATTCAGAAAGTCATTAAACAAACAACAACAGCAAACTGTTGGGCAGGGGAGACATCTAAATTCCACAGTTTCTACATTCCACATTTATTTACTTAAAATACACAGTTTTCACCCTGGCTAGATAGCTCAGTTGGTTAGAATGTCATCCCAACATGCCAAGGTTGCAGGTTCGATCCCGGGTCAAAGCAACAATGAATCAATGAATAAGTGGAAAAATGAGCCAATCTCTCTCTCTTTCTTTCTCTTTCTTTCTCTCTCTCTCTCTCTCACTCCCTCTCCCCCACCCCCTTTCTTCCCTCTCCCTCCCCTCCTCTCTCTCTCAAATCAATAAATTACAAAGATAAAATAAAATACAGTTTTCCACCAAAAAAATAAGACAAACCAAAAAAAAACAGGTCCACTTCTGGCCAAGATGGAGACATAGGCAGACACACTGTGTCTCCTCCCACAACCAAGATAGGGACAACAACAATTTAGAAACAAAATAACAACCAGAACTGACGGAAAATTGAATTGTATGGAAGTCAGACAACCAAGGAATTAAAATAGACACCTACATCCACCGGTAGGAGGAGCAGAGTCGGGCAGCTGGGCAGAGAGGGGTTGCGAGGCACAAAGAGCATTGAGACTGGGTGTATAAGACCACAGCAGGCAGACCCTGGGTGCACAAGCGGCAACTGGCAAAGCCCGGCCAAGGGGTGGCAACCAGCAGAACCAGCTAGACGGCAATTGTGAAGCAAGGCAGCGATTGTGAAGCAAGGCACTGCCTGCCACCCAGGATCCCAGCCCTAGGAAATAGAGCCTTGGGGCACTGATTGAAAACACCTGTGGGGGTTGAGGCACAGGGAGAAACTCTCAGCCTCACAGGAGAGGTTTTTGGGAAGACCCACTGGGTACACAAGCCCACCCACATGGGAATCACCAGCAGAAAGGTCCAGTTTGCTTCAGGGAAGCTGCGGAAAGGACTGAAGTCCCACAGAGACTGGGGCAAGCACCATTGTTCCCTCTCAGACCCTGCCCCCACATACAGCACCACAACCTGGCCACTGGGTTGCCCCGCCCTGGTGAACAACTAAGGCTCTGTCCCTCACTACATAACATGCGTGACCAGACCAAAAAAAAATGAGAGATGGCTCAAACAGAAGAACAAATGAAAGCTGGAGAACCCATCCTTTTAAGTGACCAAGAGATAGCCAACCTATCAGATGCACAGTTCAAAACACTGGTGATCAGGATGCTCACAGAGTTGGTTGATTTTGGTCGCAAACTAGATGAAAAAATGAAGGTTACAATAAGTGAAATGAAGAAAAATGCACAGGGAACCAATAGTGATGGAATGAAAGCTGGGTCTCACATCAATGGAGTGGACCAGAAGGAAGAAAGAAACAACCACACAGAAAAGAATGAAGAAATAAGAATGAAGAAAAATGAGGAGAGGCTTAGGAACTTCCAGGACATCTTTAAATGTTCCAATATCAGAATTATAGGGGTACCAGAAGGAGAAGAGGAAGACAACAAGTGGAAAAGTTATTTGAACAAATAATAAAGGAACTTCCCCAATCTGGCAAAGGAAATAGACTTTCAGGAAGTCCAGGAAGCTCAGAGAGTCCCAAAGAAGTTGGACCCAAGGAGGAACACACCAAGGCAAATCATAATTACATTACCTAAGATTAAAATGAAGGAGACGATTCTAGAAGCAGCAAGAGATAAGGGAACAGTCACCTACCAACGAGTCCCCATGAGACCATCAGCTTATTTCTCAAAAGAGACCTTGCAGGCAAGAAGGGGCTGGAAGGAAGTATTCCAAGTCATGAAAGGCAAGAACCTACATCCAAGATTGCTCTATCCAGCAAAGCTTTCATTTAGAATGAAAGAGCAGGTAAAGTGCTTCTCAGATAAGGTCAAGTTAAAGGAGTTCATCATCACCAAGCCCTTATTGTATGAAATGTTAAAGGGACTTATCTAAGAAAAAGAAGATAAAAAACATGTGTAGTAAAATGACAGCAAACTCACAATTATTAACAATCGCACCTAAATCAGAAACAAGAAGAAACTAAGCAAACAACTAGAACAGGAACAGAACCACAGAAATGGAGAACACATGGAGGTTTAGCAACAGGGGAGTGGGAGGAGGAGAGAGGGGTAAAGGGTACGGAGAATAAGTAGCATAGATGGTAGGCAGAAAATAGACAGGGGGAAGGCAAGAATAATAGGGGAAATGTAGAAGCTAAAGAACTTGTGACACATGGACATGAACTAGAGGATGATAATGTGGGTGGGGGAGGGTGTGCAGGGTGGAGGGGGATGGAGAGGGGTAATGGGATGGCTGTAATAGCATAATCAATAAAATATTTTTTTAAAAAACCAGGAAATTATGGCCATGAAGAGGGTGGGGGTAGAAATCACAGTCAATAGAAATGTCTTCGAGGAAAATCAAGTGTTTTACTTACTAGACAAAGTCTTTAAATCAGCTACTATAAAATACATATTAAGGCCTGAAAGAACCACTGTCCAAAGAACTAAAGGAAAATGTGAGAATGACTATGAGATTGAAATGCCAGAGAAGAGGAGAGAATAAAAGGGGAAAAATAAATATTTGAAAAGGCAATGGCCAAAAACTTCCCAAATTTTTTAAAAATATATTAAATTACACATCCAAGAAGCTCAACAAATTCTAAGCACAATACACTCAAAGTGATCTAAATTTAGACATATCAAAAACAAACTCAAAAGACCAAAACAAAGGTTCTTTAAAGTAGCAAGAGAGAATCAGTTCATTATACACAATAGATTCTCCATATATTAACACCTCATTTCTCATTAGAAATCATAGATGTCAGAGAGCAATGAAAAACATATTCAAAGTGCTGGGGGAAGGCAGGATCTGGCAAAACTATCCTTCTAGAGGGCACAGTAGGCATTGCATATTTTTATGTGTGAACCACAAAGAGGGAAAAATGGCCTTTTAACTAGTAGTATCAATAATTCCTAGTGGGAAATTATCTCAAAGGAGAAGAGAATAAAGTGGGAAAACAAATTTCACTGTCATCTAATTTACATGCAGTTTATTGTTAGATACTTTAAAACAATTTGGTGCTTTTAAAATGTTCAAAAAACAGAACCATGATTTGTATTGTAGTCACCTGTATTTGATCCAACCAATAGTATAAAATAAATTATCTGAAATACTTTGTAGGGTTCTTAAGAAGTCACCTGATTTTTTTCATTGTGAGTGTTTAAGCTTTCTGGTTGCTCACCTTAATATTAGATATTAAATACTAATATCCATTTGTAGTTGTTGAACTTAAATTATTAGAACAGTGGAAGGCCTTATGGGAAATGCTAGTTAAAGAATGGAAATTGGACTAGGATTAAAAATTGGCAGCAAGTTACTAAATTTTGTCAGGCTCACAAGGGCCTTCAAAGCAGGAATGCACTGGGCTGCTCAAAATAGAGAGGTTCAAATATAAACTGAAAGTTCTCTGATTCCTTGAACACTCATATTTTTTTCCTCTCCTGCTCCATTGTCTCAATTTCCTTGGTCATAGACTGCTGCTTTCCTACCTTTCCATCTTCTATTCACCCTTCAGCACAATCTCAACACTCTGTCTCTACTTCCTTCATGGATGCACAATTGTCTTTTCTCAGACTTGGCACATTCCAGAGCTAACTTACAAATTAAGCACAGTGTCTTAAGCTCATGATAATTTAGAGGTACACAAAAATGTTTTAATTTTAATTCCTTCTAAAATGAAAGGAAAAGAGTGAATGCACAAAATAAATTACATTCTCTTCATCATTATATCAAAGCAATTATATCTTAATATTTTTATGGAGGAGAGAAACCACAAAGGCAAAATTTTCTAGGGCCCACAGAAGTCATAATTGGCCCTGAATTCCTCTGAGTCAACCCAGCCCTACATCCCTCCCTACTCAAAACTAGTCCAGCCTACCTCATGGGTGACACCCAGACCAGAGGTAACTGTATGAGTATTTATTTCAAAACCTGATTTATGGTGAGGTTGCATTACTCACTAAATTTACTAAAAATTATTAGTCACTTGAAATATGGTGAGTATTATGGTATGTGAAATACACCTCATTAAAATTGTTTTCAAAATGTGGAGAATAAAAAAGTAAAGCAGACACATAGTTGCATGTAAAGTCACATAAAGATAAATCTCAGATTACTATATTTGTTTGAAATTCAAAAGTTTATCCATAAAAATGTTCTATAATTATGAGTTAAAATTTTATATACCCTAAACAAGACCAATATTAAAAACATGGAGAAAGAATAGTGACAACAAAAATGCCAAAACATATTATATGTGAAAATAATTATTGAATTTTGGTGCTAAAATGACTAACTCATTGTTGTAGTATATATGAGAGCCTGGTTGCAATTAAGTACAGGAAAGCTATTAAAACTTCCAATAATATTTCTATAAGCCACAACAGAAGAATAAGAGTGACAAAATAATTGGAACCACATCCCAACCCACTTCCTTGTTATTTACCAATATCATCTCTAAAGAATACTGTTTAGATGTTG
The DNA here is from genome assembly GCA_028533065.1 of Trachops cirrhosus. NCBI lineage: Eukaryota > Metazoa > Chordata > Mammalia > Chiroptera > Phyllostomidae > Trachops > Trachops cirrhosus. The sequence continues at coordinate 48,376,078 of CM052549.1, read as the reverse complement.
ATGTTAGTCAATCTTCAGTTGACAACTTTAAATCACATTAAGACTAAAAAACAGCAGAGAATTTTATGACAAGGGTTAAAAGTTTATAGAGATGAAACTACAAAAAATTTGATGCCCACTAAAAACCACATCCATGCCATTCTCATATCTGTACAATGTAATGGTTTTATTGTGGTTGACACAATAATCTCTAAGTTAATAATTAGCTACTATTCAAATCAAGTGTAATTTGTCTATTGTATACCAGATCGCTTTTAAGACAGGTAATACAAAATTACATTTTTAGCTACTAATACTGAATGTTACAATCATTCATTTGTAATGCTATGTAATACAATCAAATGAGTAGAACAGTATGGTTTTGACCACTGTATGAGGTCACTTTCCAGGCAGCTAAAATTAAGCACAAATGTCATCTACTTAGTGCAGGTGAACATTTACATAAAAAAGAAAATGAATACATCTTTTAAGAAAATAAATATATCTTTAAAAGGTGAAGTTTCCTATTATGTTACTTTGAAAACTATCTGGAAATAGCACTTCTCATTTACATAAAGAAATCATTTTGTGGTTTTGTTTTGGGACATGAAATCTACAGGTGTTAAATTGAAAGAATAACTGAAGTTATTCAAGATCTCTGCATTATGAAAACTTATAATAATTATGATAAAATATTTGTCAATAACCAACTTTTTAATCTCAGCACTTATAACATTGTGCAACATTCTTTCAAGAACATAATAACATTAATGCTAGTCATCAGTAGACTACTTTCAATTTACAAAGAATTTTTTTACATCCTTTATTGCAGTAGATCATTAAAACATTCCCCCCCCCAAAATAACCACACCATTGTTTGGGGGAATTATCTCTACATAGTGACAGCCCTGTGATGTGGGTGGAGTTAACCCCAGTGCTAGTACCAGGAATCACCTAAGGCAATCAACATACCATATCTTTCAGACCTCATTAATTGGTTCAGCAATGGTCATTTAGCTCAGTGGACATACATGGTCTTCTTTTCTGGGATCTCTATGAAAGAGGACTTGCTTTTTTTCCATGGGAATTATTGAAAGATTCTGAAACTTCCCTGACTGATACAGTATAAAGATGTAAGATCTACAATGAGAACTGCTACAACTTTAGCCCTCACAATGAAGAATGGAGGAAAGGGGAAAAACAAAGAGAAAGGAAGAGAGCAGAGAATAGGAATAAAAACAAAAAAGTAAAAAAATATGTGTGAGGAAAAGGAAAAGAGATACCTAAAGCTAGAGAAGCACACATGAGAAAAAAAGAGAGTCCAGACACAAGGAATAGGGCAGAGGCAAGAACCAGAGAAAAACAAAGGTTGGGTTGCAGTGGGTTCAAAGAATGAGGATGTTCTTATCACCCATGGCCTTCCACTGCAGGTAGGCTTCAGCATAAATTATCATCTGTTCTATTGCCCTCAGAAACTCTCTAAGACTGTTTATAGCTCAGAGGCTATTCTGAATGCAGTAGCTGTACCAAGTATCCAAGCACACAAAGTCTTTGGTTGAAAAAACAATAGCCTAACATAAGTTAGAAAGAAACAGAAGCCTTGAGAGGTTAAAATTCAGATTAATAAGCATGGCAACAAAGTCCTTAATAATCCCCACCCACCACAACACTCTAACCCTGTTAGAGAGCAACCCAGAAGTGTGCATCACCTACAATTCTCCCATACAACTTGGCTGCCTCTACTAGTAAGCCTTAAATGCATATGTCACCTCCCACTCCAAGCTAGCTAGCACAGAGCCTGGAATTCAGAGTGCTCAGTTGAGAAAAGCTGAAACAAAAAATCCAGTCATCCCTTGACTTCAAATTCTATTTTTCTCAAAATTCTCATATGTCAATAGAAACATTTGCCCACTAGGTTAAATTCCATATTTCTCAATCTCTGGATCTAAACATGATTAGAAAATGACTTAGAAGGGCCCACTTTATCGTACTATTTTATTATGGCTTTTGTCACACTGAGGGTAGGGGAGGTTTTGCCATATGTTTCTTTGTCACTGAGTGCTCCTTTGCTTCCTCTGCCTCTTATTCAATTTGCTTGACCCTGCAGCTTCACCACAGAAGAGCTACTGGCTTCCTGAAGTAGGGAAAAGAGAACCAGTCAGGATGTCAAAATCCAAAGTTCTTGCAGTGACACTGTTGGTCAAAAAGATCAAACTCTCTTAGCCTCATTTTCCTTATAAGTAAAATGGGAATAAAATTTTCTTCCCTACCACCTACCTTAAGTGATTATTATTATAAGAATCATATAAAACAGCTGTGAACATAAAGAGGTCTAAAATAAGGAATAATAGATTTTTATTGTTAGAAGGAGTGAATGACTGTTGCCAAGATATGAAAACAACCTAAGTGTCATTCAATGCATGAATGGATAAAGAAAATGTGATACATACACATATACACATATATACACATTTGACCCTTAAAAAATGTGAAGTTAAGAGCAAGACACACAACACCCCTACTTCCCACTCTACACCCCCACTGCACCACAAACACACAGTTGAAATCTACATATAATTTTCAACTCACCAGCTGATTCTCGGTATCATGGACGATTAGTTCCAGCACCTACAATGGGTACCAAAATCCAAGAATGTTCAAGTCCCTTATATAAAATGGTATAGAACAACACATATAGTCAGCCATCCACCTCCATGAATTGCAAATGGAGGACTGAAAATGCTGTTACCAATCAAGATGGAGGCATAGGTAAATGTGGTACTCAAATTCTCCCACAACCACATCAACATTACAACTAAAACTAGAGAACAAGCATCATTCAGAAGCACTTGAAATCTCACAGAACAGAAGTCCTACAACTAAAAATATCAAGAAGAAGCTACATCAAGACTGATAGGATGCCAAAGGGTTGGTTCCACACCCATGTGTAGTGGGATCAAAATCAGGAGGGATATCTCAGCTGTGGAGGTTCCCTGTCAAGATTTAAGAGTCCCAGCGCCACAAGAGCCCCCCACACCCAGGGTTCCAGTGCCAGGAAGAGAAGTCCTCACAACTTCTGGCTGTAAAAACCAGCAGGGAGTATACTGTGTGAGATGAAGGATTCTGGAGCCCTGGATGTGAGTCTTAAATGGCCTGCACATGGGCTTACTCAGACTCTATCCCTCTGAGCTTCGACTCTGAGGCAGCAGCTCAAAAGGGACCAGGGACATATAGGAAGGAACTGCATTATCTGGAAACATGGGAAGAGATGGAGGGGCAGCTTTCCCACAGACAGAAGTGCTGGCAGATGCTACTGTTCCTTTGCTGAGTCCTCCCTCCAAAGAGTTGGCAAGCAGGCTCCATATCTGACTCTCAATCAACCCAGCTAATACTGTTTGTCCTACCCTTGTGATTCCCTGAGACCTAGCACTACACACCTCTCAGGCCCAACCAAGTCATTTTCAGTGGCTCTTTCACACAAATAGCCTGTCCTGTCTCATGCTTTCAACTTTCCTAATATATCTCAAATAAGCAGCCCCTGGACTCTCACTAAGAGGCTTCAGGCCTAGCAACAGCAGCAGCCAACCTTGGTTCACACCATGGCCTTTCCAAGGCACCTAGAAGCCCAGCTCAAGTAGTAGCCATCTGTAGATCGCATTCTGGCTAATGCTGAGTGGCCATGGGCAGTGCATGGGAGGCAGCTCAGCTTGTACGACACCTCACAGAAGGTACCAGAATCTGCATTCCCAGTGGACAGCTTCAGACTATATCAAAATTCCACCCAAAACTCCAAGTGACACACCCAAGGTGGGGCCTAAGCAGGCACCAGAGCTCTGCTAATATAACGCCTGCTCCTGCTCCTGCTCCATGGGGTCACACCCTAGAAAACTGATCTTCCACAGTGGTCACAGCCAGTGCCCCCAGCCAATCGACTTGGGGTAAATCCTTCACACTGAAGATGCCAACAGCAATAAAGGCTCAACTACAATAGAAAAGTATACACAGCCCATACAAAGGACACACCTGAGTGTCACCTGTACACTGGTGTGCCACTGGAGGCTATGCCACTGGACCCTACCTAAGGTCATTCTACCAACACTGGGAGATGTAGCAGCTCTAAATAATACATTAAAAAAAAAAAACAAAACAGGGCGGCAGCTAAAATAATGGGACAAAAAAAGTCACAAATGAATGAAGAAACCAACATTCCAGAAAAATAACTATACCAAATGGAAACAAACAATCGACCAAAGGCAGAGTTCAAAACACTAATTACAAAGATGCTCAACCAACTTGGGGGAAGAGTAGATGAACCTAGTGAAAACTTCAACAAAGAGATAAGAAATGTAAAAATGGAGGGAGAAAACATAAAAAACAACCAGCTATACTTGAAGACTATATTAACTGAAATGAGGACTACATTACAAGGAATCACTATGGAGTAGATTCAGCAGGAGGTCAAATCAAAGACTTGGAAGATAAGATAGCAGAAAACACCCAAATAGAACAGAAAAAAAAATCCAAAAAAATAAGGATAGTATAATAGAGCCTCTGGGACAACTTCAAGCATTCCAACATTCACATCATAGGGGTGCCAGAAGGAGGAGAGAGAGCAAAAAATTGAAACCTATGTGAAAAAATGAGGAAAAGCTTTACTAACTTGGTGAAAGTAATGGATATACATGTCCAAAAAGTGCAGAGATCACAAACAACATGAACCCTAAGATATTCACACCAAGATATATCATAATTAATAGCCAAAGGTTAAAAGCAAAGACAGAATCTTCAGGACAGCAAAAGAAAAGCAGTTATTTACCTAAAGGGAGCTGCCGTAGGCTGTCAAATAATTTCTCAACAGAAACTTTCCAGGCCCAAAGGGACTGTCAAGAAATATTCAAGTGATGAAAAGCAATGACCTACAACTAAGGCTGCTCTACCCAGGAAAGCGATTATTTATAAGCAAAGGACATACAATGAGGTTCCCACACCAGAAAAAGCTAAAGGACTTCATCACCACCAAATCCATATTATAAAAAATGTTAATGAGAGGGAAGATGGTGGCGCGGTAGGAGGGAGTAGATTACACTTCCCCCTACACACAGAGGAAAAACCCAGCCAATCTACAGAGGAACAGAGCAAAAAGCCAATACTACCCCAGCATATATGAAGATAGGAGAACAAAAATTGTAGCGGACATTGAAAAACCAGATTGTAAGGAGAGTGTTCCAGGATAATAAGGACCCAGGAATCAGCACGGAGACCAGGGGGATTGCAGCCCCTGGCCCGGCGCTCCTGGGTCTACTTCAGGGCACTCTAGAGAGAGCTGGGTCATTCCCAAGCCAAACAAGGATTGAGCAGCATGGGGGGAGGCCTGTTTGCTTGAAGGCACAGAGAGGGGAGTGAGGACTGAGAGGCACTCACACAGGGGCTGTGAGCACCCATGCACAGCCCTCAGAAGAGTGTGCACCCCAGCCTGTGCAACCAAGGGCAGTCGGGCTACATGCCTGCGCCCACAACCCGGAGAGAGTATGGTTTTGTGGAAGGCCCAGAGCCCACATCTGTGAACACAGAAAAGACACAGGTGCTACGAAGGATCCCTGGTGCCCCTGGCTGTGAACTCGGGGCAAGTGGCACCCCTCAGGATCCCCAGAGCCCACACCCGTGAACCCAAAAAAGGCGCAGGCGCTCCGCAGAATCCCCGGGGCACACGCCGTGAGCTCAGGTGAACAACCTTAGGAAAAACCAGATCCCATACCCAGGGCCCTACAGAAAGGAACCAAACTGGATCTGGGGAAACTGCGCTGCTAGCCCTGGGGAGTGTATGCGAGAGGCTGTCTAAGTGCTCATCAGGAAGGGAGAAAAGCCATGCCAAGGGCCCCTAAGACTGCTGAAGACAGCAAGACCAGAAAAACAGGTTTGGCCAGTTTGACCAAAGGTTATCACTTTGCAACTTTTTATTTTTTAATACTTATTATTTTTATATCTCTCAATTCCTTATGCTTCTCTTTCTTTATTTCTACTATCATTCCTTCTTTGTTTCCAAGTTTATCTCTTCTTGCTCCCATCTTCTCCTTTCTTTTCCTTCTTTTTTTTAACCTGCAAGTTATTGCATATTTGTATTATCATTTTTTCATTATTCTTATACTTTTTTTAAAAACTATTTTGGTATTCCTCTTCTTTCTGTATAGTCTTCTTTGCTTGGCTGGTTACATTGTATCATTTGATAGGTTTCCCCTGTTATCTCATTCATAGTGTATTCCTAATTTACTGTCCTTCATTTGTGTTCCATTAGTATACTACTCAAGTTTCTTAATCCCTATGCTTGTTATCTAGATATCATAGATTCTGTCATATGATTGTTGCTCTAATATAATTGTAAATAATAACTATTCCATATACTTGTAAATACTACACAACACCCCTCCCACATCTTAGCCCACTTCAAAGTTTCCCAAAATCTATTATGGTAGTGGTTAACTCTATTCTCTCACACACTACACCTATTTACTATTCTTTACTCTCACCTTACCTCAGAATCTGATCTCCCTCAACCACACTGCTTTCTACATCCAACTCACAATCATTCCCTCCCTAAGAAGAGTCTTATCTTCTTTCCATCCTTTCTAATAAGTGGCCAGGGGGGTGGAAAAATCACAATTAACACTATACATAGTCAAAGGATCTCCTATCTCCTCTATACTGGCTGCTACTATAAATACCATAGAATACTCTCTTGCTGTCTTAATCCATTTTGCCTTACCTCTCCAACTGATCACAAAAAAAGTAGGGGGAAGCTATGAACACCAGGATAAAATAAGGAGACTCCACCACTGAATCTCACAGGTATTCTACCACAGCAGTTCACACCATAAACCCAGGGAACCAGAAAGATCAATTTAAGAAACAGAAGCTAACAAGAAGAATCTCATGAACAATGAGAAGACAAAGAAACAATCCCCAAATGAAGGGAAACGAGGAAGCCTCAGAAAGAATGATAAATGAAATAGAGGCAACTCAACTATCAGATATTGAGTTCAAAGAAATGATTATCAGGAAGCTCAATGATCTCACAATGAGCTACCAGAAACTACAGGAAAACTACAATGAACTCACTGCAAACTATATCAACATGAAAAAGGAAATAGAAAATATCAACAAGGGCCAAGAGGAAATGAAGAATACACTTTCTGAACTGAATGAAGAACACAGTAGAAGGAATCAAAAGCAGGATTGATGAAGCAGAAGATAAGACCAGCAAATTGGAGGACAAAGTAGAAAAAAACACTCAGAAAGAGCAAGAAAAGGGAAAGAGGCTCAGAAAGAATGAAGAGGGAATAAGAGAAATGCAAGACAATATGAAACATAGTAATATCCATATAATAGAGATACCACAAGGAGAAGAAGAGAAAGGGATAGACTTCCAGCCAAGATGGAGGCATAGAGAGACGAACTGTGCCTCCTTGCACCACCAAGATAGGGGCAACAACAATATAGAAACCAAATAACAACCAGAACTGACAGAAAATTGAACTGTATGGAAGTCGGACACCCAAGGAGTTAAAATTACACAGGATCATCCAGACTGGTAGGAGGGGCGGAGTCGGACAGGGCGAGGGACACGGAGAAGAGAGCAGAGCAACTCGGGCAGTGCGCAAGTCCACAGCAGGCAGACCCTAGATTCACAAGTGGCGGTGGCAGAGGGGCCCTGGACGGAGGGTAGTGAACGGCAGACCAAGGGAGGCAGCCATTGTGAAGCAAGGCACTGTTCGCAGCCCACGGTCCCAGCGCAGGGAAATAGAGTTTTGGGGCACTGACTGAAAACAAAGATTCCCTGGATTGCACAGGCCCACCCACATTGGAATTGACACCAGACAGGCTGAGTTAGCTTGTGGAGTCACCAAAAGGGTCTGAGGTCATACAGAAATTAGAGCAAGCACCATTGTTCCTTATCCCACCTCACGCTCACATACAGTGTCACAACCCACCCACTGGGTTGCCCCACCGTGGTGAAAAACTAAGGCCCCCCACCTCACTACAGGAGCTCCACAAGGCAAAAAAAAAACCCCAGCAAACAAATAGCTAAAACAGAAGAACTGAAAGCACCAGAACACATCCTTTTAAGCAACCAAGAGATAGCCAACCTATCAGATGCACAGTTCAAAGCACTGGTGATCAGGATGCTCACAGAGTTGGTTGATTTTGGTCACAAATTAGATGAAAAAAATGAATGCTACGCTAAGTAAAATGAAGAAAAATGCACAGGGAACCAATAGTGATGGAAAGAAACATGGGTCTCACATCAATGGAGTGGACCAGAAGGAAGAAAGAAACAACCACACAGAAAAGAATGAAGAAATAAGAATGAAGAAAAATGAGGAGAGGCTTAGGAACTTC
>CM052549.1:48338758-48367205 GCA_028533065.1 Trachops cirrhosus | reverse complement strand
AGTAAAGTAGGAGGGATCACAATACCTGATACTAAACTATATTACAAGGCCACTGTAATCAAAACAGCCTGGTATTGGCATAAAAACAGGCACATAGACCAATGGAGCAGAACAGAGAGCCCAGAAATAAACCCAAATCTCTATGGTCAATTAATATTTGACAAAGGGGACAGCAACATAAAATGGAGTAACAATAGCCTCTTCAACAAATGGTGTTGGGAGAACTAGACAGCTACATGCAAAAAAATGGAACTCGAGCACCAACTTACACCATACACAAAAATAAATTCAAGATGGATAAGAGACTTAAATATAAACCGTGACACCATTGAAATCCTAGAGAACATAGGCAGGAAAACCTCAGATATTTCACACAGAAACATTTTTACTGACATGTCCCCTAGAGCAAGGGACATAAAGGAAAGAATAAACAAATGGGATCTCATCAAAATAAAAAGCTTCTGCATGGCTAAAGAAAACAGTATTAAAATAAAAAAGGGAACCAACTGTATGGGAAAACATATTCCCCAATGATACCGCAGACAAGGGTTTAATCTCCAAAATATATAAAGAACTTACATAACTCTACTCTAAGGAGACAAGAAACCCAATAAAAAAATGGGCAAAGGACTTGAACAGACACTTCTCCAAGGAGGACACACAGAGGATCCAGAGACACATGAAAAGATGCTCAGTATCACTAGCTATCAGAGAGATGCAAATTAAAACCATAATGAGATACCACTTCACACCAGTCAGAATGGCCATCATAAACAAAGCAACAGACAAGAAGTGCTGGAGCAGTTGTGGAGAAAAAGGGGCCTTAGTGCACTGTTGGTGGGATTGCAGCCTGGTATAACCACTTTGGAAAACAGTATGGAACTTGCTCAGAAAACTAAATGGATCTGCCTTTTCACCCAGCAATCCACTGCTGGGACTATATCCTAAGAACCCTGAAACACCATTCCAAAAGAACTTATGCACCCCAATGTTCATAGCAGCACAATTTACAATAGCTAAGTGGTGGTAGCAACCTAGGTGCCCATCAGTAAATGAATGGATCAAAAATCTGTGGTACATTTACACAATGGAATTCTATGCAGCCAAAAGAAAAAAGGAGTTCCTACCCTTTGCAACAGCATGGATGGAGCTGGAAAGCAATATGCTAAGCAAAATAAGCCAGGCAGTGAAAGACAAATACCGTATCATCTCACCTTTAAAGGGAACCTAAACAACAAAACAAAGAAACACGCAAAGTATAGCCAAAGACACTGAAATAGAGAACAGGCTGACAGTGACCAGATGGGAGAGGAGAGTGAATTTCAGGGGAATTTCAGGGGAGAAGGGAAGGGAAGTGTTACAGGAACAAATTTAAAGAGTGTATATATTCTTTATATATTATAAATATAAAAAAACACATGGACAATATCTAGGGGGTGTGGAAATTGGAGGGAAGTGGGGAGGGATGGGCGCGTGGGTGTGATGGGAGTAAAGGACAGAAAACTGTACTTCAAGAATGATTAAAATATAATTTTTTAAAAATGTTAAAGGGTCTTCTTTAAGAAGTAAAATGAGTCAAGACTTTCGGCCAAGATGGATGATGGATGTGTGGGTAAATACACTGTGCCTCCTCACACAACCAAAAGAAAAACAACAAGTTTAAAAACAAAACACAACCAGAACTGCCAGAAAATTGAATTGTATAGAAGTCTGACAACCAAGGAATTAAAGAAGAAATATTCATTCAGATCAGCAGGAGGAGCAGAGACAGGCAGTCACAGCAGAGAGGACTCCTGGCAAGGATGATGGCTGGAGGATCAGGGCAGACAAGGTGGGGCTGACGGAGGGGGTGATCCCACATTTGCATGTGGATAAATCAGGAGGAGCAACTGGGGAGTGAGAGAGACGATGAAACCCAGGGTACCAGTGCAGGGAAATAAAGACCCCAAACCTATGACTGAAAAATCCTGTGGGGGTTAAAGTGGCAGGAGAAACTCCCAGCCTCACAGGAGAGTTCATTGGAGAGACCCACTGGGTCCTAGAACATACACAAAACCACCCACCCATGAATCAGCACCTTAAGGGCCCAATTTGCTTGTGTGTAGTGGCAGAAGTGACTGAAAGCCCGCAGGGAGCTCAACAAGCAGCTCTGCTCCATCTGGAAACCTCTCCCACAGATAGTACCTAAAGGCAGCAATGTGGGTTGCCCTGCACTGGTGAATACCTAAGGGTCTGCCCCTTAGAACATAACAGGCACTCAGAGACAAAAATATATGGCCTAAATGAAAGAACAGATCACAGCTCCAAAAAAATACAACGAAGTGACGAAGAGATAGACAACTTATCAGATGCACAGTTCAAAACACTGGTAATCAGGATGTTCACAGAATTGTCTGATTATGGTTGCAAAATAGAGGAAAAAGTGAAGGCTATGAAAAGTGAAATAAAGGAAAATGCACAGGGAACCAACAGTGACAGGAAGGAAACCGGAACTCAAATCAACGGTTTAGACCAGAAAAAAGAAATAAACATTCAACCAGAAAAGAATGAAGAAACAAGAATTCAAAAAATGAGGAGAGGCATAGGAACCTCTTGGATAACCTTAAACATTCCAACATTGAAATCATAGGGTGCCAAAAGGAAAAAAGAAGAGAAAGAAATAGAAGTTATTGAACAAATAATAAAGGAGAACTTCCCCAATCTGGCAAAGAAAATAGACTTTCAGGAAGTCCGGGAGGCTCAGAGAGTCCCAAAGAAGTTGGACCCAAGGAGGAACACACCAAGGCACATCATAATTACATTACCCAAGATTAAAGATAAGGAGAGAATCTTAAAGGCAGCAAGAGGAAAGGAGTTACCTACAAAGGATTACCCATAAGACTATCAGCTGATTTCTCAAATGAAACCTTACAGGCAAGAAGGGGCTGGAAAGAAGTATTCCAAGTCATGAAAGGCAAGGGCCCACTTCCAAGATTAGTCTACCCAGCAAATCTATCATTAGAACGGAAGGGCAGATAAAGTACTTTTCAGATAAGGTCAAGTTAAAGGAGTTCATCATCACCAAGCCCTTATTATATGCAATGTTAAAGGGACTTATGTATGAAAAATAAGATCAAAACTATGAACAGTAAATGACAACAAACTCACAACTGTCAACAACCAAACCTAAAAACAGAAACGAGCTAAGTAAACAACTAGAACAGAAACAGAATCACAGAAATTGAGATCACATTAAGGGTTATCATGGGGAAGGGGAAGAGGGAATGGGGGAATAGGTGCAGGCAATAAGTAGCATAAATGTTAGGTAGAAAAGAGACAGAGGGAAGGTTCAGAATAGTACAAGATATGTAGATGCCAAAGAACTTAAGTGTATGGGCCAAGGAAGTGAACTAAGTGGAGGGGGGGATTGAGGGTGGGAGGGGGTGTGCAGAGCAGAGGAGAATAAATGGAAGAAATGGAACAACTGTAATAGCATAATGAATAAAATATATTTTTTAAAAAAGAAGTAAAAAACCAAAACTAAGAATAATAGGTCCTGGCTAGGTAATAAATTTGGTTAGAGTGATGTCCTGATAAGCCAAAGTTGCTGGTTTGATCTCCAACCAGGGTATATAAAAGAAGCAACAAATGAAGGTATCAATAAAGGGAACAACAAATCTCTCTTTTTTTTTAAAGAGTTTATTTATTTATTTTAGACTGAGGGGAAGGGAGAAAGAAAGAGGGAGAGAAACATCAATGTGTGATTGCCTCTCATTTGCCCCCAATGGAACCCAGCCCACAAGTCAGGGCTGTGCTCCTACTGGGAATCGAACCAGTGACCCTTTGGTTCAGAGGCCGGTGCTCAATCCACTGAGCCACACCAGCTAGGGCTTGCTCTCTTTATTTTTCTCTCCCTTTCTCTCTCTTCCCTCTTCCTCTCTCTCTAAACTCAATAAAATAAAAATTTTAAAACATATATGTGAATAGTAAAGTACCATGAAATACATATCTATAAACAATTACTTTAAGTGCAAATGGACTAAAAGCTCCAACAAAAGAATATATGGAGCATGAATGAACAAAAAAAAAAAGATCCTTACATATGCTGTCTAGGAGAAATTCACTTCAGACTGAAAGACACACACACAAACTGAAAATAAAGGGACAAAAAACTGTTTCATAAAAATGGAAACAAACAAAAGCTGGGGTAGCAATAGTTATACCAGAGAAAACAGACTAACTCAAACACTATATAACAAGAGACAAAGAAGGACCCAGTAATTCCACATCTGAGTATTTATTCAAAGAAACCCAAAACACTAATTTGAACAGACTTATACATTTATATGTTCACTGAAGCATTATTTACAATAGTCAAGATATGGAAACAAATTAACTGTACATCAATAAATGAATAGACAAGGAAGTGGTGCATATATACAACTGAATATAATTCAGACATAAAAAATAGAATGAAATGTCACCACCTGCAACTATATGGATAGACCTAGAGGGTTTTGTACTGAGTGAAATAAGTCAAAAAGAAGAAAATAACTGCCATGTGATTTTACTTACATGTGGAATATAAAATATAAAATAAATAAACAAGCAGAACAGAGACTCACAGATACAAAAAAAACATTTTGTCAGATGGCAGGTGGCAGGGGCATTGTAGAGTGGGTGAAACAGGTGGAGTAATTAAGAAGTACAGACTGGTAGTTGCAGAATAGTCATAGGGATGAGAAGTACAGCAAATGGAATACAGTCAGTACTATTCTAATGACTATGTATGGTTTCAGATGGGTACTAGATTTATCAGGGTGATCAATTCATAAGTTACATAAATGTCTAATCACTGGGTTATACAACTAAAACTAATATTATATTGCACATCAACTTTAACTTAAAAATTTTTTAAATTATTTAGCCCTGGCCAGTGTGGATTTGTTAGTTGGACAAACTAAAAGATCACAGGTTTGATTCCCAGTAAGGGCACATGACTATGTTGTCAGTTTGGTCCCCAGTAGGTCCGCATGTGGAAGAGAACAAATCAATGTCTTTCTCTCGCATCCATGTTTCCCTCCCTTTCTTTCTTCCTCCCTTTCCCTCACAGAAATAAACAAACAAAGAAATAAACAAATACATATTTATAGTAAAAAGGGAAAAGAAAGTACTGCTTTCAATCACTGATTAGTTGAATCTCCCAATGTGAAACCGAGGGATATTGAAAGGCAGCCATAAACTCATTGGAAAAAATCCACATATGACTAGACCCATGCAGTTCAATCACATCTTGTTTAACAGTTAACTGTATACAATGGGATATTATTATGCCAAGAAGAGGAAATTTTTGCATTTCAACACAGATGAAGTTTGAGAGCATTATACTAAGTGAAATAACTCAGAGAGAGAAAGACAAATACCATTAAGATCTACTAGAATGTGTAATCCAAAAATATTTTTTTAATTTTTAAATAAAATACCAAGCTCATAGATATAGAGAACAGGTTGGTGGTTGTGAGAGTCAGGGGTTGAGGGCGGGCAAAAGAGGGTAGGTCAAAAGGTAAAAAGTCCAAGTTATAAATAAGTAATAGGGATGAAAGTACAATATGGTGATTGTAGTTAATGTTACTGAATTGCATATTTGAAAGTTACCAAGAGAGTGGATCTTAAAAGTTCTCATCAAAAGAAAAAAATATTGTAACTCATATGGTGACAAATATTGATATTATAGTGATCATTCCACAGTATATACAAATATAGACCTGAAATTAATATGATGTTATTTTTAGATTATATCTTAACATTTAAATAGAAGATTAATGAGTCTTCGATAACACTAATAATGTTAGCAACCTCTCACTACATTAGATACAGCACAATAGGCTACATCAGTGCTACCATATATTCCAACAGCAAATCAACATATCTTCAGTAGTTCAAGAATCCTGTCAATAGTTTTCTCTTTTTTTCAACTTTTTATTGTTGTCCAAGTACAGTTGTCTCCATTTCCCCCCATCACGATCCTCCCACCAGAGCCAGCCACTTCTCCGACCCCTTTGGCTTTATCCGTGTGTCCTTAATACATGTTCCTTCATGACCCTTCCCCTTTTCCACTGATGTCCACCCCACCTCACCTCTGGTTACTGTCAGTTTGGTCTTTATTTCAATGTCTCTGATTATATCTTACTTGCTTGTTTGTTTTGTTGACTAGGTTCCACTTATAGGGCAGATCATATGGCATTTGTCTTTAAACTCCTGGCTTATTTCACCTAGCTTAATGCTCTCCAGATCCATCCATGCTGTCGCAAAGGGTAGGAGATCCTTCTTTTATTCTATTGCATAGTATTCCATTGTATAAATGTACCACAGTTTTTTAATCTACTCATTTACTGATGAGCACTTAGGTTGCTTTCACTATTTGGCTATTGAAAATTGTGTTACTATGAACATGGGGGTGCATAGGTTCTTTTGATTGATGTTTCAGGATTCTTAGGATACAACCCTGGCAGTTGAATTGCTGGGTTAAAAGTCAGTTTCATTTTTAGTTTTTTGAGGAAATTCTATACTATTTTCCACAGTCGCTGTACCAGTCTGCATTCCCAAAAACACTGCCCTAGAGTTTCCTTTTCTTTACAACCTCACCAGCATTTGTTGTTTGTTGATTTGTATATAATGGCCATTCTCACTGGTGGGAAGTGGTATCTCATTGTGGTTTTAATTTCCATCACGCCGATGACTAGTGATTCTGAGCATCCTTTCATATGTCTCTGGGCCCTCTGTATGTCCTCCTTGGAGAAGTATCTTTTCAGGTTTTTTGCCCATTTTTTAATTGGGTTATTTGTCTTCCTGAAGTGGAGTCCTGTGAGTTCTTTACGTATTTTGGAGATCAAACCTTTGTCCAAGGTATCATTTGAAAATATATTTTCCTATACAGTTGATTCCCTTTTCATTTTGCTGATGTTTTCTTTAGCCATGCAGAAGCCCTTTAATTTTGATAAAATCTCATTTCTTTATTCTTTACTTTATGTCCTTTGCTCTAGTAGCCATATCGGTGAAACTAGTACTGCATGGAATATCTGATACTTTCCTCCCTATGTTCTCTTCTATGACTCTTACGGTGTTAGGACTTATATTTCAGTCTTTTAACTACCTTGAATTTATTTTTGTATATGGTGTAAGTGGATGTTCAAGCATCATTTTTTTGCATGTAGCTGTTCAGATCTCCCAACACTATTTGCTGAAAAGGCTATTTTTAATCCATGTATGCTTCCATCCCCTTTGTGGAATATTAATTAACCATGGAGACTTGGGTTTCTTTCTGGGCTCTCTATTCCATTCCATTGATTTATCTGTCTGTTCTTATGCCAGTATCAGGCTGTTTTGATTACAGTGGACTTGTGATATAGTTTGATATCAGGTATTGTGATCCCCCCTACTGTGTTCTTCTTTCTCAAAATTGCTGCAGCTATTCAGAGTCATTTATGGTTCCATATAAATTTCTGAAATGTTTGTTCTATATCTGTGAAATATGTCATGGGTACCTTAATAGGGATCGCATTGAGTCGATAAATTGCTTTGGATAGTAGACATTTTGATGATGTCAATTCTTCCAACCCATGAGCATAGTATATGCTTCCATTTGTTTGTGTCTTCCTTAATTTCTTTCATCAGTGTTGTGTAGTTTTCAGAGTACAGGTCGCTTATCTCTTTGGTCAGGTTAACATAGGTACTTTATTTTTCTTGTTGTTAGATTAAATGGGATTTTTTCCCCAATTTCTATTTCTGATTTTCATTGTTGGTGTACAAAACTGCCTTCAATTTCTGAATATTGACTTTGTATTCCTTTGTTTGGCCAAACTCATTTATTAGGTCAAGTAGTTCTTGGTAAATCTGTGGGATGTTCCATGTACACTATCATATCACCTGCAAACAGTAACAGTTTTGCTTCCTCCTTTACAATGTGGATGCCTTTTATTTATTTTTCTTGTCTGATAACTGTGGATAGGACTTCCAATACTATGTTGAACGGAAGTGGTGAAAGCAGACATCCTTCTCTTGTTCCTGATCTTAGTGAGAAAGCTTTTACTGTTTGCCCATTCAGTATGATGTTGGCTGGAGGTCTCTGGTATATGGCTTTATTATGTTGAGGAATGCTCCCTCTATTCCCACTTTGCTGAGTGTTTTAATCATAAATGGGTGCTGTACCTTATCAAATGCTTTTTTGGCATCTATTGATATAAAATTTTTGTCTTTCCTTTTCTTTATGTGATGTATTATGTTTACTGATTTGGAATGTTGTACCACCCTTGCATCCCTGGAATGAACCTCAATTAATCATGGGGTATGATTTTTTTAATCTATTGCTGGATGCAGTTTGCCAATATTTTATGGAGTACTTTAGTGTATCTATGTTCACCAGACATATTGCTCTGTATTTTTCTTTCTTTGTTGTCTTTTTATCAAGTTTTGGGGTTAGGATGATACTAGCCTCACAAAAAGACTTTGGGAGTCTTCCCTGTTCTTGGACTTTTTAAAGTAGTCATAGGAGGATAGGGATTAGCTCTTCCTTGAATGTTTTGTAAAATTCTTCTGTGAAACCATCCAGTCCAGGGCTCTTGTGTGTTAGGAGTTTTTTTATTACTACCTCAATTTTGTTAGCAGTTATTGGTCTGTTCATGCTTTCTGCTTCTTCTTCATTCAGTTTTAAGAGATTATATTTTTCCACAAATTCATCCATTTCACCTAGGTTTTCAAGTTTCTTGGCATACAGTTCTTTGTAGTAATTTCTTATAATCCTTGGTACTACTGTGGTATCAGTTGTAATCTCTACTCTTTCATTTCTGATTGTGTTCATTTGGGTCCTCTCTCTTTTTTTCTTGATGAGCCTGCTTAAAGGCTTGTTGATTTTGTTTATTTTTCCAAAGAACCAGCTCCTGGATTTATTAATCCTTAGAATTGTGCTTTTAGTCTCTATGTCATTTAATTCTTGTCTGATCTTGGTCATTTCCTTCCTTTATTTGCTCTGGGCTGCCTCTGCTGTCGTTCTTGGAGTTCTTGTAGGTGTAGGGTTAGGTTTTTTATTTGAAATGTTCCTATCTTTTTTTAGGTAGGCCTGTATCTCTATGAACTTCCCTCTCAGGACTGCCTTCACTGTGTCCCATAAGTTTTGTGTTGTTGTGAGTACATTTTCGTTTGTTTCCAGAGAATCTTTTATTTTTTCTTTAATCTCATTCTTGACCCTTTCATTGTTTAATAGCATGCTATTCAATCTCCATGAGTTTGAGTGTTTTTGAGTTTTTTCCTTGAGGTTGGTTTCTAGTTTCAGTACCTTTTGATCAGAAAAAAATGCTTGATATGATTTCAATTTTCTTGAATTTGTTGAGGCTTGTTTTGTATCCTATCATGTGGTCTACCTTTGAAAATGTTACATGTGCATTTGAAAAGAACATATATTTTGCTTCTTTGGGGTGAAAGGTTCTGTATATATCAGTTACTCCCTTTGATCTAGTGTGTCATTCAGTGCCAAAATGTCCTTGTTGATTCTTTGGAAGATCTGTCCATTGTTCACAGTGGGGTGTTAAAATCCCCTACTATAAGCATATTGCTGTCTATATCTTTCTTGAAGTCTTCCAAGATTTTCCTTATATATTTGGGTGCTCCTATGTTCGGTGCATATATGTTTACAATGTTTATTACTTCTTGATGGATTCCTCCCTTGAGTATTATGAAATGTCCTTCTGGGTCTCTTTTTATGGATTTTGTTTTGAAGTCTATGTTGTATTATATAAGTATTGCCACCCCAGTATCTTTTCCTATCCTTTGGTGTTGAATATTTTTTTCCAACCCTTAACTTTTAGTCTGTGTAGGTATTTTCTTCTTAGGTGGATCTCTTGTAGGTAGCATATATCAGCTTATGCTTTCTTACTCATTCAGCTACCCTATATCTTTTGTTTGGAGCATTTAATCCTTTAAAATATAAGGTTATTATTGATAGCTACTGATTCATTTTTCCCCCTTTGTACCTGTGTTCCTCTCTTTCTCACTCTTTTCCCTCCTCCTCTTACAGCAGTCCTTTTAGCATATCTTGCAGTGTTGCTTTGGAGCAGGTGTATTCTTTCAGCCTTTGTTTGCCTGGGAAACTCCTTATTTTACCTTCCATTTTAATGGAGAGCCTTGTGGGTAGAATCATCTTGTCTGCAGACCATTGCTTTTCATTACTTGGGATTATTCCTGCCATCCTCTCCTGGCCTGAATCGTTTCTGTTAAGAAATCAGCTGCTAGTCTTATCAGAACTCCTTTGTATGGTACTTCTTGTTTCTCCCTTGCTGCTATTAAGATTCTGTCTTATCTTTAAAACTTGTCATTTTAATTATGATGAGTTTTGGAGTAGGCCTCTTTGGGTTCATATTGATTGGGACCCTCTGTGTTTCCTGAACTTGCATGGTTTTTCCCCTCTCCAAGTTCAGAAAGTTGTCTGTCATTATTTTTTCAAACAGGATTTCTATCTCTTGCTCCTTTTCTTCTCCTTCTGATATTCCTATAATTTGAACATTGTTGCATTTCATGTTTTCCCACATTCCCCTTAATCATTCTTTGTTCTTTTTGAGTTTCTTTTTCCTTTTCTTGCTCTTTCTGGAAATATTTTTCTACCTTGTCCCCCAGCTCATGGATTTGATCCTGTACTTCATCCTGCATAGGATCCTTTATCCTTCATAGCCTCCTTTTAATCCCTTCTACTGTGTTCTTCAATTCAGAAATTGTTTTTTTTCATTTCCTCTTCACTCTTGTTGATTGTTTCTGTGTCCTTCTTCATGGTGGTGTAATTTGCAGTAAATTCCCTGTAGCTTCCCTGCAGTGTTTGGTAATTCTTAGTGAGCTCATTGAGCTTCCTCATAACCATTGTTTTGAACTCAATTATCTGGTTTCACTTGCCTCTATTTCATTTAGCACTCTTTCTGAAGATTCCTTCTTTCCTTTCATTTGGGGGGTTGCTTCTTTGTCTTCCCATTATTTGTTCTACTCATCTTGTTTGCTTCTGCTTCTTAAATTAATCTGTTTTGACTCCCTGAGTTTGTGGTGTGAACTTCTATGGTTGGAGACCTGTGAGATTCAGTGGTGTAATTTCATTTATCTGAACTTGATGCTCTTTGGATGTCCTTTTTGCCATCTATGTTGGCTCTCCTAATTTAATTGGGCTTTGATTATTGTTGGGTCATTCTTTGGTGAGTCCTTCCTTCCAGCTGGTTGACTGAGGGTCACTCTGCTCACCATGTATTGTATGCTGTTGTGCAGGTGCTGCCAGAACAAAACCACAAAGCCCAGGGAACAAACCCAAATCCACAAAAATAACTTCCCCTTGCAATCCCACTATCAACAGCAAACAAACCAGTATTAATAAGGATGTAAAGAGATTAATACTATTATGAGAAAGAAGAGAAACAAACTATAGTATAAAATCTAGTGCCTTAATATGCACAAACTTGACTGGACAAGAAATGAATCTTAAAAAATTATGTAGGAAAGAAAGTATCACTACTCATGGAAAAGACCACAGTAGATTTCATCCCTGTAGCCTCTAGTATTTACCACTGTTTTTTCTTTCTGGATTTGCCTCTGGTGATATCCAATGTTGACCCTGTCTGACCTTAGGCAACCTGTTGGAGACTTCCAGGTATCTACTGTCTGTGGCTATCTCCAATCTAGTCACCCTGCACTCAGCAGTCGGGCTTAAGCACCATAGGGCCAGGCAGAATCCCTCCTGGTGTTGAGGCTATTATTTCTTCTCGGGCTGCTGTTGCTCAGAGGGCAGTGGTCTGCCTGAACAGGATGGCTGCTACTGTATGAGGGATGACTCGACACTGGGACTCCAGCATCTACCCTCTCAGTTTTCTCTCCAAAGCTTCTGTCCTCCATCTCTCTTCACGCATCTCCAACACACTGTGCCCCTCCTTTGCCAGAGACCAGGGTAAGTGGTTGCAAGTGAAAATTTGTGCATTGGCTCTATAAATGGCTCTTTGCATCTCCAGCTGTCCATCTCTGGCAGAAAGCAACCCTGCTGCTTTTTGCTGCTAGTTATCATCTATGTACCTTTTGGGCTCTGGTGCTCTAGGTTGGGGGACCCAGCTTAGGGTTTAGACCCTACACTTCTCAGGGGAATCCCATCAATTGCTTAATTATCCCTCCAGCACTGCCACTTGTGGGCACCCAGCCAGCCATCTCGAGTCTCCACCACATTCCTTACCAGTCAGTTAGTGCTGAAGATGATTCTTCTGTCTGCCTGAGGTTATAAGGCTTTTCTATTGCTATTGTTCAGTTGTTTATTCTGAGTGATTGCTCCACAATTTAGTTGTAATTCCAGATTGGTTCTGGGAGGAGGTTAGTGTGGCTTCCATTCACTCCTCTGCCATCTTGCCCCTCTCTCCCACTTTTCTACCTTTTTCTAATCTTCCCTAGCAAACCTAGGAGCCATGAAACATACCCATTAGTAACAGAGTTTCTCTAACTGATCTCAAAAGATTGAGTCTGCTATTTAAGAAATACTAGAGTGGGCTTTGAGGATACCACTGTAACGAAGAACAAACATTATCCCTGGATTCATGAAACTCACAGTCTCAAAGAGCAACATGAACAATAAATACAGACATATACCCAAAATGGCAGGAATATATGCATTAGTTTGCACTTACTGTACCCTCACTTTGAAACAGCACTACCAGTGATTCCATTTACCACCACCCCACACCCCCAGAGAACCAGAGAACCACAGACTTCAACATTGTGAATCCCTGTGTTAGGTGTTAGAAGAGAATTAAACTCTATGACACTCTACAAGATATTTTTTCCCAAAACTAATTAATTAATAATTGACATATAAGTAAAGCAATCTAGGTAGAGATCAGGAGATATAAGTAGAGTCCCAAATCTAGACCTGGCTACATAATTTGTAAGTACTGCTACAAAATGAAAAATGTAGGGCCTCTTGTTCAAAATGATTGAGAATTTCAAGGCAACAATAGAACATTTAAACTAAGCCTATTACCTTTTGTGACTGCATAGTTCACATACCTATGAAATCTTCATGGCTTCTACACTTATTAGAAGTTCAACTTTTAGCCAGTCACTTAACTTACCTCAGGTTATTTAGAGATACAAAATTAGGGGAAAGAAGATTTTCAGTTAGTTCCACTAATATTTGTGTTTCTCTGTTAAGGAGATATGTCGTTTATTTTGAGAGAGTTGTTTTACCCTTTAATATAACCACTAAAATTCTGACTGTGATGCAAAACCAGTTTTGAAAATCCATACAGAGCATTTCACCTTCAACCATATTGATGTTTTTATGTATGTACACCTCCTTAATTGTGTCTAAGAGAAAAAAATCTCCAAACACTGTTCCAAGTTTACCATTTTCCCAAGTATGCCATTGAAATCTGAAATTCCAAACTCAGGTCTCTATAAAGTCATTTATCCCACAGTAAAATGTCTACTTGCACAAATTAGATAGTTTTTCCTATCCCTAAAAAGTTATCTACTCAGAATCATTCTCTATCCTCTATGGTACAGCAACTAGGTCTGCTCCAGTTAAAAAAAAAAAAAAGAGGCAAAATGTCAATTTGAGAGGGAGCTAAACTTTTTATTGTATTAGTTTAATATTTAACATAACATAACTGATAACTATCTAAACCAGGGGTGCTTAATCTGGAATCCATTAAAGAATTCTGATAATTAATTAGCTAGAATAGAAAATATTATATATAAATATGAATATAAAATACATATTTTATATATACCTCTTTATTGTCATCAAGCTCTAAATAACATTTAGCATTTTCTTCAACTGTGAATGTAGGCAACAAACTCAATCACCAATGAAGATTATATATATTTTCATATCATATACTTATTGCATATATCTTAAATACTATTTATGCTCAACACCTCAAAATTAGAATAGTTATTGGACCCCAACGATAGATCATGTGATTTGATGTGTTAGAAAAACTGTATATGATCTAACACAAAATGGTTACACTGAAATAGCTATGTTTCAATATTATTAGCTTCTGTTGTAATCTTAAATATATCATTTTATGCACTTAAAAGCATAATTCTGAGGAAAAGTCAACAGACATCACCAGAATACTCAAAGGGTAAACAGCACAAAAAAGGTGACAAAAACATTGGCCAAAAGAAGTTAAGGAGCTCATGTGAAGATAAAACAGAAACACCTGTACCCTTGTAATAGATCTATTCTAATAAATACTGTCTTTAAAATCTAGTTCAAGCCCTGACTAGTGTAACTCAGTGGGTCTGGTGTCATCCCACAAAGCTAAAATCTAGTTCAACAATAATGGCTACATAGAGCCAAATCTTTGCAATATATTTTAATATAAAAATATTAAATACACCAAAACAAAACAGTTTTTTTCTTTTTGTCTGTTTTTTTTTACTTTTTCAAACATGACAACTGAATGTAACATGAAAGAGTACAACCCAGGTAAATGTTTTGACTCCACTATCTAAAGTGTTATTTGAATTGGTACCTGAGATGATAGTAGGTTACAGTCAATGAACAGTCCTTTTCCAGTTCTGTATCTTTGTATTAATCCAGCCATAATTGCTCCATACGCATACAGGCCAGTGGCAAGATCAGTCATGGCCACTCCTGGACGAACTGGATCTCCATCCTGATTTAAGAGTTAGGTCAGAAAAAGAAAATTTAGGATTGAAACCATCATATGATTTATCCAATAACAAAGGTCAAATAGAAGAAAGAACTGTATATAACTTGTATAAAAATAAACTAAAGAAATTCTACAAAAACTACTTTGTAGGTATCTGTTGGTAGTGAGAATTTAGTTACATTTACTATGTAACCAATGAATTTCTCACCCTACACCCTACCAAACAAACCAAATGAAATAAAATACTTTTAAACATGTCTGGAATTCTTTTTAATACATTTTACCTTATTTACTCTAAAAGAGAAGATAATTGAATCTGAGTCAATCTGTTGCAAAGAAAAGAGTTAAAGTAGTATGAGGGCAGACCCCCCAAAAATGGTATTTATAAAAAAACTCCGTATTCTTACATGTTTAAACTTCATTCATCTTCAAAGTACTCCCCATTTGATACTATACACCTATTGAGACACTTTTCCCACTGCTCAGTTTTTGAACTCATTGATTTTAATGCCTTTCAGTGATTCTGCCACTTTTTGTTTCACCTCTTAAACATTGGCAAAACTTTCCCTTTGAGGACTTTTTCCATCCAGAGAAACCAAAAAAATGTTGCTCGGGGTGACACTGGGTGAATAGGGAAGGTTAGGGACAAGGGTCATGCCATTTTTAGTAAAAAAAACTGCTAAACAGCACAGTGTGGGCAGGTGTGCTCATAAATCATCCATCATGAAACAAGCACATGTGTTGAATCTTCAAAACAAATTCACTGAAGCCAAACGCAGCCTCAAACAACAACACCAGCTGGTACACTGATACAGATGGGTTCCTAGAACACTCACCTAGTTGGGGAAGCCTATACTACAAGGGGCCTGCCTTCCAGAAGATAATTCTGGTTTTTGTGGGGCCCCCCCTTATATTTATTTTTCTATGGTGTATAGAAGGCTTTCCCAAGGGGAAAAAACCTGATCTAATTTCCTTAAAAACATGGTAATAACTGGCAAATAAACTAATAGTATTTGATTTAATAAAAAGACCTGAACCCAAGATGGCAGTAGATTAGGTGGAACCTATACTAACCTCCTCCTGGAAACAAGCTAGAATACAACTAAATTATAGAAATGTCATCCTCAGAAGTAGCTGGAGAGCAGCTTTATAATCAAGGACTTGTGTTACAAGCCACATCGAGAGTGGTAGAAAGTAGAGAGGTATGAAAGGGCTGGCTCCCCCCCATGGGCAGCAACTGAAGTGCCAGAAGCATATCTCAGCTGTGGGGGAGTTTCCCCTGAGAAGTGTGGGGTCTGAAAACCAAGCTAGGTCACCCAGCCTAAAGAACCAGAATAAGGAAAGGCTCCCACATAATATCTGGCTGTGTAAATCAATGGTACTTCTGTCCACCAGAGAAAAATAGCTAGAGATGCAGCCACATTCTTCAAGGACCAAAACACTAAATTTCATTTGTAGCCACTTATCTGAGCTCCAGTAGAGAAAGGTAAGAGAAGACTAAAGCCACATGAGGAGAGCCTAGGGTTAGTGACTCTAAGGAGAGAGCTGAAGGGCCAGCCTCCAGGATCCCAGTGCACAGTCATCACCCTCGTACTGCAGAAGTCATCTTTCTTGGGCACAGCACTCCCCTCCATGAAGCATTGACATGAGGAGAAGCGACAGTCCCACCTTAAGGAATCCATGCCACACCCTGTGGAGGAATAGTCCTCTTGGGGAATACAGCTAGAGGCTCTTCAGTGACTAAGCCTAACAGGCAACCAGCAGGTAAAAGCATATAGCAGTAAGCAGTACTTTGAGACTTTTACTAACCCACCCCCAGGATCAGTGCTCATAAAAGTCTGTCTTACTGCACAGTATGGTCCTTTCCAAGTGCACCTAGGTGCAGGGAAGGAACCATAAGCTATGGATCACTCATAGCTCCAAACAGGTTACCCAGGGCTAGTCACAGGCAACATCCGACATAGGCGTGCACCAGTCTTTGTAGGTCAACCTAGTACATAAAAACAGAGGAAGCCAAAATGGGGAGACAAAGAAGCAGACCCCAAATGAGAAAACAAGAGAATTCTCCAGAACATGAGCTAAATGAAATGAAGGCAAGCAATTTATCAACTATAAAGTAATAATTAAAAGAATGCTCAAATGGCATAAAAAAACATACAAACTATAAAAGGGACTAGTCAGAAATAAAGAATGCAATATCTGAAATAAATAATACACTGAAAGGAATAAAGAGTAGGTGAGATGAAGCATTGGATCAAACCAGCAATTTGGAAGACAACATAGAAATGAACAACCAGGAATTCTGGCCAAGACGGAGGCATAAATAGACATACAGTGCCTCCGCACACAACCAAAAGGACAACAACAAATTTAAACACAAAAAAACAACCAGAATTGACAGAAAATTGAACTGTATGGAAGTCCGACAACCAAGGAGTTAAAGAAGAAACACTCATCTGGACTGGTAGGAGAGACAAAGATGGGCAGCCAGATGGAAAGGACTCATGGCAAGGCAGTGAGTGGCTGGAGGACCAGGATGGGCAAGGCAGCGGCTGGCAGACTGGATGAAGCAGCAGCTTGAGGACAGAGCAGTCACATATTCATGTGAAGATAAACCTGAAGGAAGAACTGGGGTGCTAGATAGACAGAGCAACCCAGGGTTCCACAGGATTCCAGTACAGGGAAATAAAGCCTGAAAGCCTCTGACTGAAAACACCGTAGGGGTTGAGGCAGGAACGGGAGAAACTCCCACCTCTAAGGACAGTTCACTGGAGAGACCAACAGGGTCCTGGAACACACACAAACCCACTGACCTGGGCATCAGCACCAGAAAGGCCCAATTTGATCAAGGCTAGCGGGGAAAGTGACTGAAAACCGGCAAAGAGCAGAGCAAGTGGCACTGTTCCCTCTCAGAGCCCTCCCCCACATACAGTGTCACAACACAGCAACATGGGTTTCCCGACCATGGTGAAACTTAAGGCTCTACCCCTTACTATGTAACAGGAATGCCAAAACACACACACACACACACACACACACACACACACACAGCCCAAATGAAAGACCAGATCAAAGCTCCAGAAAAAAATACAACTAAGTGACAAAGAGAGAGCCAACCTATCAGATGCACAGCTCAAATCACTGGATCAGGATGCTCACAGAAATGGTTGAATATGGTCAAAAACTAGAGGAAAAATGAAGGCTATGAAAAATGAAATAAAGGAAAATGTACAGGGAACCAACAGTGATGGGAAGTAAACCAGGACTCAAATCAACAGTTTGGACCTGAAGGAAGAAATAAACATTCAGCCAGAACAGAATGAAGAAACAAGAGTTCAAAAAAATGAGGAGAGGCTTAGGAACCTCCAGGACATCTTTAAACATTCCAACATCCAAATCATAGGGGTGCCAGAAGGAGAACAACAGCAAGAAATTGAAAACTTGTTTGAAAACATAATGAAGGAGAACTTCCCCAATCTGGCATAGGAAATAGACTTCCAGGAAGTCTAGGAAGTTCAGAGTCCCAAAGAAGTTGGACCCAAGGAAGCAGACACCAAGGCACATCATAATTACCTTACCCAAGATTAAAGATAAGGAGAGAATCTTAAAAGCAGCAAGAGAAAAGGAGACAGTTACCTACAAAGGAGTTCCCATAAGACTATCAGCTGATTTCTCAAATGAAACCTTGCAGGAAA
This sequence comes from Trachops cirrhosus, assembly GCA_028533065.1. NCBI lineage: Eukaryota > Metazoa > Chordata > Mammalia > Chiroptera > Phyllostomidae > Trachops > Trachops cirrhosus. The sequence goes on along the minus strand of CM052549.1, from coordinate 48,348,844 downwards.
AAAGGGGATGGAAAGAAGTATTCCAAGTCATGAAAAGCAAGGACCCATATCCAAGATTGCTCCATCCAGCAAAGCTTTCATTTAGAATGGAAGGGCAGATAAAGTGCTTCTCAGATAAGGTCAAGTTAAAGGAGTTCATCATCACCAAGCCCTTATTTTATGAAATGTTAAAGGAATTTATCTAAGAAAAAGAAGATAAAAAATATCAGCAGTAAAATGACAGCAAACTCACAGTTATTAACAACCACACCTAAAAAATACAACAAAAACAAACTAAGCAAACAGCTAGAACAGGAACAGAATCACAGAAATTGAGATCACATGGAGGGTTACCAGCAGGAGAGTGGGAGAGGGAAAAGTTACAGAAAATAAGTAGCATAAATGGTAGATAGAAAATAGTGGGAGGTTAAGAATAGTATAGAAAATGGAGAAGCCAAAGAATTTACATGTACGACCCATGGACATGAACTAAAGGGGGGAATGTGGGTAGGAAGGGGTGTGCAGGGTGGAGGGGAGTAAAGGGGCGGAAAATGGGACAACTGTAATAGCATAATCAATAAAAATATATTTTAAAAAAAGAAAAGTAGGTAGAAGCTGAGTCCACTCACTCTTGCACTCAAATCGAACACTTGGCTGATCTTCAAAAAAATAAACTGAACATTCAATGGAATCTTAGCTGATACTAAGTGTGGAGGCCAAGGAGTACAGAATATGCTTTACAATGGGCAGTAAGGAGCTTTTATAGGTGAAAGAAGAAATACCCCATGCCTGACTCCTGAAGCCAGAGAGCCTGGTCAAACATCACAGCTTTGCAGCTCCATCCCCTCCCAAGGCAAGAAATACCAGACCAAGGCTAGAAGTGACTTGGATACACAAAGTCAGGGAGATCCAGGCTACACACACACAGTCAGCAGCACACCCATCACTGCAGTAGTGAACGCCAACTGGGAGAGTGCCAAAGAGAATGAGAGGGATACTATCTGCACCTGGATCGGGAGGAAGAGGCTAGCGCTGGCCAGCCTTGACTGTGAGAGACTCCTGACTTTCTGGGAGAGGCGGCATGTACACAAAGCCAGACAGTGACTCACTGCTGCAGTGGCAGTGCCCAAAGAGACTTTTTAAAAGGGGAGTTGAGGCAATCTGGGTAGGGACCCCACATGCAGCTGTCCTGCCAGCAAGGGGAAAGGATTGAGGGAGTGGTTTGCTCCCACTCAGTGCAGCTGGGCAGACTGATCAGAAAGGTGCAAAGCAAGGGGAATTCCCAGCCCCAGCCCAGTGTAGTTGGCAGAGTGGAGAGTGCTGTGAGGGCAGTGGGCAGGAAACTGTGCAACTGAGTTTATTTAAAGCCAGACAGAGTCCTCTTACCTAGCAGAAACTCCAGGAAGGTCACACCAAATCCCCACCACCTGCAGGAGCAGGAAAGATCTGCAAAACAGGCAGGGCAGGCTCACGACCCTGCAGGGTGCAATTCTGCAACACAGACTGCGAAGAAAAGAATGCCTAAAGGGACCATTTTGTACTTTTCTCAGGGAGATAAAATACTCTGGTTCCTAGGGCCCTATTTCACTGAGGCTACCAAAACAGGGAGATCAGAAAGTGGTGCAGAAGAGGGAATCAAGCCCCCACCCAGCCTCACCTGAAACACAGAGCTGCCCTCAACACCAAGCAAGAGAGAGTGGACGCTCTTGCACAGATTGCCCCCGCACCCCATGAAACAAACAGTTAATTAATAGAAACTATGCATTATTGATAGTAAACTGGAACATGCCAAGACAGGTGATGCAAGGGCATGGGGAACATAACCACAATTTTCCCAGAAGACTGAACAGTGCCTCCCAGGGGACACCTTGGGTCCAACCCTCCCAATCTCAACAAAAACTCCCTATAGAGGCAGGTGAAGGTGATACAGGTGGTGTTCAAAGAAGTTGGACAACCCACCCTGGACCTTGAGCTGAGAAAACACCAGTGGCAAATGCAGAAGGAAAAGTCAGAAGGCAAATACCTGGCTGAGATAAATTTCACCTTGTTCTTCTTCAGAATTTACATTGTTTTCCTTCCTTTCACCTAGTCTTTTAATATTCCTTCTCTTCCTTCAATTACATTCCAACTAATTTACTACTCTCTTTTACTTTTTATCTCTTTTATTCAGAGTTTATATTATTATTTTATTGTTATTTCAAATCTCACATGGAACCCTTGCCCTTAACTCCATTTTGCCTTCTTTCTGCTCTTTGTTATTTTCATTGTAAATTTTATTTTCTCCCACACTACACACCTTGTTCCTATTTCATATTCTTACTATTTCTCTTCCCTCTGTCATCTCAAAAGCATTCTTCCTTCCCTTAATCAGCTCACATTATTTTTCCCACTTTTATAATATTTTTCCTTCCCACCTATATAAATCATGGCTTTGTGCACATGGATGTTACAGATATTGATGTACTTCTTGAACAGTATTCCTTTTTGTTCACTATTTTTTGGACTTCAAATCTCAGAGGTTCTTCTCCTGCTGTCTTACTCCATTTTGCCTTCCCCCTGCCTTGGCTTATTGGAGTTAGGAATTTTATTTTACTTTCTAGTTCTGTAGCCTAAATTCTTACTATTTTTCCTCCCCCTATTCTCTCAAAATCATTTTGCCTTATACGAGACATCTCACATACTCTTTGTTCTTTTGTATAATATTTTTTTTCTATTTCATCATTTTTTTACTGTTCTTCAGTCAGTTGTCTGGCCTTTTTTTCCATGGTTCTTCCCTATCCCATGCCTCAGCACTTCGACAGTCAATTCCACCATATCCATGCCGATGTATCCGATGTGTGCTCTTTTGCTTGCCTTTCCCCTTCTTTCCCCGTTACCTCTCACCCTCCACCCCTCTGTTCATTGTCAGTTTGTTCTTTATATCCAACTATCTGGTTCTATTTTCCTCATTTCTTTGTTTTCTATTTGGTTCCACTTATAGGTAAGATCATATGGTATTTCTCATTCACCACCTGACTTATTTCACTTAGTATGATGCTCTCCAGTCTCATACAAGCTATTGCAAAGAGTAGGAGTTCCTTCTTTTTTCCAAGGTGTAGTATTCCATTGTATAAATGTACCACAGTTTTTTGATCCACTTATTTACTGATGGGCACTTAGGCTGTTTCCAGCAATTGGCTATCATGAATAATGCTGCTATGAACATTAAGGTTCATATGGTCTTTTGAATTGGTGTTTCAAGATTCTAAGGATGTAGTCCAAGAGGCGGGGTCACTGAATTGAAAGGCAGTCCATCTTTAGTTTTTTTGAGGAAATTCCATACTGTTTTCCGTAGTGTCTACAAAAGTCTGCCCACCCACAGTGTACTAGGGTTCCCTTTTCTCCATAACCACATCAGCACTTGTTGTATGTTGATTAATGATGGCCATTCTGAGTGGTGTGAACTGGTACATCACTGTGGTTTTAATTTCCATCTCTCTAATGGTTATGTTGAAAATTTTTTCATGTGTATATGGGCCTTCTGCGTGTCCTCTTTGGAGAAGTCTCTGTTCAGGACCTTTGCCCATTTTTTAATTGGGTTGTTTGTCTTCCTGCTGTGGGATCATGTGAATCCTTTATATATTTTGGAGATCAAACACTTGTCCAAAGTATCAATGGAAAATTTAGTTTCCCATACCGTTGGTTTCCTTTCCATTTAGTGGAGGTTTTCTTTAGCCATGAACAACACTTTTAGTTTGATGTAGTCTCATTTATTTATTCTTTCCTTTATATCCCTTGCCCTAGGAGACGTATTGTTGAAAATATTGCTACAAAAATATATGAAATTTTCCTACTTATATCTGAAAAGATCTCCTACCTCTAGTACTTTTATGATGTCATGATTTATATTTGTCTTTTCTATGTTTTCCTTTTTTTATATATTTTATTGATTATGCTATTATAATTCTCCCACTTTTTCTCCACTTTATCCCCCTCTACCACGGACCCCACCTCCCACCAGCAATCCCCCTGCACTTTAGTTCACATCCATGGGTCATACATATAAGTTCTTTGGCTTCTCCATTTCCTACACTATTCTTAATCTCCCCCTGTCTATTTTGTATCTACCATTTATGCTTCTTATTCCCTGTACCTTTTACCCCTTCTCCACTCTTGCCAACCACTGATAACCCTCCAGGTGATCTGAATTTCTGTGATTCTGTTCCTGTTCTAGTTGTTTGCTGAGTTTGTTTTGTAAATTTTAGGCTCAGTTGTTGGTATTTGTGAGTTTTGTTGTCATTTCACTGTTCATAGTTTTGATTTTCTTCAATTTCTTAGATAAGTCCTTTTAACATTTCATGTAATAAGGGTTTGGTGATGATGAACTCCTTTAACTTGACCTTATCTGGAAAGCATTTTACCTGCCCTTCTATTCTAAATGATAGCTCTGCTAGACACAGTAATCTTAGATGTAGGTTCCTTGCCTTTCATGATTTGAAATACTTCTTTCTAGCCCCTTTTTTCCTGCAAGGTTTCATTTGAGAAATCAGCTGGTAGTCTTATGGGAACTCCTTTGTAGGTAACTCTCTCCTTTTCTCTTGTTGCTTTTAATATTCTTTCCTTATCTTTATTCTTAGGTAATATAATTATGATGTACCTTGGTGTCTGCTTCCTTGGATCCAACCCTTTTGGGACTCTCTGAGCTTCCTAGACTTTCTGGAAGTCTATTTCCTATGCCAGATTGGGGAAGTTCTCCTTCATTATCTTTTCAAACAAGTTTTCAATTTCCTGCTGTTGTTCTCCTTCTAGCACCCCTATGATTCAGATGTTGGAACATTTAAAGATGTCCCAGAGGTTCCTAAGCCTCTCCTCATTTTTTTGAACTCTTGTTTCTTCATTCTGTTCTGGTTGAATGTTTATTTCTACCTTCTGCTCCAAATCATTGATTTGAGTCCTGGTTTACTTCCCATCACTGTTGGTTCCCTGTACATTTTCCTTTATTAAGCTTTTTATTTTGATGAAGTCTCATTTATTTATACTTTCCTTTATGTCCCTCACTCTAGGGGACATATTGGTGAAAATACTGATGCGTGGAATATCTGAGATTTTCCTGCCTATGTTCTCTTCTTTTATGGTATCATGACTTATATTTAAGTCTTTCATCTATCTTGAGTTTATTTTTGTGTATGGAGGTAAGTTGGTGGTCTAGTTTAATTTTTTTGCATTTACTTGTCCATATCTCCCAAACCCATTGAAGAGACTATTTTTGCTCCATTTTATGTCCTTGCCTGCTTTGTCAAATATTAACTGACCATATTGATATAGGTCTATTTCTGGCCTCTCTGTTCTTTTTCCTTAGTCTATATGTCTGTTCCCATGCCAGTACCAAACTGTTTTGATTATATAGGCCTTTCTAATATATTTTGATATCACGTATTGTGATCCCTCCTACTTTGTTCTCCTTTCTCAATATTGCTGAGGCTGCTTGGGGTCATTATGATTCCATATAAATTTTTGAAATATGTGAAATATGTCATTGGTATTTTGATAGGGATTGCATTGAATCTATAGATTGCTTTGGGTAGTATTAACATTTTAATGATGTTAATTCTTCCAATACATGACCATGGTATATTCTCTTATTTATTAGTGTCTTCCTTAATATGTTTCTTCAGTATTGTGAAGTTTTCTTAGTACAGGTCTTTTACTTCCTTGGCTCAGTTTATTCCCAGTATTTTATATTTCTTGTTATTATAGTAAATGGGATTTTTCTTCTAATTTCTGTTTCTGATATTTCATTTTTGCTATCCAGAAATGCCTGAGATTACTGAATGTTTGCTTTGTATCCCCAACATTTTGCCAAATTCATTTATTAGGTCAAGTAGTTTTTTGGTGGAGTCTACAGGGTTTTCTATGCACACTATCATGTCACCTGAAAGCAGTGACAGCCTTACTTCTTCCTTTCAGACTTGAGTACCTTTTCTTTCTTTCTTTCTTTCCCTCTTTTTTTTTTGTCTGATTGCTGTGACTTAAACTTCTAATACTATATTGAATAAAAGTGGTAAAAAGTGGACACCCTACCCTTATCCTGTTCCTGATCTTAGGGAGAAAGCTTTTAGTTTTTGCTGGTTGAGTTGATGGTAGCTGTACATTTCCCACATATGGCCTTTATTATGTTGAGGAATGCTCCCTCTATTCTCACTTTGCTGAGTGTTTTTGTCATAAGTGGATTCTGTACTTATCAATTCTTTTTCAGCATCAATTAATATGATCATGTGGTTTTGTCTTTCATATCATTTATGTGATGTATTACTATTGTTGATTTGCACATATTGTACCCTCTTTGCATCCTGGGACGAATCCCATTTGATCATTGTATATAATCATTTTAATGTATTGCTGGATCTGGGTTGCCAATATTTTGTTAAGGATACTCACATCTATGTTCACCAGAGATATTCGTTTGAAGTTTTCTTTCTTTGTTATGTCTTTATCTGGTTTTGGAATTAGTATAATATTGGCCTCATAAAACAAATTGGGTAGTCTTCCCTCTTCTTGGCTTTTTTGGAATAGTTTCAGAAAAACTGGGGTAAATTCTTCTCTAAATGTTTGGTAAAATTCTCCTGTGAATCTGTCCAGCCAAGGGCTTTTGTGTGCTGGGAGATTTTTTTGATACTGCTTCAATTTCACTAGCTGCTGTCGGTCATTCAGGCTTTCTGCTTCTTCTTGACTCAGTTTTGCAGGATTATATGTTTTAGAAATTTGTCCATTTCACCCAGGTTTTCAAACTTCTTGCCATATACTTGTTCATAGTAATTTCTTATAATCCTTTCTGTGGTACTGATTATAATTCTGACTCCTTCATTTCTAATTTTATTTGTGTCATCTCTTTTTTCTTGATGAGTCTGGTTAAAGCTTTTACAATTTTATCTTTTCCAAGAACCAACTGCTGGGATTATTGATCCTTTGAATTGTTCTTTTATTCTCTATGTCATTTAATTCTGCTATGATCTTGTTCTTTCCTTCTATTCACTCTGAGCATTGTTCATTTTTGTTCCTCTACTTTCTGTAGATGTATGGTTATGTCATTTGCTTGAAATTTCTCTATCTTTTTATGTAGGCCTGTATTGCTATGAACCTCCCTCTAGGACTGACTTTGCTGTGTCCCATAGGTTTTGGGTTGTTATATGTACATTTACATTTCTATCCAGAAACTTTTGATTTCTTCCTTGCTCTCTTTGTCTACCCATTCATTGTTTAATAACATGTTATTCATTCTCCATTACATGAATGATTTTGAGTTTTTCCTTGAGGTTGGTTCCCAGTTGCAATTGGATCTGATCTGATCTGAGAATATGTTTGATATGATTTCCATTTTCCTGAATTTCTTAAGCCTTGTTTTGTATCCTATCATGTGGTCTACCTTTCAAAATGTTACATGTGCATTGAAAAGAACATATATTTTGCAACTTTGGAGTGAAAGGTTCTGTATATATCAGTTACTCCCTTTGATCTAGTGTGTCGTTCAGAGCCACAATGTCTTTGTTGATTCTTTGGAAGATCTGTCCATTGTTCACAGTGGGGTGTTAAAATCCCCTACTATAAGTGTGTTGCTGTCTATATCTTTCTTGAAGTCCTCCAAGATTTTCCTTATATATTTGGCTGCTCCTATGCTGTGTGCATATGTTTACAATGTTTATAGCTTCCTGATAGATTCTTCCCTTTAGAAATATGAAATGACCTTCTTTGTCTCTTTTTATGTCCTTTGTTTTGAAGTCTGTTTTGTCAGATATAAGTATTGCTACCCTAGCTTTCTTTTCCTGTCCATTTGCTTGGAATATTTTTCCCCAACCCTTCATGTTCATTCTGGGTAGCTCTTTTGTTCTGAGGTGGGTCTCTTGTAGACAGCATATATGCAGGTCAAGTGTTCTTTTCCATTCAGCTGCCCTATGTTTTCTGAATGGAGCATTTAATTCATTTACAATTAAAGTTACTACTGTATGTACTTATTCATTGCTACTTTTTCCTTTCATACCTCTGTTCCTCTCTATCATTCTATAACTTCATCTTCTTAAAGCAGTCTCTTTAGCATGTGTTTTCATGCTGTTAAGTGGAGGTGTCTTGGTTGTAGGCCTTTGCTTTTCATTACTTGGAATATATCTTGTCATTCCTTACCATCTTGTAGTCTTTCTGTTGAGAAAACAGCTCATGGGAAACATGCCTTATAGGAGCTCCCTTGTATGTTACTATCTGTTTTTCCCTTGCTGCTTTTAAGATTCTCTATTTATCTTTAAAATTTGGCATTTTCATTATGATGTGTCTTACAGTAGTTCTCTTTGGGTTCATCTTGATTGGGACCCTATGTGCCTCCTAAACTTGCATGGTTATCCCCTCTCCAATTTAGGTAAGTTTTCTGTCATTATTTTTTTCAAAGAGGTTTTGTATTCCTTCCCCTTTTCTTCCCTGTGTGGTATTCCTATGATGCAAATGTTGTTACATTTCATCTTGTCCTGAAGTTCCCGTAAACTATCCTCATACTTTTGGAGTGTTTTTTCATGTTGTTGCTCTACCTGCATATTTCTTTCTACCTTGTCTTCCAGATCAGTGATTGGGACCTCTCCTTCATCTACGCTGCTTGTAATTCCTTCTAATGTATTTTTTATTTCAGATATTGTATTCTTCATTACTTCCTGGTTCTTTTTTACAGTTACTGTTTCCTTTTTCATGCTGTTGTAGTTTCCACTTACTTCCTTGTCGTTGACAATGAGTTACTTAAGCGTCCTTGTAACCATTTTTTTAATTCTGTCTGACAGACTGAATGCTTCAATTTCACTTAGCTCTTTCACTGGGGATTCTTCTATTCCTTTTGATTGGGGGTCCGTTCTTTGTCTCCCCAATTTAGGTAACACTTTTTGTTTGTTTCTGCATCTTAGGATGCTCTGCTTTTCCTGACAGTCTTCGTGGATTAGACTTCTGTGGTAGGAGTTCTGTGGGATTCTGTGGGACAGTCTCTCTGATCACCTTGTCTGGATACTCTACAGGTGCCCTTTCTTCCATTTATGTGGGCTCTCTTGTTGTACTTGGACTTTACTTTTTGGTGGCTTCCTTTTCGTGGGTTCTCCCCTTGGGCAAACTTACTGGCAGGTATAACTCCCACCCTGTATTCATTGCACCAATTTTGAAGTTTCTTCTGTACACTTTAGCTTCCAAACTTCATATCAGCTAAGATTCTGTTGGTTGTTTGCTTTCTGGAATATCAAGTAAGTGCCTCATTAAATACATAAGCAAGTGGGCTCAACTCCCACCTACTTCAACACCATCTTCTCCCTCAAATAATCACAGTGTTTGGTAAAGATGCTATTGGGTCTTTTGTATAATATTCCCTATCCACCTTTATTAATCTTTGCTCAGCTTTCAATGATATTGACCCTGCTGTTGTTTGCCTGAAATTTTGTTCCCTTTGATTCACTACCATTTTAATTTTATTTCAAACCTCATAGTATATTCTTCTCTTTTATTACTCCATTTTGCCATGGGCATTCTATGTTTTACTTATTTTTAGAGAGGCTATTTATTTTTTTGTCTTTTTTCATTATATTTTATTTATTATGCTATTATAGTTGGCCCATTTCCCCAGCTTCATTCCCCTCCACCCTGCAAACCTTCTCCCACCCACATCCCCCCCCTTAGTTCATGTCCATGTGTTAGCTTCTACATTTCCCATACTATTCTTGCCTTCCCCCTGTTTTCTACCTACCATCTATGCTACTTACTCTCTGTATCTTTTCCCCCTCTCTCCTCCTCCCCCTCCCCTGTTGCTAACCCTCCATGTGATCTCCATTTCTGTGGTTCTCTTCCTGTTCTAGTTGTTTGCTTACTTTGTTTTTGTTGTATTTTTTAGGCTCAGTTGTTGATATTTGTGAGTTTGTTGTCATTTTACTGTACATGTTTTTTATCTTCTTTTTCTTAGATAAGTCCCTTTAACATTTCATAAAATAAGGGCTTGGTGATGATGAACTCCTTTAACTTGACCTTATCTGAGAAGCACTTTATCTGCCCTTCCATTCTAAATGAAAGCTTTGCTGGATAGAGCAATCTGGGATGTAGGTCCTTGCCTTTCATGACTTG
>CM052549.1:48319037-48338258 GCA_028533065.1 Trachops cirrhosus | reverse complement strand
AAAGAACTTATGCACCCCAATGTTCATAGCAGCACAATTTACAATAGCTAAGTGCTAGAAGCAACCTAGGTGCCCATCAGTAAATGAGTGGATCAAAAAACTATGGTACATTTACACAATGGAATTCTATGCAGCCAAACATAAGAAGGAGCTCATACCCTTTGCAACAGCATGGATGGAGCTGGAAAGCAATATGCTAAGCAAAATAAGCCAGGCAGTGAAAGACAAATACCATATGATCTCGCCATTAACAGGAACCTAAACAACAAAACAAAGAAACAAGTAAAATATAACAAAAGGCACTGAAATAGAGGACAGGTAGTCAGTTACCAGAGGGGAGAGGGGAAGGAATTTCAGGGGAGAAGGAAAAGGTTTACAGGAACAAATACAGAGGACACATGGACAAAACTAGGGGGGTTGGAAAGGGGAGAAAGGAGGGGAGGAATGGGTAGGTGGGCTGGAATGGGAATAAAGGATAGAAACTGTACTGAATAAACTAAAATTAAAAAATTTTAAAAATATTTAAGAAGACTGATATCTTATTAAGCATCTCCTCTGACCATAATGCCATGAAACTAGAAATCGTTCACAAGAAAATAACTGCAATCTCACAAAGACATGGATACTAAATAACATGGAACTAAACAATAAATGGGTTACCAATGAGAAAAAATTCAAAATATACCTTGATCTCAAAGAAGTGAGAACACAACAAACAAAAATCTCTGGGACACAGTGAAGGAACTCCTAGAGGGAAGTTCATAGCATCACAGGCCTACCTCAAGAAACAACAAAAAGTTAAAATACACAAACCTTTAACCAGGTAACCCAGAAAAAAAGAGAGAGGACCAAAATGAACAAAATCAGGAATGAATGAGAAGTAACAACTGATGCCAAATAAATACAAAAGATTGTAAGGAGATGTAACAAACAACTATATGTCAACAAATTTGATAATTCTGAAAACAATTAATAAATTCCAAGGGTTTCCAGCCAAGATTGAGGCGTAGGTAGATACACTGTGCCACCTCACACAATCAAAAGAAGGACAACAAAATTTAAAAACAACCAGAACAGCCAGAAAATTGAACTGTATAAAAATCCAACAACCAAGGAATTAGAGAAGAAACATTCATCCAGACCAGTGTGGTGGGGAATGCAGACAAGCATCCCGGCAGAGAGGAGACACAGCAATGTGGTGGCTGAAGGACTGGGGTCAGAAAGATTCTGGCTCATGGACTGTGTGAGGCAGTGGCTAGTGGACCAGGCAGTGCCACATCTGCATGTGGATAAACTGGGAGGAACAACCGGAGAGTGAGACAGACCATGAAACTCAGGGTTCCAGTACAGGGAAATAAAGCCTCAAAACCTCTGACTGAAGAAAGCTGTGGAGGTTGAGGTGGCAGGAGAACCTCCCAGTCTCACAGGAGAGTTCACTGGAGAGACCCACAGTATCCTAGGCATACACAAACCCACCCACATGTGAATCAGCACCAGAAGGGCACAATTTGCTTTGGGGTAGTGCAGAAAGTGACTGAAAGCAAGTAGAGAGCTAAGCAAGTGACATTGTTCCCTCTTGGACTACTCCCCCACATTCCGCATCACAATGCAGCAATGTGGATTGCCCCAAATTGGTGAATAACAAGGCTCTGGCCCATACTACGCAACAGGCACACCACGACAGAGAAATATGGTCCAAATGAAAGAACAGGTCAAAACTCTAGAAAAAATACAATTAAGTGACAAAGAGATAGCCAACATAACAGATGCACAGTTCAAAACCCTGGTAATCAGGATGCTCACAGAAATGGTTGAGTATGGTTGCAAAATAGAGGAAAAAGTGAAGGCTATGAAAAGTTAAATAAAAGAAAATGTACAGGGAACCAACAGTGACAGGAAAGAAACCAGGACTCAAATCAACAGCTTGGACCAGAAGGAAGAAATAAACATTCAACCAGAACAGAATGAAGAAACAAGAATTCAAAAAAATGAGGAGAGGCATAGGAACCTCCAGAACAACTTTATATGTTCCAACATCTGAATCATAGCAGTGCCAGAAGGAGAAGAACAACAGCAAGAAATTGAAAACTTATTTGAACAAATAATGAAAGAGAAATTCCCAAATCTGGCAAAGGAAAGACTTCCATGTACTCCAGGAATCTCAGAGATTCTCAAAAAAGTTGGACTCAAGGAAGCACACACAAAGGCACATCATAATTACATTACCCAAAATTAAAGATAAGAAAAGAATCTTAAAAGCAGCAAGAGAAAAGGAGACAGTTACCTACAAAGGAGTTCTCATAAGACTACCAGCTGATTTCTCAAATGAAACCTTGCAGGCAAAAAAGGGGCTAGAAAGGAGTATTCCAAGTCATGAAAGGCAAGGACCTACATTCAAGATTGCTCTATCCAGCAAAGCTTTCATTTAGAATGGAAGGGCAGATAAAGTGCTTCTCAGATAAGGTCAAGTTAAAAGAGTTCATCATCACTAAGTCCTTATTATGTGAAACGTTAAAGGGACTTATTTAAGAAAAAGAAGATCAAAATACTGAACAGTAAAACAACAACAAACTCACAGCTATTAATGACTCATCCTAAGGAAAAAAAGTAAAAAAAAAAAAAAAAAAAAAACAAAGTAAGCAAACAACTAGAACAGGAACAGAGTCACAGAAATAGAGGTCACATGGAGAGTTTTCAGCTAGAGGGGAAGGGGATAAGTGGGGGTAAAGGGACAGGGAATAAGTAGTATTAAGCGGTGGTACAAAATAGGCAGGGGGAGGTTAAGAATTGTATAGAAAATGTAGAAGCCAAAGAACTTATATGTACAACCCATGGACATGAACTAAAGGCAGGCAATGCAGGTGGGTGAGTATGTGCAGGGAAGAAAGGACTAAAGAGGTGAAAGTGGGACAACTGTCATAGCATAATCAATAAAATACATTTAAAAGAAAAATGTCCTCCTGACATAATCAAAATATTAATTTATATGAAAAACTAAAAGGATTTGTGTAAGTTTTATACTTTTAACCCAAGTTGTCACAGATAATATAACAGGATTATTTATAAGAGTTAAGTGCATAATGTATGTAAAATTACCTATCATGGTGTATGACAATAAAGTTCAACAAATGCAAAAAATAAATAAATAAATTCAAAAAACACACTATAATCCAAAACTAAATCAAGAAGAATCAGAGAATCTTAGTAGACAGATTCTCAAGCAGTTATTTAAACTGAAGCAGTGAAACTGCAGCAGTTGTTTTTAAAAACCTCCAACAAACAAAAGCCCTGGACTGAAAGGGTTCACAGATAAACTTTACCAAACATACAGAGAAAATCTACACATTAATTCTTAAACTATTGCAGAAAATTCAAGGGGAGGGAAGACCCCTAAGCTCATTTTACAAGGCCAGTAGTATCCTAATTCCAAAACCAGATAGAGACACTAACAAGAAAAAAAGAAAACTATGGACCAATATATCTGGAGAACACAGATGCTAAAATCCTCAACAAAATATTACCAAGCCAAATACAGCAACACATCAAAAATATCATGCACCATGATCAACTGGGATTTATGCTGGGGGTATAAGTTTGTAGCAATATCTTCAAATCAATAAAATGATATACCACATAAACAAAATGAAGTCAAAACCACATGATAATATGAATAGATGCAGAAATAGCATTTGATAAAATCCAGCACCTATTTATCATAAAAATACTCAGTAAGGTGCGAATACAGGGAACATGCCTAAACATAATAAAGGCCATATATGAAAAACCTACAGCCAACATCATGCACAATGGGCAAAATCTGCAAGCATTCCATTTAATATTGGGGACAAGAAGTGGATATCAGCTTTCACACTGTTATTCAACGTACTAGTGGAAGTCCTAGTCACAGAAATCAGACAAAAAGAAGAAACAAAAGGCATCCAAAGAAAAGGAAGAAGTAAAATGGTCATTATTTGCAGATGGCATGATACTGTATATACAGAGCCCTAAAGCGTTGACAACAACAAAAAAACTACTAGAACTGATAAATGAATTCAGTAAAGTATCAGAATAAAAATAATATCCAGAAATCAGTTGCATTTTATAGAACTTTAATGACCTATCAGAAAGAGAAATTAAGAAAATAAACTCATTCACAATTGGTTCCAAAATAAAATACCTAAAAATAAATTTAACCAAAAATGTAAAAAGCATGTATTTCGAAAATTTTGATTGAAGAAGATACAAATAAATGAAGCACATACCATGATCATGGATAGGAAGAATTAACAGCATTAATATATCCATAACCCAAAAGAATCTACAGATTCAGTACAATTCCTATCAAGATACCAATTGCATATTTCACAGAACTAGAACAAATATTCCAAAAATGTATAAGGAACAACAATAGATCCTGAATAGAAACAGTGATCCTGAGAAAGGAGGAGGAAGTTAGAGGATCACACTGTCTAATATCAAACTATACTACAATTCCATAGTAATCAAAATATCACAGCACTGGCATAAAAACAGACATATTAATCAATGAAACAGAACAGAGAATCCAAAAATAAACCTACACCTCTATACACAATTAATATTTGATAAAAGGGGCAACAACATACAATGGGCTAAAGATAGTTTATTCAATAAATGGCATTGGAAAAACTTGACAGATATGTGCAAAAAAATGAAACTTGTTCACCTTAAACCATACACAAGAATGAACTCAAAATGGATTCAAGACTTAAATGTTACATTCTAAACCATAAAAATTCTAGAAGAAAAGATCGTCAGTAAACTCTTGAGCATTTCTAGCACAAATATTTTTTTCTGATGTATCTTCCCAGGCAAGGGAAACAAACAAAAAAAAATGGTACTATTATCAAAATGGTAATTTCTGTACAGCAGAGGTGTCCAATCTGCAGCCTATGGGCCACATGTGAGGACCTTTTTGCTTATCTGTGGTGGCAAATATCATGAAAATTATGCACAGACCTTTATTTTGCTCATCACTTTCCATTAGTGTTTGTGTATTTAATGTACAGCCCAAAACAACTCTTCTTCTTCCACTGTGGCCTAGAGATGCCAAAAGGTTGGACATCCCTGCTATACAGCCAAAAAAAAATCAACAAAATGAAAAGACAACCAACTGAATGGGAGAATATATTCACTGACACATCTGATAAGGGGTTAATATCCAAAATTTGTAAAGAACTTTTAACACCAAAAAAATCCAATTAAAAAAGAGGAAAATGACCTGAATAGAATGTTCTTCAAAGAGAACATACAGATGGCCAATAGACATATCAAAAGATACTCAATGTAAATTAAAACCAAAGAGAGATATTGCCTCATACCTGTCAGAATGGCTATTATCAACAAATCAACAAAAGGACAAGTATTGGTGAGGATGTGGATAGAGGGCATCTCTCATGCATTGTTGGAGGAAATGCATATTTGCACAGCCTCCATGAAATACAGAATGGAGTTATCTCAAAAAAACTAAAAATGTAACTACAATTAAAAATATCCCAGTGACTCCACCTCTGAAAATGTATCTGGAGAAACCCTAAACATTGAGTCTAAAAGAAATATGCATCTGTATGTTCATTAAGCATTATCTACAATAGCCTAGATTTGGAAGCAGTTCAAGTGTCCATCAGTAGATGAATGGATTAAAAGGCTATGGTACATTTACACAGTGAAATACTACTTAGCTGTAAAAAATAAAGTCAAATTTTACCTTTTACAACAACATGAATGAACCTGTGGAACACAATGTTAAATAAAATAAGCCAGTCAGAGAAAGAAAACTATCATATGATGTCAATCATATTTACAATCTACTTAACAATCTGAACCAACATGCAAAACAGAAACAAATACATAGCTAGAGAGCAAGCTGATAGCTCTGGCGGGGGAGATATTGGGGAGCGAGGTGGTATCAAACAAAAAAAGAGAAAGAACTCATGGACACGGACAACAGTTGGTGATTGCATGGGTGGGGAAATGAGGGTGGGTGAAGATGGAAGAGGATATAAGAGAATAAGCGGTAATGGAAAAAATGCAACAAAAATTAAAAATTAAGGAGAAATCCAAGATGGCAAGGAGTAAGTAGAAGCTTCACTCAACTCCTCCCAGGACAAACTTGGCTTACAACTAAATTAAAGAAAAATCATCCATAATAACCACCCAAACATTAGCTGCATGGGAAACCTTACAACAAAGGACTGACAGAAGAAACCACTTCACCACAATGAAACTGGGAGAGAATGTGGAGGTGCCAGAGTTATAGCTGGGTACCCACAGGTGGCATCTGAAGGTCCAGAGGAATATTTCAGCTGCAAGGAGGTTCCCCCTGAGAAGTTTGGGGTCTAAAGCCCAACCTGGGCTCCCCAGCTCACAGCACAATAACCAGAAAAGCAACCCAAATAATATCTGGCTGTGCAAAGCAGTGGGGTTTCTGTCTTCCAGGGAGAGACAGCTAGAGAAACAGAGAGCCTCACGAAGTGATAACACAAAAAAATTTCATTTGCAGCCACTTAGCTTGGGCTCCAGCAGAGGGAGGACAGACTGGACTACAGAAGAGGTATGGTAAAGTGGAATAGAAAAGAAGAGACTCTGGGGTAGGTGGCTCTGGGTAGGCAACTGAAGGATGAAGTGCCAGGACCCCAGTGTTGAGTCATTTCCTATACAGAGCAAGCCATCATTCTCAGGCAGAGCACTACCCTCCAAGTGGCATCAGCTGAAGGGGAAGCAACAGCCCTACCCACAGGAATCCCTCTCACCCTAACCTGTGGAACTTAAGCCAGACTGCTGAGTATACCTGGAGATTATATCAATGATCAAACCTAACAACTAAGGTGAATCTCTGGGAGCTCTAAGAATAGCTGACTCTCTCCCAAGACTGGTACTGCCAAAAGCCAGCCTTGATGTGCAGCCTGGATTTTTCTGCACACACCCAGGCCCAAAAGAGGCAGCCACAACAGTGGATCGCTGATAGCTATGAACAGGTTGCCCAGAGCCAGTCATAGGCAGCACCTGACACAGGCCTCAATCAGAGTCTTTGCAGATCTACCTAACACACACAAACAAATACAAAGAAGCAGCCAAAATGGGAACACAAAAAAACATACCCCAAATGAAAGAATAAGAGAATTCTCCAGAAGACCTAAATGAAATGGAGGCAAGCAATTTGTGAGATATAGTTTAGAATAATGATTATAAGGACACTTAACATTATGAAAAAGGAACATAAAACCATAAAAAGGGTCATTCATACATAAAGAATGAAATATCTAAAATAAATAATATACTGGAAGGATAAACACTAGGTTAGATGAAGCTGAGGATGAAATCAGTAATTTGGAGGACAAGGTAGAAAAAACTCCCACGCAGAGAAAAAAAAAATTTTTTTAAAATGAGGGGATCTTAAGAAACGTTTGGGATAGCATGAAGCATAACAACTTCTCCATTACGGGAATACAAGAAGGGAAGAGAGTAAGCAAGGGATCAAGAACCTATTGGAAGAAATAATGACCAAAAACTTACTTAATCTGTTGAAAGAAAAAGACACACAAATCTAGGAAATGCAGAGAGTCCCAAACAAGATGGAACAACTAAGGCCTACACCAAGAGACATCATAATTAAAATAACAAAGTTTAAAGACAAGGAGCAAATTCTAAAAGCCACAAAAGAAAAGAAGTTGGTTACCTAGAAGGGAGGTCCAATTACACTGTCACATGATTTCTCAACAGAAATATTTCAGGCTAGAAGGGATTGGCATGAAATAATAATGGTGATGGAAAGCAACATTATACAAGCAAGGTTACTTTACCTAGCAAAGTTATCATTAAAAATTAAGGAGAAATAGAGAGGTTCCCAAAAAAGAAGCTAAAGGAGTTTGTTAACACCAAACAGTTACTGCAACAAATGTTAAAGGGCTTTCTTTAAAGAGAAGAAGGAGGAGAAGGAGAAGAAAGAAGGAGAAGAAGGAGGAGGGGAAGAGTGGGGGGAGGAAGAGAAGGGGAATGGAGAAGGGAGAGGAAAAAGGAGAAGAAGAAAGAAGAAAAAAGAAAAATAGTTTAAAACTAAAATGACAATAAATACATAGCTATTAATAATCACCTTAAATGTAAATAGCTTTAAATACTCCAATCAAAAGACATTATGTAGCTGAATGGATAAGAGAACAAGACGGATATATATGCTCTCTCCAAGAGACCTAAACCTTACCAAAAGAAACACACACTCTACAAGTGAAGGGGTGGAAAAATATATTTCATGCAAATGGAAAGGGGGAAAAACTGGGTTATCAATATTTATATCTGACAAAATATATTAAAACCAAGGCTACAGTAAGAAAAAAAAGGACACTACAGAGTGACACAAGGAACAATCCAACAAGAGGATATAGCCATACTAAACATTTATGCACACAATATAGGAACACCTAAATATGTAAAGCAAATACTGATGGACATAAAGGGAGAGATCAACAGAACTACAGTCATGGTAGGGGTTTTTAACACCCTACTGACTTTAATGGATAGATCTTCTAGACAGAAAATCAACAAGGAGGCAATGGGCTTCAATGACACACTAGATCAAATGAATTTAATTGATATATTCAGACCATAAACTTCAAAGCAACAGAATGTACATAGGTTTCAAGTGCATATGTAATGCTTTCTAAGACTGACCATATGTTGGGACACAAGACAAGTCTCAATAAATTTAGGAAGACTGAACTCATATCAAGCATCTCCTCTGACCATAATGCTATGAAACTAAAAGTCAATCACAAGTGAAAACTGAAAAATACATGAAGACATACATAGAAGTTAAATAAATTGTGATTAAACAGTGAATGAATAAACCAATCAGATCAAGGAAGAAATAAAAAAATACCTTGACATAAATGACAACAAGGGTCTGATAACCAAGGAGTTAAAGAAGAAACATTCATCCAGACCGGTAGGAGGGGCAGAGATGGGCAGCCGGGTGGAGAGGACTCATGGAAAGGTGGTTGCTGGAGGACCCCGCAAGGGGGCGGATTATAGAGTGGGGCAGGCAAGGCAGCAGCTGGCCAGCAAGGTGACAGCTGGCAGACCCAGCAAGGCAGCATCTCATGGAGCGGGTAGTCCCACATTCATGTGCAGATAAACCAGGAGGAACAACTAGGGAGCAAGACAGACCACACAACCCAGGGCTCCAGCATGGAGAAATAAAGTCTCAAACACTGACTGAAAACAATGGTAGGGATTGAGGCTGCAGCAGGAGAAACTCCCAGCCTCACAGGAGAGTTTGCTGGAGAGACCCACAGGGTCCAAAACATACACAAATCCACCCACCCGGGAATCAGCACCCGAAAGGGCCAATTTGCTTGTGGGTAGTGGGGGAAGTGACTGAAAACTGGCAGAGAGTGGAGCAAGCACCATTGTGCCCACTTGGACCCTTCACCCACACACAGCATCACAACAGTGATGTGGGTTACTTAGGTGCACACCCAAGACTCCACCCCTTACTACGTAACAGGCAGGCCAAAACAAAACAAAACAAAAAGGCCCATATGAAAGTACAGATCAAAGCTCCAAAAAATACAACTAAGTGACAAAGAGATAGCCAACCTATCAGATGCACAGTTCAAAATACTGGTAATCAGGATGCAACAGAATTGGTTGAGTATAGTCATAAATTAGAGGAAAAAATGAAGGCTACGCTAAGTGAAATAAAGGAAAATGTACAGGGAACCAACAGTGATGGGAAGGAAACTGGGACTCAAACCAACAATTTGGACCAGAAATAATAGAGAAAGATTCAACCAGAAAGGAATGAAGAAATAAGAATTAAAAAAAATGAGGAGAGGCTTAGAAAACTCCAGGACATCTTTAAATGTTCCAACATCTAATTCATAAGGGTACCAGAAGGAGAAGAACAGCAAGAAACTGAAAACTTATTTGAACAAATAATAAAGGAGAACTTCCCCCATCTGGCAAAGGAAATAGACTTCCAAGAAGTCCAGGAATCTCAGAGAGTCCCAGAGAAGCTGGACCCAAGATGGAACACACCAAGGCACATCATCATTACATTATCCAAGATTAAAGATAAGGAGAGAATCTTAAAAGCAGCAAGAGAAAAGGAGACAGTTACCTACAAAGGAGTTCCCATAAGACTATCAGCTGATTTCTCAAATGAAACCTTGCAGGAAAAAAGGGGATGGAAAGTATTCAAAGTCATGAAAGGCAAGGACCTACATCCAAGATTGCTCTATCCAGCAAAACTTTCATTTAGAATGGAAGGGCAGTTAAAGTGCTTTTCAAATAAGGTCAAGTTAAAGGAGTGCATCATCACCAAGCCCTTATTATATGAAATGTTAAAGGGATTTATCTAAGAAAAAGAAGATAAAAAATATGAACAGTAAAATGCTAGCAAACTCACAGTTATTAACAACCACACATAAAACAAAGCAAACAACTAGAACAGGAACAGAATCACAGGAATGGAGATCACATGGAGGGTTATCAGCAGGGGAATGGGAGGGGAAGAGAGGGGTTAAAGTTACAGAAAATAAGTAGCATTACATGGTAGGTACAAAATAGGCAGGGGGAGGTTAAGAATAGTATAGGAAATGTAGAAGTCAAGGAACTTACATGTACAACCCATGGACATGAACTATAGGCGGTGGGGGTGGAATGTGGGTGAGAGGGGGTGTACAGGATGGAGGGCAATAAAGGAGGGAAAATGAGACAACTGTAATACCATAATCAATAAAATATTTAAAAAATTTTTCATACTTATACAAAAATGACAAACTTACAAGAAAAGAGAATAGAGTAGTATAATAATCTTTTGTTTGTTTGTTTTGTTGTTTAGGTTCCTGCTAAATGTGAGATCATATGGTATTTGTCTTTCACCGCCTGACTTATTTCACTTAGCATAATGCTTGCCAGTTCCATCCAAGCTGTTGCAAAGGGTAGGAGTGCCTTCTTTTCTTTCTGCTGCATAGAATTCCATTGTGTAAATGTAGCATAGTTTTTTGATCCATTCATTTACTGATGGGCACCTAGGTTGCTTCCAGCACTTGGCTATTGAAAGTTGTGCTGCTATGAACAGTAAATGGGTGCATAACAGTAAAAGGTCAACCTATGGGTGCATAGGCTCACCTTTAACAAGAACCTAATCAACAAAACAAACAAACAAGTAAAATATAGCCAAAGACACTGAAATTGAGAACAGGCTGACAGTGACCAGAGGGGAGAGGGGAGGGAATTTCAGGGGAAAGGGGGAAGGGTTTGCAGGAACAAGTGTAAAGGACATATGGACAATAACAAGGGGGGCTGGAAACAGGAGGGAGATGGGGAGGGCTGGGGAGTGGGCTGGGATGGGGTTAAAGGGCAGAAAACTGTACTTAAACAACCAAAATTAAAAAAATGTGATGAAAAAAAGAGTAGTATAATAAGCACCTATATACCCATCACCCAACTTTAACAATTATCAACATTAGCTGTTTTTATGAAACCTATCCTGCCCATTTTGCTTGTTTAAAATTTAAAATGTGAATTATGAAATATTCCAAACTTACAGAAAATAATAAAATAGATGCTCTAGTTCCCACCATTCCAATTTAACAATGTGATATTGTTGAGTGACTTTATTTTATTTTTTTAGATTTTTTTAAATTTATATTTGAAAAAGGGGAAGGGAGGGAGAAAGAAAAAAATAATAATAAAATAAAAAATAAAGTACCTAGTAATGAATTTAATAAGGAATGTAAAAGACCTGTACTCAGAAAATTACATGATACTGAAGAAAGTAAATGAAGAAAATACAAGTAAATGGAAGTATATACCATGTATGTTGATAAGAGTTAGCACCATTAAAAGGTCCATACTACCCAAAGCAGTCTATAAATTCAGTGCAATTCCTATCAAAATACCAATGGCATATTTCACAGAACTACAACAAATAATCCAAAAATTTATGTGAATCCACAAAAGACCCCAGATAGCTTCAGAAATTTTGAGAAAGAAGAACAAAGAAGTATCATCCTACCCAATAACAAACTATGCTGCAATTAAAATGGCCTGGTATTGGCTTTAAGAACAGACTTATAGATATATATGAAACAGAATAGGAAGCCCAGAAATATGCCATGCCTATGTGGTCATTTAATATTTTCAAAGTGGGCAAGAACATACAATGAGGGAAAGAAAGTCTGTTGAATAAATGGTGCTGGGAAAATTGAAGAGACACATGCAAAAAAAAAAAATAAAAGTAGACCACTCTTACACCATACACAGAATGAACTCAAAATGGATGAAAGACTTAAATGTAAGAATCGAAACCATAAAACTCATATAAAAAACATAAGCACTTATATCCCTGACAATTCTCTTACCAATATTTTTCATATGTAACTGTTCAGGAAAGTAAAAAAAATTAAAAATAAACAAGTCAGACTACATCAAACTGAAAACTTTTTGCATAGCAAAGGATCCATCAACAAAACAAAAAGACAATCAACATAATGGGAGAATATATTTGCCAAAATACATATGATAAGAGGGAAATATCGAAAATTTATATAGAACTCAGACAACTCAACACTAAAAAACAAACTTACAATTAAAAAATGAGCAAAGGACCTGAATAGACACTTCTCAAAAGAGAACATACATATGCTCAATACACACATGAAATGATGTCACTAATCATTAGAGAAATGCAAATTAAAACTATAATGCGATATTACCTCATACCAGTCAGAATGGCTATCATCAACAAATCCACATATAACAATTGTTGGCATAGGTTTAGAGAACAGGGAATCCTCGTCACTTTGTTGGGAATACATATTGGTGCAGATACTATGGAAAACAGTATGGAGGGTCCTCAAAAAATTATAATGGCACTGTCTTATTACCCAGTGATTCCATTTCTGGGTATTTATCAGAAGATACCAAAACACTAATCTAAAAGAATATACAAAGTTCTGTCCAGAAAAAGTCCAGCCTTTGTTAATATAGTGAGAATAGTTTTCGCAACACTGAAGTAACCTAAGAGCCGAGAGTGGACTGGAATGCACATGTGTGAACAATGATGACTTAACTGTAGTAGTCAGCATGAGCAGAGGACACTGTTGAGTAAGTATGTGTACTGGGTGGCCATTACATTCAAAATAATTGAGTAGAGCAACAAATCTGCCTCAGATTTTGCAATAAGCTTGAACATTCCTCCGCGGAAACTATTCAATCAACTCAGAAGGCCACAGCTATGGGCAACTGGTGATTGGCAGCTTCATCACAACAAAATGCCCACTCATGTATCACATGTCATGCAGAGTTTTTTGCTGAAACATCAAATCACCCAGGTGACTCAACCCCGCTACAGCCCAGATTTGGTACCCTATGACTTCTGTCTTTTCCTAAAACTAAAATCACCTTTCAAAGGGAAAACATTTCAGACCATCGATGAGAGTCAAAAAAAATGGATGGGGAAGCTACGGTGACTGGGAGAACTGTGTGAGGACCCAAGATGCCTACTTTGAAGGGGACTGAGGTATCATTTCCCTATGTGCAATGTTTCTTGAATCTTCTATTTTCATCAACAACTATCTCTGTTTCATATTACATGGCTGGGTACCTTCTGGACATACCTCGTGTGAACCCCTATGTTCACTGCAGCATTATTTACAATAGGCAAGATATGAAAGCAACCCAAATGCCCATCAATAGATGAGTGGATAAAAAAGCTGTGGTACATATGTACAATGAAATATTACTTGGCCATAAAAAAAGTAAAATCTTATTATTTGGACTTATGCTCCAAATGAGGATATGCTAAGTGAAATAAGTCAGCCAAAAAGATGAATACCATACACAAATTTTCATAGCAACATTATTTATAAGAGCTTAGAGTGAAACTAACCCAACTGTCCATCAACTGGAACATGGATAAATTGTGAAATAGCCATAAGATGGGATATTCTAGGAAGTAAAAAGAAATGAAGTACTAATACATGCTATAACGTGGAAAAACTTTCAAAACATTAAGATATGAGAGAAGGTTGTCAACAAAAGCCACATATTATACGATACTATTTTCATGAAATATCCAGAAAAGGTAATACATAGAGACAGAAAGTAGAACCAGGGGCTTGAAGGAAGTAGAAATAGGAAATGCTGCTAATAGTATGGTGTTCTTTTGGGGGGATAATGAAAATGTTCCAAAACTGATACTGGTGATGGTTGCACAACTCTGTAAATATACTAAAAATTACTGAATTGTACACTTTAAATGCACAAATTATATGGCATATAAATTATTTCATAAAATGTTTATTTAATACCATTATAACGCTAATAATTAAATAAAACAAAAATAGAAATGCATAAAAATAAAGTTAAAAAGTTTTTTTCAAGGCTTGCTAAAACCAGGTATTTAGTAAAATTCTAGAAGTTATATTTCATTCAAGGTTTTTTAGTAACAATGACTACAGAAGATGTATTATTTTTTTTCTAGCATAGTTCAGAGGTAACTATGCTTATAGTTTGGAAATCACTTATAATCATATTCCTGTCATAGAAGAACTGTCAGCATGCCAAAGGAAAAGGAGAGTGAAAATAAATTACCATCCAGTAATCTCCACAGAAAACCCCATTGTGGCTATGAAGTGATTAATTATTCTCAGATACAATAAGACCAAATCAGAGAAGGTGTAATGTATTCAGCTCCCCATCCACACCTGGATCTGCAATGGAGCTCTTCTTCAATGACAACAAAAAACAATGTGTCCCTTCACCTCAAATCTGGGAGAGTAGCACTGTCTCTTTATGTCAACAGCTATAGGAATTCATCACAAATGAGTAAAATTACATTTCAGAAAAAAATGGATAATTAACTAAACTTGTTAAGCAGTATGCCCTAGAATCCCTTTCTAATTTATTGGATGAAGTGGATTTAAATTGATCTGGAGACTTTCAGATATTAAGAAATATTTTTATTTTACTAAATTTTAATTCTAGATATTAATACTAGAACGATTTTTTAAATTTTTTCTCATGGTCACTTGGAAACCACTTTAAATGTATTTGCCTATTTTAATAAATTCATGAGCCCTGGTTGGTGTGGCTCAGTGGATTGAGTGCCAGCCCACAAACCAAAAGGTCACCAGTTCAGTTCCTGGTCCTGGCACATACGTGGGTTGCAAGCCAAGTCCAAATGATGTAGTTCTCACATATTGATTGATGTTTCTCTCCTTCTCTTTCTCCCTCCCTTCCCCTCTCTCTAAAAATAAATTTTAATAAAATACTAATAAATTAATGAAACTCTTTTGTAGGAACAATTTGTAATGATTGTCTTGACCTGTAAAACTAAAACAGGTATACTTTTCATCAACAAAGGCATAAGAAGAGGAAAATTTTCCCTGGCCAGGTAGCTCAGTTGGTTAGAATGTTGACTGACACCATGGTTGAGGGTTCAATCTCCAGTCAGGGCACATAGAAGAAGCAACCAATACATGCATAAAAAAGTGGAACAAATCTGTGTTTTTCTCTCTCTCTCAAAAAAATAAAATTTTTAAAAGAGAAAAGAAAAATTTTACTGAAAACTTAAGGTATACAGTTATAGTGGAAGGATAAAGCATAAAATAATAATATTGAGTCTTCCCAATTACTCACTTTTCATATTCATTCATGTATTTCTCCTCTCTCACTATTATCAACATTGTTTTCTTATACTACCTCACTCCCCCATTCAGCCATGTATTCAAAAACTCATTAAACATAAAACCTGCCCAGACCAGCGTGGCTGGCTCAGTTGCCAAGCAAAAGACCACTGATTTGATTCTCAATTTGATTCCCAGTCAGGGCTCATGCCTGGGTTAGGGCCAGTCCCTAGCTGAGGCATGTGTAAGAGGCAACTAATGGATGTTTCTCTCACACATTGATGTTCCCCCCTCTCTCTCTTCCTCCCTTGCCCTCTCTCTAAAAGCAAATAAACAAAATCTTTAAAAAAATTAAAACCTGAACATTACTTGGAATATTACTAAAATCTGAATAAAATGTGGAGTTTAGTTAATAGTATTGTACAAACCAATGTTAATATCTTAGTTTTGATTACTAACTGTACTATGGTTTTATAGTGTTAACATTACAAAATGGTAAAGGGTATAGAGTATATGGTAATGATGAAGGGTATGAATTAAGAGTATTGGAACCTTCTGTACTATTTTAGCAACTTTTCTGTAAGTATGAAACAGTTTTAAAAATAAAAATGTTGAAAAGTGAAACCTGAATTATTTATTTTAAAAATAAAATATGCCAATTTTGAAATGACAGAAACATTATAGTGATTTTTATTTATAAAAATAATGCAAGCTAGATGCTCTAGCCAGTGTGGCTCAGTTGGTTGGAGTATTGTCCTGAACACCAAAAGGTCACAGGTTTTATTCTCCATCAGGGCACATACCTAGGTTGCAGGTTGGGTCCCTGGTTGGACCACATACAAGAGGCAACAAATCAATATTCTCCCTCCTCCTCTCTTCCCCCTTCTCTAAAATCAATGAGCATATCCTAGAGTGAGAATAAAAAACAAAATAAAAATATTGCAAGCTAGATAATATAAGAGCACAAACAGGACAAAAAAATTGTAAAGGTGTTTCCTTTACATCACAATAGCCTAAGTTATAAAATTAAGAATTTTAAAAGATTATTACTTAGACAATTTAAGATTATTTAATGTTTTCATTTATTTGTCCATGTCTGTTCCCACTACTTTCAGAGTCTGCCCAATGAACAGATAGTAAAAAAGGAAGGAAGATAAAAAGAAGGGAAAATCATCTGTTTTAAGTTATTACTTAAAACTTTGTTTTGGTTTAAAAATATATGTAGTAAACTGACAAATTCTGGCAGATAATTCAATTAAGAAGCATGAATTTGAAAAGTCACCAAGCGTTTTTCTCTTTAGTTATAGTACTCAACCTATACTTATAAAAGTATAGGTAAAGTACTCAACCTATTACTTATAAAATGACAAAAATGTTAAAACTTTCTTTTTAAGTAGTTGGCCTCATTTCCAAAATAAAAAATTACCCTTAAATGTATCTGTGTCTATAAGTCATACATTTATTTCATACTGAGTCACTCATTATATTAATATAATCTACAGAAAAAGTTATTTTTTATCCAGAGGCACATGAATTTTTTAATGATCTATTTTCTGAAGTATGAATTATTCCAAAATTTGCCAAGTGGATTACTTTTGGAAAGGTCTTGGCCTTTCTTAGTTTTTTCTCAATTCTCATATGTGGGTAAAGATAAAATCTGCCTCATTGGTAGGTATGAGAATTAAATAACAAAAGGTAGAAAAGGTATATATATCAAAGCACTTCATAAACACAAAAGGCTGCAAAAGTGTGACTTTTTATAAGATTCTTGGTGTGGTGCTGGGAGACCCATAAAATGATTTGGCAATAGTTCAGGTTAAAGAAACAAGATGAGAACCTCAATCAAGAACAGAGAAGAGGGGATGGATGCATTCAAGAGATAACTTAGAAATTTGAATTCTTAGACCTTGATTACTGATTGGATAGAATAGGGATTAAAAATGAAATTAATTTGGAAAAACAATTAACAAGGTAATATTCTGAATATATGAACCACTGTAAGCATGACTTACAGATATAATTAGCAGGAAAAATATCTTTAAAAATACAAAATATATCATGGAGAACAAAAAAATGGTATATTCAAATCAAATAAGGATATTCGTGCACAAGAACACAGTCACCACAGTCACTGCCTTCACATTTCATAGGCACAGACTCTTGAATTATACAGTATATGAACCTTCTATTCTAAACACTGTACTCAAATTTACTAACTAAAGCTAAAATTATGTTTCTAAAAATATTCACATAATAAATTTTCACTGAGTAGTATTTCCCTTACAAGAAGGAAATTCCACTCTAATGGCCGAAACATTGAACTCAGAGCTGTAGACAGTACTCCTAAGTGCATTCACTTTATCACTTATAAATAGGCATTTAAATAAGACTATAGCATGGAGCCCTAGCCAGGTAGCTCAGTTGGTTGGAGCATCACCCAGATGCACCAAGGTTGCACATTTAATCTTGTATGTGACCTTGGCACAAACAAGAAGCAACCAATGAATACAAGAATAAGTAGAACAACAAACTGATCTCTCTCTCTCTCTCTCTCTCTCTCTCTCTCTCTCTCTCCCTACCTACCTCCCTCCCAAATCAATGAATCAATAAATAAATCAATAAATAAATTTTTAAAAATGACCATGGCAGAGTTTTTCATATAATTCAGGTGATGCTTCTACCATCAGTTTACAACTTTACAACTACCTTATAAAAAATATTTTCCCTATTTTACAGAGGGGAAAATTGAAGTCAGACAAATTATCTAATATTACACTGAATGACAAAATGAAGTTCAAACTCTGGTTTTGTGATAACCAAGACCATTCAATGAAGGGATTAAATAAGTCATCAATGAAAATGCTAAAACTGCTTAAGATAATGACAGGAAAAGGACTTAAGAAAACACTGAGGGTTAAACTTCCCAGATAATACAGCAGAGGAGAAACAAGCCCAGGATGATTGAAGCTATGAGTAAGAAACAGGGCTTTCATGTGCAGATTTCAGAAGTGGGCTAAGAGTTGGCATAAGATCGTAAAACCACAGGTTAGATGTGGGAACGGAGAGTGATAAGCCTCTGACACTGTCCCTGCCCTAGAGTTTGCAGAAGGTATAATAACCAATAAGCATCCTCCAAATCAGAGGAATTTGAAGAAAGTAAATATTGTCCATGCATAATCTGGATATTTCAAAACAATGATCCCAATCTATACTCCATTTCTATATTGGTATTGATGTATATTTACATGTCGCTTTTTTGTACCACAACATTTCAGTAAATCCTATTTACTTCAGTCTTTCCTCCTCGTTTCAGTTAAAAAAAAAGAATTTTTTAAAACATTTCTTTGGTCTGGCCAAGATGGAGGCATAGGTAGACGCACTGTGCCTCCTCGCACAACCAAGATAGGGACAACAAAGATATAGAAACAAAATAACAACCAGAACTGACAGAAAATTGAAGTTTATGGAAGTCGGACAACCAAGGATTTAAAAATAGACACTTTCATCCAGACCGGTAGGAGGGGCGGAGTCCAGCCGGGTGAGGGACGCG
>CM052549.1:48299739-48318537 GCA_028533065.1 Trachops cirrhosus | reverse complement strand
GTGGGTGGGAGAGGGTGTTCAGGGTGGAGGGGAATGAAGGGGGATAATAGGACAACTGTAATAGCATAATCAATAAAATATATATAAAAAAACATTTCTTTGGATTGTTTCCAATTTGTTGACATTTCTCTGGCATTTTTGGTATTTATAAACCATCTCAGTATACAGTTCCAGCACACCAGTGAGCTATATATGAACTATAATAATATTCTTGCTCACTAATGTGGGACAAAAGTGGACTCAGCTCAAAATGATATTGATAATATCAAAAGAATCAATATAAAAAATAACTTAGTTAAGTAAAATGCTAAATAAAAATAATTTCTTCCAATTCTGATAGTATTAACTGGACAGTTTAGAAAAATTATAACAATAATAGCCTCTATAGCAAGGACTACTGACCATTAAGAATCCTCATTCCCTAGGAGAACATATTTGTCCATGATACATCTGGTAAGAGGTTCCTATCCAAAATTCATAAAGAACTCACACAACTCAACATCAAAAAAAAACCCAATTAAAAAATGAGCAGTGGACCTGAATAGACACTTCTTAAAAGAGAACATACAGATGGCCAATAGACATATGAAAAGATGCTCAATGTCACTAATCATCAGACAAATGCAAATTAAAACCAATATGAGATATCACCTCACACCTGTCAGAATGGCTATCATCAATAAATCCACAAATAGCAAGTGTTGGTGCAGATATGGAGAGAAGGGAACCCTTGTGCACTGTAGGTGGAAAATCAGATTGGTGTATCCACTATGAGAAACAGTATGAAGTGTCCTCAAAAAATTAAAAATGTAACTGCCTAATGACACAATAATTCATTTCTGGTTATATATCTGAAGAAACCAGAACACAAATTCGAAAGAATATATACACCACTATGTTAATTGCAACATTATTTGCAATAGCCAAGATATGAAAGCAATCCAAGTGCCCATTATGAGTGAATAAAAAAAGTTGCAGTACATATATTCAGTGGAATATTACTCGGCCATTAAAAAGAATGAAATCTTACCATTTGTGATAGCATAGGTGCACTTAGAGGGTATTATGCTAAGTGAAATAAGCCAGTCAGAGAAAGACAAATACCATATTATTTCACTCATATGTGAACTCTAAAGAAAAAACAAAATAAGTCAACACATGAAAAAGAAACAGATTCATAAATACAAAGAACAAAATTGATGGTTGGCAGATGGGAGGGAGTTGGGGGACTGGGTAAAAAAGTTGACGGTATTAAAAAGTAGAATTGGTAGTTCCAAAATAGTGACAAGGATGTAAAGTATAACAGGGAATATTGTCAATAATGTTGTAATAACTAGGTATGATGCCAGGTAGGTACTAAACTTACTGGGGGATCACTTCATAAATTACACATATATAAATGTCTAACCACTATTCATACACTTGAAACCAATATAAAATAATAATGAATGTCAACTGAATTGAAAAAATTTTTAGAAAAATAAACAGAAAACAGCATTCATAGTAAAAACGCAAGCCATAGATTGGGAGAAAATATTAGCATTGCATATATCTGATATATATGCCTGATAGAAAGAAATCAATAAGAAAAAGACTAACATTCCAATTATATTTAAAAAACTAAAAAGAGTCAAACATATAATTCAAAAAGATATTCACAATGGCCACTAAGCAAGTGAAAACATGCACATTATTACTCACCAAGGTAATGCAAGTTCAAATCACAATGGAAAACTACTATAGACAAACCAAAATGACTAAAATTAAAAAGACTAGCATTGTCAAGGGTCAGCGAAGATAATTAAAACACCCCTACACTGCTGGCAGAGTATAAACTGGTACCCTTTTGGAAAATTGGAAGTGTGCTAAAGCTAAATAGGCATCTAATCTGTTACTCATCTGCTCCACTCAAGAGAAATGAGTGTCTATGTCCAACAAAAGCCATTCAAAAAATGTTCATAGGCATTTTGTTCATAAAGACAAAAATTGGAAATAGCTCAAATGTTGATTAACAGAATAATAAATAAACTGTGATATATTCATACAATGGAACAATACAGAGCAATTAAACATACCACTGACATGCACAATAATTGAATGGATCTCAAAAACATTGTGTTGAGTAAAAGAAGTCACACATAAATATGTATATACTATAGCCCCAACTGGTATGGCTCAGTTGGTTGGGTGCCATTTTGAAAAGTAAAGGGTCATCAGTTCTGTTCCTGGTCAAGGCACATGCCTAGGTTGTGGGTTCAGTTCCCAGTCGAGGAGCATACGAGAGACAGCCAATCGATGTTTCTCTCTCACATCAATGTCTCTCTCCCTCTCTTTCTCCCTCCCTTCTCCTCTCTAAAAATAAATAAAACCTTTTTTAAAAAAGTACGTATTATAAAATCCTATTTATAGAAGTTCAATAATAGGAAAAACTAGTCTAGAGTAGTAGAAGTTAAAATAGTACAAAGCAGTAGTTATCTCTAACAGGAGATAGTATTGCTGAGGAAGGGGTATAAAGGAACTTTTGGGGGTAATGGAAATATGTTATGTCTTCAACTGGGGATGTTTAACCAGGTGTACAGATTTGTAAAACATAATTGAACCATACTCGTAAGATTTTTCACTTTACTGTATGTAAATTATACCTCACTTTTCTGGGATTTAAAAAATTGAGAAAGTATACTACCAACTGTGTTTTTTAAAAGATGAGAGGCTATTTTAGGTAGCCAATAAACACAGTTATATGTATATATTATAGTACCCTGTACTCTTTCTCAAAGCTCTTTTTATTTGAATTTAATGTTTATCTCCTATTAATGCTTGTTATCCCCACTTAAGGATCATGGCTGCCCCATTGTCTGCTTAATCCCCAACTCCTGTCACATTTCCCAGCACACAAAAAGAGTATGTGCAATAACCATTCATTCAGTCAATGAATTAAGAAGTGGGATATATCCATACTTCATTCTCTCAATGGACAGAAAGAAAAACAGTATCATTGAACATTTTCAGGAAAGGCGACACACATTTTTTTCTAAGACTTGTGAAAATAAACAGAGAAAGAGAGAACAAAAGAACTTATATTTCAAGTCACTAAAATCACCATGCCTACTTTAAAATTAACAGAAGGAAATAAAGACTGATAGAAAACTTGAAGTCACTCTGCCTATTTATCCTAATAGGGCAGCAATATTTCCTGAATTAACTGAAGAAAGTGATTGAGGGAAGAAACACCTACTGCAAAGAGTTTTTTTAAAACTACCAATCTCATTTGTTTTGGAAATGGATATCTCTTAGTGTTTTTATTTACTATGCTTTCACACACTTTTTTTTTTACTTTATGTAATTACTTTCTTATTGTTTTCCCCAAGTGTGAATTTTCTAACAGTCTAGTCTAACCCAGTACATTCTGGCCACCTATATACTTTTCAGGAACTTCCCAATCTATCATCAATGGAGAGGGATTATTATAAAATCAAATAATTCTTTCACTGTCAGAATCTAATGCATATAACAATCAGACACAGCTATGCATGAAACATTAATAATAAATTTTAAAATACATCATCATCTATATTATTCCAGAGAGAAAAAGAAACCCTCCAGTATGTACACATGCCAAATGAAGGCACTCTGGTATAAATGGGTGTCTGTGGACTAGTCTAGTCAGCCATTCTACTTCACAGAAGCAAAATTCCTAAATCACATGACAGTGCTCATGTTAAGCTTGAATAACATAAGACATACAGAAAATGTGTTTACCACTCTATTGCTTCTTGTTAAAAAGAGCATAATTTTCTATGAGGCCATATTGACATTTACGCCACACTGACATTTTTAATAAGTCATTCACTTTCCCTGGATTCTTTCTAAAACTAACTCAACTTTAGGCCTAGTTAATAAAGATGAAAATCCCTATGGAATACCTGGTGGAAAAAATTATGAGAAGTCTAAAAAAGGATGCCTACCTCAGGCCCTGTGATGTGCATCATACCAGAAACAGCAGAGGCCACAGCATCATAACCAGCTCTCTGAGACAGTGGACCTGTCTGACCATACCCTAAAACAATGAGAAGAGACATATTCAGCACCCTGCAAGGAGAGCAGTAGTACAACAGTGTGTTTAAAATCATTTATATTCAGAAATCTTGCAGCATATTGTTACCTTTACAATTATGATGTTATACCCCAGAATGTTGCAAACTGGTGACTTATGGGACAGATACCTTCATGAATGTTTTATCTGAAGAGTGTTTTGAAATGTTTTTATTTAGTTTATAACATTTAAAAATCTGAAGAGAGCATAGAAATGCAAATTTCTTACTCTTCTTGAAAAATCAGAAAATAAGTTAAAAATTAGGCCCACATTCTCACATGGCAACAATTAGAGTTAACAAACACCTCTTCCCTTTACACAAGGCATAAATACGCCAATTTGCCACAGCCTTCACCATCCACTCCTTTATGCCTCATCCTATTTCACTCACTTAACTTTCATTCTCCAATACGTATTTGCTCTTCCTTTTCTATACAAAACAATGCACAAAGAATAACGAAACAGTGTCTCCCTAGGTTCTGTTTGCATATTATCTCAACTATACAAAAAATATATAAACAATGATTAAAAATTTGAACATGAATAAAATGATTACATCTTTAACTGCTTTTTAGATTACAAAGACACACTAAAGGATCACTTTTTTTGCCATCAGCAAAAATCAAGAACACAAATATTTTCTCCTGGTCTCTCAGCCCCAGTGCTGACTGTTGAATAATAAAGATTATATTAGGAGCTACATGAATCTGTTTCCAAGCCCCATGTGTCAATCAGAGAGTAGCCAGATGAAAAGCCTTCCATACCCATTAACTATTGGGTGAAATTCCCACATACTAAGATTTATAAAGATCAGGAAAGAAGTGTCTCAAGGTGCCTCGCTTCTCTAGCCACCTGGAATACTCTCCCTCTATTTTATTTCATATATGCACATAACTGACTCCCTTGCATCCTCCAAGTCAGCACTCAAATGATTTCTTACCACAAGGACCTTCCCTAAAGAACTTTTATAAAAGAGCACGCTCACTCCTCACTTTTAATCACCTTCACCTTATAGTGTCTTCATAGCCCTTATCACTGTAAGATACATAATACAGTTTTTATTGATTTATTTTGTCTGCTCCCAAACAAAAATGTATATTCCCAGGATTTCTTTTCTATTCAGTTCACTATTATATCCCCGGCATCCAGAATAGAATCCAATAACATTTATTTCATGAATGTAATCATTATATAAAAATAATTATTTTAAAAAAAACAAATAATTCATAAAAAGTAAATTAATAAAGAAACCAAAGAAGGTTTTTTCTATTTTGTTTTGTTATTGACCAAAATGGCAACATAGAAGGCTATTTTACTCCTCCCATGGACACATTGAATGTAGAGCTATACATGGAACTTTTCTCTGAGAAAAATCCATAGATTAGTTGAAGAATAATTCTGGCATATTAGAAAAGAGAAAATACCCACATCAAAACTGGTAGGAAAAAAAGAGACAAACTCTTGTCATAAATCTCACTCCAGGCACAGGGCCATACAGTTAGGTGGGAATCCCAAACTCCCAACTTCTCCCTGAAAACCGAAGGGTTTCAACAGTACAATCAGTGCCCCATGTTTTAAAGTTCCCACCTCAGGGATGGGACCCAAAAACAAGTATTTCTGAAGGCAAGTAACATTAGGTCCCACAAAACTAGAGCAAACAAAGAAGTTTTTGTTACCAGAGTACTAACATAAGGAGTAAGCAAAAACCATCCATCACACAGTCTTTCCCTGGAAAGGACTTAACTACATACTTTACAAGATACTACCTGAGGGTCCGGACACTAATGATCACACTTCTAGAGGCTGACTGTGATCCTACCTGGAACCCAAAACAATCAGTGGGCACATCTCCCTCCAGCTAACATACAATAACAGGTCACCAGCATCTATCTGCAAGGACTTTCTTCACATGCTTAAAGCTCTAACTTTTACAGCTACTGCCTGAGGGATGGGACCCTGGATCACCTGGTTATGAATTTCAGCCAGGATTTCATGAATCCCACAAGACTACAGTGAACACACAAGCAGTTTTTTTAAACAGATAAGGAGCCGCCACCCACAGCTATATACACCCATGTTCAGTGCAGAGGGAGCAGGCAGTTGCAAGCTTCCCCAGTTGCTGCCTGAGTTGTTGACCAGCTTCTAAACAGCTTGCATCTAGGTGTTGACAGCAATCATTCCCTTGGGGACACTGATCGGTCTTCTCACGCCCTCAACTACTGAGAGCAGGAATTGGAATGCAGGTTTCAGAGGCAATCAGGAGCTCAGCCTAGGCTGATTGACAAGATTCCTCTCCTACACAAGACTAGTCAGTAAAAATTAAAGAACAGCTCTGTCAGTTAATGTGCAAAAAAAAGTCAACACAGCAAGTCAAGGAAAATGAAGAAACAAGACAATATGCTCTAAATAAAAAAAAGGACAAATCTCCAGAAACTGATAATGAAATGAAAATAAATGATTTATATGATAAGTTAAAAATAATGCTCATAAAAGGGTCAACAATGCCAGAAAAGCAATGCTTGAACAAAGTAAGAAATACTAAACGAACAGAAAATACTAAAAAGTACCAAAGAAACAGTACAGAGGTGAAAAATAAAATAACTGAACTGAAAAATTTAAAGGAGGACTTCAAGAGCACCCTAGATCAAGTGCAACAAAAAAATCAGCAAATTAGAAGACAGGGCAGTGGAATCCAACCAGAGAAGAAAAATGGAAAAAAAACCCTGAAAAATAGTGGAGATAACATAAGGCACTTACAGGACACCAAATGAAACAATATATCCCCTATAGGAGTCCCAGAAGAAGAAGAGTGACAAAGGGGTAAAAGCTTTTACTAAGAAATAATGGCTGAAAAGTTCCCTCACCTGAGATGGGGCAGGGGCATCAGGGGACAGACATCCACCTCTAGGCAACCTAAAGAGTACCAAATATAATGAATCTAAAAAGATTCACACACAAGATTTATAATTAAATTTTCAAAAGTTAAAGTCTAAGAAAGAACCTTCAAAGCAGCAAGAGAGAGAGAGAGAAGATGATGGCAATGTAGGTGACAGCTGAGCCCACTTGCTCATGCACCCAACCGGGACACTTAGCCAACCTTCCGAAAAAACACAGTGAACAGCAAACACAATCTTACCTGATATGAAGTTGGGAAGCCAAATTGTGAAGAAGACACTTCAAAATGGGTGGTAAGGAGGTTTTATAGGCCTAAAGGAAAGGTCCCTGGGCCTGGCGCCAGAGACCAGGACTGCTGCAGGGACACTAGAGGACAGCCAAGTCAGTAATAGCAGCTTAGTGGCTCCCTCACCTCCCAAGAAGGGGAATCCCAGACCCACGCCAGGGAAGACATGGACGCCTAAAGTTGTGGGGAGGGGAGAAGGCAATAAGCGCACACACAGCCAGCAACATACCCAGGCTGTGGCAGCAGTCACCATCTGAGACAGTGCCAGAGAATTTAAGGGATTCTGGTGGCACCTGACGCTGGGAGAGGAGATGAGCTGCAACTGGCCATGACGCAGATAGACTCTGGACTTTTCAAAGAGGTGGAGTGCTCAGAGCAGCAGTTACGACCAAAGAGATTTTTTCAAATGGGGACCTGAGGCACAAGGTGCAGGGACCTCACATGCACAGCAGTCAGGCCAAAAGAGCGGAAGGAGTGTGGGCACAATTTACTCCTACTCGGTGCCCCTCACAGATTGATCACAGGGGAGCAAAGTGAGGAGGTTTATAGGTGCGAGACTGGCACAACTGTGCAGAATGGAGAAGGCAGGCTGCCAGTGTTCTCAGGGCACATGCCAAAAACTGGGCACCTTTGATTATTGTAGCCCAGACTGTCCCCCCATCCTTATGGAACCACAGGAAAGGAAAAACAGAGCCCAGCTACCCACTGCTTGCAAGGACCAGAAGGATCTGCAAAACTGGCTACACAGGCTAAACAATCAGCAGGAAGCTTCTTCCCCCACCTTCCAGAACCCCTCGCCTGGAGTGTAATACAGTAAGACCTGGAGCTAACAGAAAACCAGAGACAGTTTCAGAAAGAAGTCAGGAGGCAAATACCAAGAGCTGAGACAAATTTCACCTTGCTCTTCATCAGAACTTCCACATTATTTTATTCCTTTTTTTTCTTTTTATTAACTTTTTCTGGTTATTTACTGGTTTTTATGGTTTGTTTTATTTTTTATTCTCCCTTTCATATTGCATTTTAATTTCTCTTCTTTCACTTCACTCATATCCCAAATAAATAACTACTCTTGGTCTTTAAATTTTTGTTCCTTTTTATTCAGATTTTATATTTCTTATCATATTATTGTTATTCCAAATCCCACACATCACCCTTCCCTGGTCTTAAACCATTTCACCATTTTCCTCAGTTTTATTACTGTTGTTGTAAACTTTATTTTCTCTCACACTAGGCCACGTTCCTATCGCTTACTCTCACTAATTTTCCTCCATCTAACCTTGCATAGGTACTCTTTTTTCTTAAGTCAGCTCACATTCTTTTTTCCCACTTATAAGAGTCTTATTTCTTATCCATCTTTTATAAATAGTGGCTAGTTTGGTGAAATAACATGATTATTGCTGGACTTCTCAAAAGGAACTCCTATTTGTTCTCTATTTCTTTGTACTTTATTTTTTTTCAAGGATGACCAGTTTTACTTTCGATTAATAGAGAATACACATTTTCCCCTATTTTGCAATTCTAATTTGTCTAGAAGAGATCATGCAAGAGAAATCATTACCTTTAAGATCTTTTTTTGAGCTTTTTTAATTTTTTCTTCTTAAGTATATTTTATTGATTATCCTACTACAGTTTTCCCAATTTCTCCCCATTTATGCCCCCTCCCCCCTGCATCCCCCAACTCTCCAGCATTCCGCACCCCCTTAGCTCATGTCCATGGGTTGTACATATAAGTTCTTTGAGTTCTCTGTTTCCTATACCATTTTTTATCTCTCCCCATCTATTTTGTGCCTACCAATTATGCTTCTTTGTACCTTTCCCCACTATTCCTTCCTTCCCCCTCCCCACTGAAAACATTCCATGTGATGTAAATTTCTGTGATTCTATTCCTGTTCTAGATGTTTGCTTAGTTTTTGTTTTCACTACTTGTCTTTTCTTTTAGGTTCGTTTGTTGATAGTTGTGAGTTTGCTGTCATTTTACTGTTCGTATTTTTGATCTTCCTTTTCTTAGATAAGTCCCTTTAACATTTCATACAATAATGGCTTGGGGATGATGAACTCCTTTAATTTGACCTTATTTGGGAAGCACTTTATCTGCCCTTCCATTCTAAATGAAAAGCTTTGCCAGATAGAATAATCTTGGATGTAGGTCCTTGCCTTTCATGACTTCAAATACTTCTTTCCAGCCCCTTTTTGCTTGTAAGGTTTCTTTTAAGAAATCAGCTGGTAGCCTTATGGGAACTCCTTTGTAGGTAACTGTCTCCTTTCCTCTTGCTGCTTTTAAGAGTCTCTCTTTATCTTTAATCTTGGGTAACTTAATAATGATGAGCCTTGGTGTGTTCCTCTTCCTGTCCAACTTCTTTGGGACTCCCTGGGCTTCCTGGACTTCCTGAAAGTCTATTTCCTTCATGAGATTGGGGAAGTTTTCCTTCATTATTTGTTCAAATCAGTTTTCAATTTCTTGCTGTTGTTCTTCTCCTTCTGGCACCCCTATAATTCAGATATTGGAACGTTTCAGGTTTTCCCAGAAGATTCCTCAGCCTCTCTTCACTTTTTCGAATTCTTGTTTCTTCATTCTGTTCTGGTTGGATGTTTGTTTCTTCCTTTTGTTCCAATTTGTTGGTTTGAGTCCTGGTTTCCTGAATATTTTGCTTTATTTCACTTTGGGTATCTTTCATTTGCTCTTTCATTTTGCAACCAAGCTCAATCAGTCCTGTGAGCATTTTGATTACCAGGGCTTTCAATTCTCCATTAGATAGGTTGGCTATCTCCTCCTCGCTTAGCTCTCTTTCTGAAGCTTTGGTTTGTTGTTTAATTTGGGCCATATTTCTTTTTCTCCGCACACCTGTTAAGTTGTAAGGTATTCACCCAGGCAGGGCAACCCTTCTTGCTTCACTGCAGAGCTGCTTGTGGGAGAGGGGCCAGAGAGGGAACAGTGCAGCTCCCCTGCTGATCTCTAGCCCATTTTTCAACAAACTCCTGTGTGAGACTGGGAGTTTCTTCCACCGTGGGAATTGCTGTAGTCCACAGCAAGGTCTGAGTCTCAGTTTCCCATTCAGCCAGCCCATTCCTTGCAGCCTGCTTCCTCACCACAGCCAACCCCACCAGAAAGGTCTGCTGCCTCACCATGGGTTCTCTTCATCTGCAGCCTTACTGGTTTGGTTGTTTGTTTAACTGTTTCTTTAATTCTGTGGTTGTCAGAATTCCATGCAGCTTGATTTTCTGGCACTTCTTGTTGGTTATTGACTTCAGATTGGTTGTTATCCTGCTTTTGGTTGTGCGAGAACTTGAAGGGTTTCTACCTACTCCTCCATCTTGGCTGGAACTCTTTCTTTGTACTGTAAATCCCACAGATACTCTCCTGCTCTCTTACTCCATTTCACCTTCCCCAACTCCTGATCAGTTGAGTGAAGAATTTTATTTCATTTTCTTCTCTCTCTCTTTTTTTCTACTCTCTCAACCTGAGCTTTACCACTTAATAATGTAAGTTTGCTTCCCCCATCTTCTCAAAATAATTTCTCTTTACTATAGATATCTCATATAACTTTTTGCTTTTCTGCAATATTCTTATTCCTGTTCTGCCCTTATTACAGCTCATTCAGCTGTCATTGCTATTGATCTTGCTGTGGTTTTTCTGCAATTTTGCTCTCACTGATCCAGTACCTTTTGAATTTTACTTCAAACCTCATATCATACTTTTCCTTTTCTTACCCCATTGTCCCATTGCCCTTTCATATATTACTTACATTTTAAATTTTATTCTCTCCCTTTCTTTCCTTGGTTCTATCCCAACTCTTATCCATTCTCCTCCCTCTTACCACTAAATAATATTTCCCCTCTTTTAGTCATCTCATATTCCCTTTGACATAGCTTACAATATCCACAATCACAGTTCACCTTTATTAATCTTTGTTCAGTTGTAGTTGAGATTGGTGACTGCTGCAGTGCTTTTTGCTGGCATAGGTTTGCTCATTTGTTACTACTGCTTTGTTAACCAACTCCCTGCCTGATTTCAGAAGCTGTAACCCCCGCCCCCCAAGGCTAAGGCTGAGGGAGAGACCTTGGGACCATAAGCCACTAAGGAGAAAAAGCTTATCTCCCTGGCAGGGGCGCTGCCTCTGCCCCTTTACTTCACGCTGCTTGGCTGGGGCAGATGACTGGTTAGCTAATGACAGGTAAGATTCCTCAAGGGAGGGATGACCTAAGACAGGCAGGGAAATGAAGGGGCCCTCAGGGAAGGACTTAGGGGACTATAGAAAAAGTGGGTAATGGACCTTCACGCCTTGGCTTTGACATAGCCTGAGTCCTCATTCTGTCTGCTAGAAGTCTCCTAATCTCTTGGCTGCCTTACTTCCCCTGCCTGACTTAAGCCTGAAATAATATAGGAGAGCCGTGTAGCCATAGGCAGGAACGGGTGGTTCCCTGGGGCTATCAGGCCTAAGAAAGAACACATAAAATCCTGTGAAACCTGCTTTGCTAAGAATATCCTCAATTTAAATGATAACTGTTGAAGCATGAAATGCATTTGTTTCCCAAAGTTTTATAGCCCTTTAGCTAACTGACTCTGACCCAGAATAAGCCTCATAGTTCTTTGTATGTTATCTATTGTTTGATCTTTACTGCCTGACAATGATTGATGAGCTTTACCTGTATTCCTGTGCCAACTGAACCCAAAAAAAACCATTGAGGAAAAGGTTCCTGGTCCTTCTCCTTTGATAGTTCAGCCACCTGTCCTCCCCAAGAAGATCATGTCTTGATAGATTTATTCTCTCATCCACGGTGTAAGGGGGATCTGCAGGCAAAGCTCCCTGACACCTGCACAACAGTATTCAAGACAAGGTGGGACAAACTGTTTGCTGTGGGAGAGAGGAAAGATGGTGGAGGAGTGTCTGGAAGTCACACTAACCTACTCCCAGGACCAATATAGAAATACAACTAAATTGTAGACAAATCACCCAGAATAAACAACTGAACAAAGTGAGAGAGAAGCCTTATAATCTTGGACAGAGAGAAGAATCAGCTTCAGCACAACATGTCTGGTAAGGAGTACAGTGGAGACTCGGGAGAGCAGGCTGAGCACCCACAGACAGCAGCACCAGAGGAATAAATAAGCAGCTGGTTAGATCCCCCTGAAAAGAATGGTGTCTAAACCCTAAGCTGGGATCCCCAGCCTAGAGCACCAGAGCCTGAAAAAGTATAGAAATAACAACCCTGGTGAAAATCAGCAGGGTTGCTCTCTAACAGAGATGGATATCTGGAGATGCAAAGAGCCATTTAAGGAGCCAATGCACAAATTTTCATTTGTAGCCACTTACCCAGGGCTCCAGCAAAGGCAGGTGTAGAGTAGGCTAGAGACACCTGAGGAGACACTGGGGACGAAAGCTTTAGGGAGAGAGTTGAGAGAGTAGCCATCAGGATTCCAGTGCTGAGACATCCCCCATTTGGCAGCAGTCATCATGCTCCAGCAGACCACACCCCTCCAAGCAGCAGCGACCTGAGGGGAAAAAACAGCCCTGCCCACGGGAGACTCTGCCCTGGGATGGTGGTGGTTGGCCCAACTGCTGAGTGCAGAGTGACTAGATTAACAATTGAAGGAGATAGCCACAGATAGTAGGTCCCCAGCAAAGGTGGGGTAAAGTGGACTAGAGGCCCTTGAGGATAGACTGGGGATGGAGGCTTCGGGGAAAGAACTGGGAGAGCCACCACCAGGATCCCGATGCTGAGTCATCACCCCTATAGCAACAGCCATCCAGCTAATGCAGACCACTCCCCTTGGAGAAGCAGCCTGAGGGGAAATAATAGCCCAAACCTCAGGAGGAATTCTGCCCAATTCTGTGGGGCTTAAGACTCACTGCTGAGTGCAGAGTGACTAGATTAACAACTGAATAAGACAGACACAGACAGTAGATCCCTAGTAGATCCCTAGTAGATCTAGCAGTCTCAGAGCAGGCTGCTTCAGGTCAGATAAGGTCAACAACTGATATCACCAGAGGTGGATCCAGAAAGATAAAACAGTGGTAAATACTAGAGCACAGGTGGCAAACACAAGGCCCACAGGCTGAATCCAGCCCTCTAACTTGATTTATCTCACCTGGCACCTTGTTTCTACTCAACAACACCACTGAGATTTCACTTAACTGTTAAGGAGTAGTTAATTTATACAGCCCTAAAATTACATTCGGACCATTGAAGGCAACCATGATGCTGATGTGGCCCCTGGTGAAAATGAGTTTCACATCCATGTATTAGAAGCTACCCAGACAAAATCCACTGGGGTTTACTCCATGATAAGCAAAATTCTCTTTCATGCACAGCTTTCTAACATTCATTTCTTGTCCAGAAAGTTTGTGCATATAAGTCACTAGAATTTATACTATGCTTTATTTCTCTCCTTTCTTATAATAGTCTTAATCTCTTTACACCCTTATTAATACTGCTTCATTTGATAGTGGGATTCTGGGAAGGAGTTATTTTTGTGTTTGTGAGTTTTTCTCTGGGCTTTGTGGTTTTCTCCTGGCAGCACCTGCGCAACAGCAGACAAGATATGTTGACAGGAATGACCCTCAGTCAACCTGCTAAAGGGAAGGACTCAACAAAGCATGACCCAACAACAATCAAAACCCAAATACATCCAGAGAGCCAACATAAATGGCAAAAAGGGCATTGCAAGAGGATCAAGTTCAGGAGATCAAGGAGACTGCACCATTGAATCTCACAGGTCTCCTACCATAGAAGTTCACATGACAAATATGTAAATAATGAAGATGTGTTAAGCAAACAGCAGGACAAAATGAAACATAATACCATCTGTATAACAGGGATACCAGAAAGAGAAGAAAAAGAGCAAGGGATAGAAAACCTGTTTGAAAAAGTAATGATGGAAAGCTTCCTATTTGATGAAAGAAAGTCACACAAATCCAGAAAGCACAGAGGGTCCCATTCAAGAGGAAACCGAAGAGGCCCACTCCAACCACATCATAATTAA
Organism: Trachops cirrhosus; assembly: GCA_028533065.1. Classification (NCBI taxonomy): domain Eukaryota; kingdom Metazoa; phylum Chordata; class Mammalia; order Chiroptera; family Phyllostomidae; genus Trachops; species Trachops cirrhosus. Next base: position 48,304,281 of record CM052549.1, on the reverse strand, counting down.
AGTGACAAAATTCCAAGAGAAACAGACTCTTAAAGGCAGCAAAGGAGAAACAGGAAGTAACATACAAGGGTGTCCTGAAAAGGCTAGCAGCTGACTTCCCAATGGAAACACTGCAAGCCAGAAGGGAATGGCAAGAAATATTACCAGCAATGAAAAGCAAAGTCCTGCAACCAAGACTACTCTACACAGCAAGCCTCTCAATTAAAATGGAAGGGGAAATAAAGAGTTTCCCAGACAAAAGGAGGCTCAAAGAATACACCTCCACCAAAAAAGCACTGCAAGAGATGCTGAAGGAACTGCTTTAAGAAAAGGAAGAAAAAGAGTGGGAGAGATAGAGGAACACAGGTACAAAGAAAGTAAAATGTCAATGTGCCTATCAGTAATAACCTTACATGTAAATGGCTTAAAGGTTCTAATCAAAAGACATAGGGTAGCTCAATAGATAAGAAAATATGACCTGCACATATGCTGCCTACAAGAGACCCACCTCAGAACAAAAGATCTACACAGACAGAAAGTGAAGGGTTGGAAAAAAATATTCCAAGCAAAAGGACAGCAAAATAAAGCCAGGGTAGCACTACTTATATTAGACAAAACAAAACAGACTTCAAAACAAAGTCCATAAAAAGAGACACAGAAGGACACTTCATAATACTCAAGGGCAGAATCCATCAAGAAGACATAAACATTATAAACATAAATGCACCCAACATAGGAGAATCCAATACATTAAAAAAATCTTGGAGAATTTCAAGGAAGACATAGACAGCAATACACTTATACTAGGGGATTTTAACACCCCACTGATGAAAACAGATAGAGCGTCCAAAAAAAAAATATCAACAAAGATATTGCGGCATTGAACAACACCCTAGATCAAATGGACTGCACTGATATATGTAGAACTTTCACCCCTAAGAAGCAAAATGCACATTCTTTTCAAATGCATGTGGAACATTTGTAAAGACAGACCACATGATAGGACAAAAAACAAGGCTCAACAAATTCAAGAAAACTGAAATCATATCAAACATTTTCTCTAACCACAAGGGATGGAAACCAGAAAGTACCCTCAAGGAAAAAACTAAAAAAATTCAAATTCATAGAGACTGCATATCATGCTATTAAACAATGAATGGGTTAAGAATGAGATTGAGGATGAAATAAAAAACTCTCTGGAAACAAATGAAAATGAACTCACAACAGTACAAAACTTATGGGACACAGCAAAGGCAGTCCCAAGAAGGACATTCACAGGCATACATAAAAAAAATAGAAACATTTCATATAAACAACCTAATCCTACATCTACAAAAATGTGAAGAACAAAAACAAACAAAGCCCAGAGCAAGTAGAAGGAAGGAAATAACCAACAGCAGAGCAGAATTAAATGACATAGAGACTAAAAGAATAATTCAAAGGATCAATAAATCCAGAAACTAGTTCTCTGAAAAGGTAAACAAAATCAACAAGCTTTTAAGAAGACTCATCAAGAAAAAAAGGTAGAGGACCAAAATAAACAAAATAAAAAATGAAAGAGGAGCAATTACCACTGATACCACAGAAATACAAAGGATTGTAAAAAATTACTATAAACACCTACATGCTAAGAAATTTGAAAAACTAGCTGAATTGGACAACTTTCTAGAAAAATACAATCTCCTAAAATTGAATGAAGAAGAAGCACATTCTGAGCAGACTGATAATAGCTGATTAAATTGAAGCAGTAAATGAACTCCCAGAACACAAAAGCCCTAGACCAGATGGTTACACAGGAGAATTTTACAAAACATTTAAGGAAGAGCTAACCCATATTCTTCTCAGACTATTCCAAAAACTCCAAGAGGGAAGTCTCCCAAACTCTTTCTATGGGCCATCATCAACCTAATTCGAAAACCAGATAAAGACACAGCAAAGAATGAAAGCTACACACTAATATCACTAATGAACATAGATGCTAAAATCATCAATAAAATATTGTTGATTCAAAAATCATCAACTCGAACTGCATCCAGCAATACATTAAAAAAAGCATATACCATGATCAAGTGGGATTTAACTCAAGGATGTATGTACAATATACACATATCCATAGATACAATATACCACATAATCAATATGAAAGACAAAAAGCACATGATCATATCCATAGATACTGAAAAAGCATTTGTAAAGTACAGCACCCATTTATAATAAAAAGCATTCAGCAAAGTGGGGGTAGAGGGAGCATATCTCAACATAATAAGAGCTATGTACAAGAAATGTATAACCAACATAGTACTCAATGGGCAAAACCTAAAATCTTTCCCACTAAGATTGGGAACAAGACAAGGATGTCAGATTTCACCACTTTTATTCAAAATAGTATTGGAGTCCTAGCCACGGCCATCAGGTAAAGAAGAAGAAAAAATTGGCATCCAAACTGGAAAGAAACAAGTAAAACTCTGATTGTTTACAGATTACATGACAGTGTACAAATAAAACCCAACAGATTCCAATAAAACACTACTCGACCTAATAAGGGAATTTGGCAAAATGGCAGGATACAAAGTTAATTTTCAAAGGCACTTTTGTACTCCAACAATGAAATGTCAGAAACAGAAGTTGGATAAAGAATCCCATTTGATATAGCAACAAGAAAAACAAAGTACCTAGGAATATACCTAACCAAGGAGATAAAAGACCTGCACTCAGAAAACAAAAAACACTAAAGAACTAAACTAAGGAAGACACAAATAAATGGAAGCATATAATGTGTTCATGGACTGGAAGAATTAACATTATTAAAATGTCCATAATACCAAAAGAACTTTATAGATTCAATGCAATCCTTATTAAAATACCAGTGAAATATTTCACAGATATAGAACAAACACTTCAAAAATTTATATGGAAGTCTAAATGACCCCAAATAGCCTCAGAAATTTTGACAAAGGCAAAAAAGTAGGAGGGATCAAAATACCTGATATCAAACTATACTACAAGACAACTGCAATCAAAACAGTCTGGTACTGGCATAAGAACTGACACATAGATCAATGGAACAGAATAGAGAGCCCAGAAATAAACCCATGTCTATGGTCAAATAATATGCAACAAAGTGGGCAGGAGCATAAAATGCAGTAAAGTTAGCCTCTTCAACAAATGGTATTCGGAGATCTGGATAGCTACAGGCAAAAAAAAAAAATGAAACTTGACCACCAACTTACACCATATACAAAAATAAACTCAAGATAGAAAAAAGACTAACACATAAGTTGTGACACCATGAAAATCCTGGAGGAGAACAAAGGCAAAAAAGTTTCAGATATTCCATGTAGCAATATTGTCACCAATATATGACCTAGAGCAAGGAACATAAAGGAAGGAATACACAAATGGACTTCATCAAAATAAAAACTTCTACAGGGCTAAAGAAAACATCACCAAAATCAAAATGGAATTAACCATTTGGGAAAAAATATCTGCCAATGATACCTCGGACAGGTGTTTGAACTCCAAAATATATAAAGAACTCACATGATTCCACTCTGGGAAGAAAAGTAATCCAATTAAAAAATGGGCAACGGAGGACTACCGGCCAAGATGGAGGCATAGGTAGACACACTGTGCCTCCTCACACAACCAAAAGAAGGACAAGAACAATTTAAAAACAAAAAACAACCAGAACCAACGGAAATTCAAACTGTATGGAAGTCTGACAACCAAGGAGTTAAAGAAGAAACATCCATCCAGACTGGTAATAGGGACAGAGACAGGCAGCCAGGCAGAGAGGACTCAAGGCAAGATGGTGGCTGGAGGACCCAGTGAAGCAGTGGATTGTGGAGCGGGGCTTGCATGGCTGCAGCTGGCCAGCAAGGCAGCAGCAAGTGAACCAAGCAAAGCAGCGGATTGTGGACTGGGTGGTCTCACATTTGCACGCAGACAAACAGGGAGAAACAACTAGGGAGTGGGACATACCACACAACCCAGGGCCCCAGCAAGGGAAATAAAGCCTCAAACCACTGATTAAAAATGCCTAGGGGGGTCGAGGCAGCAAGAAAAACTCCCAACCTCACAGAAGAGTTCATTGGAGAGACCCACAGGGTTCTAGAAAGTACACAAACCCACCTACATGAGAGTCAGCACCAGAAGTGCCCAATTTGCTTGTGGGAAGTGGGTGAAGTGACTGAAAGTCAGCACAGAACAGAGCAGGCACCATTGTTCCCTCTTGGACCCCTCGCCTGAATACAGTGTCACAACAAGCGATGTTGGTTATCCCACCTTGGTGAATACCTAAGGCTCCACCCCTCACTAAGTAACAGACATGTCTAAATAGAAAAAAAGTGGCCCAAATGAAAGAAGAGATCAAAGCTCCAGAAAAAATACAAGCAATGAACAAATAGCCAACCTATCAGATGCACAGCTCAAAGCACTAGTGATCAGGATGCTCACTGAATTGGTTGAATTTGGTCGCAAATTAGATGAAAAAATGAAGGCTACAATAAGTTTAATGAAGAAAACTGCACAGGGAACCAATAGTGATGGAATGAAAGATGGGTC
>CM052549.1:48284241-48299239 GCA_028533065.1 Trachops cirrhosus | reverse complement strand
GAGGGGGAAAAGGTACAGAGAATAAATAGCATAGATGGTAGATAGAAAATAGACAGGGGGAGGGCAAGAATAGTAGGGGAAATGTAGAAGCTAAAGAACTTATGACACATGGACATGAACTAAATGGGGGGAATGTGGGTGGGAGAGGGTGTTCAGGGTAGAGGGGAATGAAAGGGGGGTAATGGGACAAAGGCACTAGCATAATCAATAACATATATTAATTAAAAAAGAGAAATGAAAAGTCTTCAAAACTATCATCACCCCAGTGAGTCTACAACTGCAAAGGCTCTGATAATCATACCAATGTATCATGCTTGAAGTGACATTAACTACATCCACAATGATGTACATACACACACACACACACACACACACAGAGAAACAGAGAGAAAATATCCTAAACCCAGAAGACTTATTCAAGAGGGGAAAAAGTATTATAAACCACAATGACACAATGGAAAAAATTGGAGAATATGCCATTAAATTAAAAATTCAAATATTTTTATGGGATCTACTCAAAAGAAAGCAGTTACATTTACATCCCCAGAGTCAACATTTTCTATAAGACTAACACAGCTCACATTCTGAGAGATGGCCCTTTAAAAATCATTAAAGAATAAAGAGAACTACCACTGTTATATATTATTCATTTTCAGGAGATAAAACATATTATTAATGATATAAATATTAAACACGATTTATTTATGAGTAGAAAAAAAATACAAATCCAGCCATAATCTCACATAAAACCAATTCTCTATAGAAAGATTCCCACACTCTAAATAGCAGCACTACGTCAGCCTGTGAAAGGACATTTCTGGCAAATAATTCAAAAATGTTCAGTCTAACCTCTTTAGAAAGACCAAACATCATCTCAAATTAAATCCAGATAAATGAACAACTTGACTGCAAGACAAATTAATAAGAATCACCTTTAGCTGTGTTTCATTACCAAGAGAAAATTATTCAGCTAAGCACAGTCAGCATCTTTATTTAATAGAAATCAATGAAACAAAAAAATAAAAGCAACCCAAATAAGAAAGATATCAAATAAAATCCAGTAATCTTTGAACTGTCCAAAGTTGGGTGGAATTCAAGTTTTTCAAAAGTGCAGATGTCTGAGTAAGCAACAGTTCCTAAATAAGCCCATACACATAGTGACATGAAATCCAAAACCAGAGAAATAACATGAAATCAGGAGAAACAGTATAACATATAATGGCACAGGTTAAATAATCACTTGTAGAAAAAAGTTATGAGTGGTGTAAAAAATCTGCAGACATCAAAATTACAACTAAACTACAGAAGAACTGTCATTCAGAACTGCCTGAAATCTAGCTGAACAGAAGTCCTATAATTAAGGAATTAAAGAAGAGGTCATAAACACACTGGTAGGAGGGGTGGGAAGCAGGACAAGCTGGTCCCACGTCCATGTGTGGTGGATAAAAATCGGGAGGGATATTTCTGCTGCTATGGAGGTCCCCACTGAGAAGCCCCACACCAGACCCCACAGAAATGGCCAGAGATGCCAGGAAGAGAAGTCTCCGTAACTTTTAGCTGTAAAAACCAGTGGGGATTGTGGCTGAGACAGAGGGCTGCATGAATTCCAGTCATTCCTCTTAAAGGGCCCACGGCAGAAGTTTGTTGGACTGACTCACTCTGAGCTCCAGCAACTCTCAAGACTCCAGGAACATAAGAGAAGGAACTAAATTGTTTAACATCAGGGTAAGAAATGTAGGGACATCTTTGTCTAAAAAGTGCTGGCAGAGACCATTGTTCTTTTACTGAGCCCTCCTCCCACAGAGCCGAGGTCCATTTAAGCAGTTTCCAGTAGCTTTTCCATACAAACAGCCTCATGCTTTCGACTTTTCTAAAATCTCTCAAACAAGTAGCATCTGGCCTTGATGTGCTGCATACCTCTTGCTAAGTGGCCCCAGAACCAGCACTACCATCTGCCAAATCTGGTTCATGGTTTGCTCTCTCCCAGACACCTCCAAGCCCAGCACAAGTAGCAGCAATCTGCAGATCACTTTGCAGCTCATGCTGGGCGGTCCCAGGCAGGACACAAGCAATGGCTGATATTGGTCTGCACCACCCAGGAGGCCCCAAAACCAGCGTACCTTGAATACAGCTTTAGACCACAATGAAAAAACACAAAACCACCCCCACAAGCAACACACTCAAGAGGTAGACTCAGCAGGTAACTGAACACTACTAAAGCGAGTTCTGCTCCATGGGGTCAGCCCCTGCACAGCTGATCTTACATGGTAGTTGTGGCTAGTCTTCCCAGAAAATTAGCCTGAGGGTAAATCACTCCCATTGACCAGCCAAAAGCAATCACTCCCATTGAGATGAACACAATAAGTGTGTGCATACAGCCCACACAGGGGGTGTATTTGAAGCTCCCAACTAGAGTGTCCAGTGAGGCTGTGCTATTGGGCCTTACAAGACACATAGTACATAAGGCCATCTTACGAAGACTGGGTGGGAAACAGAGCAGCTCTACCCAATGCATAGAAAAAAATATAATGAGGCAGCCCAAATGAGGAGACAAATAAACAAGTTCCAAAAGAAAGAACAAAACAAAACTCCAGAAAAAGAAAAACAAATAAAATGGAAACAAACAAATGACCAGATGCAGAGTTCAAAACACTGGTTGTAAGGATGCTCAATAAACTTACAGGAAGAGTAGTTGCACTTAGAAAGAACTTCAACAACAACAAAAAAAGGAAACAAAAAAGGAAAGATAGAAAACAGAAGAAAGAACTAGTCAGAAATGAAGAATACATTAGGGAATCAACACTAGACTAGATGAAAAAAGATGATCAAATCAGCTATTTGGAAGATAAGAAAGAAAACATCCCATAAAAAATAAAGAAAGAATTTTAAAAATAAGAAGAGTTTAAGGAACCTCTGAGACTTCAAGCATACCAACAGTCATGTCATGCAGTCACCAGAAAATAGGAAAGCAAGAAATTGAAAAATATTTTGGAAAAAAAATGACAGAAAACTTCCCTAACCTGGGGAAGAAAAGAGACAGTACCAAACAACATGAATCCAAAGAAGCCAACACCAAAACACATCATAATTAAAATGCCAAGGGTTAAAGACAAAGACAGAATGTTAAACCAGCAAGAGAAAAGCAGTTGGTATCTACAAGGGAGCTCCTATAAGATTGTCACCTGATTTCTTAACAAAAACTTGGAAGACTGTAAGAGATTAACATGAAATATTAAAAGTGATGAAAATCAAGGACAAATAATCAAAATTACTGCATCAAACAATGATATCATTGAATTATAGAATAACAGGACAAAGAGCTTCCCAGACAAGAAAAAGCTAAAGGAGTTCATCACCACTAAACCAGCATTACAAATAATGTTAAAGGATCTTCTTCTTAAAGACAAAGAAAAGGCAATCCAAGATGGCAGTAGAATAGATGGAAGACACACTAACCTCTGCCCATGACCAAACTGGAATTACAACTAAATTACAAAAAAAAAAAATACTGAATAACTAACTGAAGAATAACCAAGGACTTACAGACAGAAGAAGCTACATCAAGACTGGTAGGAAGTGAGGAGGCTCTAGAAGGCTGGCTGGGCTCCCATGAGTGGCAGCAAAAGTTCCATAAGAATATCTCAGGTGTAGGGGGTTTCCCCTGAGAAGAGTGGGCTCTAAACCCCAAACCAGGTTTCCACTCAAATGCACCAGAACCAGAAAAAGCAACCAAAAAACACCACACTATAAAAAGCAGTGAGATTTCTATATGCCAAAGAGACAACTAGAGATGTAGTCACCCTATAAAAGGGCCAATGCACAAAATTTTCTTTGCAGCCACTTACCCTAACCTCCAGCAAAGAGAGGGCAAAGCAGACTAGAGCTCCATGAGGAGAGTCTGGGTTTGGTGGCTCTAGGGAGAGAACTGAAGGGTCAGCCACCAGTATCCCTGGGCTCAGAGTTCCTCCATACTGCAGAAGCCATCTTTCTTGGGCAGAGAACTCCCCTCCATGAGGCATCAGCCTGGAAGGAAGCAATGACCCCATCATTTAAAGGATAAACCCTTGAGTGCTGGCCTATGAATCAAATGGTCACTGGTTCAATTACCAGTCAGGGCACATTCCTGGGTTGCAGGCCAGGTCCCTGTGGTGAGCGCACAAGAGGCAACCACACATTGATGTTTCTCTCCCTCTCTTTCTCCCTCCCTTCCCCTCTCTCTAAAAATTAATTAATTAATTAATTATGGTTATTACTATTTAAAAAACAAATAATAAAGGATAAGCCCTGATAGGCAGTACACCTGGAGGCTCCTTCAGTGAATGAGCCTAACAGGTAGCCTGCAGGTGAAGGTGAATCTCTGGGTGCTTTGAGAATTTTACTGACCCACCACAAGTCCACTGGTCCACTGGAACCAGTACTTGTGAAATCCAGTCTTGGTGTACAGCTTGGTGTACAGCTTGGTCCTTTCCACCGAGATGCAGTAAAGGGAACCACAAGCCGTGGATTGCTGATAGCTCCAAACAGGTTGTCCAGGGCCAATGACAGACAGCATCTTACACAGGCCTGCACCCAAGTCTTTACAGATCTACTTATACATAAAAACAAACAAAAAGAAGCAGCCAAAATGAGGGGACAAAGAAGCAAGCCCCAAATGAAAGAACAAGATAATTTTACAGAAGAAAAGCTAAATAAAATGAAGGTAAGCAATTTATCAGATATAGAGTACAAAGTAATGATTATAAGGAAGCTCAAGAGCATGAAAAAATGACATAAAAACCATAAGAAAGGAACAGTCAGAAATGAATGAAATATTTGTAATAAATAATACACTGGAAGGAATAAACAGTAGGTTAGATGAAGCAGAGGAACAAATCAGCATTTTGAAAAGCAAGGTAAAAAAAAAAAACATCCAATCTGAGCAGCATTAAAAAATGAGGATAGTTTAAGTACTATCAATATCATAACTATTATCATGCTAGGATGTTAAAGCCTCACAACATCTACATCATCAGGGAATCAGAAGGAAAGGAGAGAGAGCAAGGGAGCAAGAACCTATTTGAAGAAATAATGACTGAAAACTTCCCTAACTGGGTAAAGGAAAAAGACACAAAAGCCCTAGAAACACAGTGAGTCCAAAACAAGATGGACCCAAAGAAGCCCACACAAAGACACATCATAATTAAATTGGCAAAGTTTGAAGACAAAAAGAGAATCTTAAAAGCTGCATGAGAAAGGCAGTTACTTACCTACAAGAGAGCTCCCATAAGACTGTCACCTGGTTTTTCAACAGACACATGTCAAACCAGAAGAGATAGGAATGAAATATTCAAAGAGATGAAAAGCAAGGACCTACAACCATGGTTACTTTATCCAGCAAGACTATCATTGTCAAAGAGGAATAAAGAAGTTCCCAAACCAGAAAAAGCTAAAGGAGTTTGTTACCACCAAACCATTACTACAACAAACATTAAAGGACTTGCTTGAAGGAGGAGGAAAAGAAGGAGGTGCAGGAGAACGTGGATAAGGATGTAGAGGAGGAGGAGGAAGGAAATAGGTGGGGGAGATGAAAAGGAGGAGAATGAAGAGGAAAAGGAGGAGAAAAAACAGAGGAACACAGAAAATTAAATGGCAATCAAAATGTATCTATCAATAATCACTTCAAATATAAATGGCTCAGCCCTGGCTGGTTTGGCTCAGTGGATTAAGTGCCCGCCTGTGAACCAAAGGGTTGCTGGTTCAATTCCCAGTCTAGGGCACATGCCTGGGTTATAAGCCAGGTCCCTGCTAGGGGGCATGTGAGAGGCAACCACACATTGATATTTCTCTCCCTCCCTTCCCCACTCTAAAAATAAATAAAATCCTTTTTTAAAAAATGTAAATGGCTTAAATGCTCCAACCAGAAGACATAGGGTAAGAAAACAAGGCCCATATATATGCCTTCTCCAAGATACTGACCTCATATAGAAAGATACAGACAGACTAAAAGTATTTAGATGGAAAAAGTTATTTCATGCAAATGGGAAGAAGAAAAGCTGGGGTAGGAGAATTTATATCTGACAAAAAAGATTTTTTGTCTCAAGGAAGAGACAAAGAAGGACATGACATAATGACTAAGGGAACAATCCAACAAGAGGATATAACCCTAGTAAACATGTATGCACCCAACACAGGAGCACCTAAATATGTAAAGCAAATCTTGATGGACATAAAGGGAGAGATCAACAGAAATACAGTCATAGTAGAAGCTTTTAACACCCTATTGACATTAATGAATAGATCTTCTAGAGAGAATATAAACAAAAAGACAATGGCCTTAAATAACACTAGATCAAATGGATTTAATAGATATCTTCAGACCATTTCAACCCAAAACAGCAGAGTATACATTCTTTTCAAGCAAACATGGTATATTTTCTAGAACAGACCACATTAGGACACAAAACAAGTCTCAACAAATTTAAGAAAATTGAAATGATATCAAGCATCTTCTCTGACCATAATGCTATAAAACTAGAAATCAATCACATGAATACAACACATGAAAAAAACACATGAATACACATAAGCTAAATAACATGTTACTAAACAATGAATAGGTTAACAATTAGATCAAAGAAAAGATGGAAAGATACCTTGAAACAAATGAAAATGAAAACAAAACAAATTTGTGGGACTCAGGAAAAGCAGTTCTAAGAGGAAAATCTATAGCATTACATGCCTATCTTAAGAAACAAAAAACAAGCTCAAATACACAATCTAACTTTAGACTTAAAGGAACAACAAACAAAGTGAGTAGAAGGAAGGAAATAATAAATCTCTTTAAGAGCAGAAATAAATGAAATAAAGTCTTAAAAAAATAACACAAAAGATCAACCAATACAAGAGCCAGTTCTCTGAAAAGATAAATAAGATCGACAAACCTTTAACAACACACACCAACAAAAAAAGAGAGAGAGCACAAATAAATGCAATCAGAAATGAAAGAGAAATAACATAACAAATGACACCAAAGAAATATATTGTAAGAAAATATAACAAACAACTATATGCCAACAAATTGGACAATCTGAATGAAATGGATAAATTCCTAGAAATATACAATCTTCAAAAAATTAAATCAGGAAGAATCATAGAATTTGCATGGACAGATTACAGCTAGTGAAATTCAAGCATTAATAGTAAGAAAAATAAGTAAATAAATAAATAAAAGCCCTAGACCAGATGGCTTGGCAGGTGAATTTTTCCAAACATTCAGAGAAAATATAACACCTGTCCTTCTCTAACTAATCCAAAAATTTCAAAAATGGGGAAGACTCCCAAGGTCATTTTATGAGGCCAGCATTATCCTAATTCCAAAACCAGTGTCTTTATGTAAAGACACTATAAAGAAAGAAAATTACAGGCCAATATCCCTGATGAACATATATGCTAAAATCCTTAACAAAATATGAACAAATGGAATACAGCAAAAATATAGTCATATCAATATAATCCAATTAATCAAACCAATATAATAAAAATATAATCAAATTAATATAATACCATGACTTATCAGGGTGATCACTCTATAAGTTATATAACGGTCTAATCACTTGGTTGTACACCTGGAACTAATATAATATTGTATGCCAACTGTAATTTAAATTTTTTTTAATTTAAAGTTTGCAGTTATGAGTACATCTAGTGCTCAGAACTTGATTTTTAAATATCATCCCACTCAGTGGAACCAGTCTTCCTTTAAAAAATGGTCAATTACAGTACTGGAGTGGGGAATGGGTAAACAGGATAAATGTGGAACAACTTGTGCCAAAAACTGACACAGTGCTCAAAGGATAATGAATATATATCAAAAAGACACAGGGAACATCTTAAATGTGTTCCCACTGGGGAAATTTGAGCATCAAAAGAAATAATGATAATAAAGGACTGTAACAGATTGAATAAAATATGAATACAAGAGCCCACACTTTTATAAATAAACAAAGGAAATAGAAGGCAACTAATAAATGTAGAAGAAATGGTGGAATTAGAAAATCACTGTTTAACAGTATTATAATAATAATAAACTCAAGCAAGAATCATCTATGATTGATAAAAATAGTGGATGATTTTAGCAACCCACAATTGATAAAACAGTTTGAGCAAGTATCAGAACATTTACACAGTTACAAAGTTTACCCTCCCACACTCAATATATTCTTTTCACTATAAAGGATAAAATGATAACTTTACATTGGAGAAACCTAGCAAACACCACCTTAACCCAACAAAGTTACAGTGCTAGAAATGGGACTGATAGTATGTGCCTCCTGATATGAAGCACTAAATAGAATTCAGCATGGCTTCTGTGGTGTGACTGTCAAAAGCATGTAACTTGAACCTATTCATGAGGAAACATCAGACAAATTGAAATTGAATGACATTCTTTAAATAATTGTCCTTCATTCTTCAAAAATGTCAAGGTCATGAACTACACAGAAGACTCAAGAACTACAAGAAAGACCCAGATCAAAGGAAGCTAAAGAGACATGACAATAAATGCAATATGGATTTTGGGTTTTCATGCTATAAATATTTTTGGGACAACTTAAAAATTAACAATAAGCTCTATAAATTATATAATAGTGTTATTTCAATGTTAATTTCCTGATTTTTGGTAATTGTACTCTGGTTACATTAAAAGAATTTCATGTTTTTATAAAACACAAAGACACTTAGGGGTAAAAGGGTATCACAAGTCTGTAACCTATTCTCATATGGTTCATATAAAATGCAAATAGATTAGATAGATAGGTAGATAAAGAGAGGCAGAAAGAAGGATAAAGCAAAAAGTGTTCATATATCCATAGTCAAAGAATAAAAGACTATAAGTAATGAGTTGTAACATGAACCTAAAAACCACTTAACTTGCCCCTATGCTTTAAGAAGGAGGAGGAAGAGGAAGAAGAAAGGGAGACAACAGCAGCAAAGGTCAGAAATAGCTAACACTTTCTAAACGCCAACCATTTCACACACATTAGCTCATTTAATCCTCACAATAACCCTAGAACTCGCAGATGAGAAAATTATACTTGGAAAGGTTAAGTGAATTATCCAAAGTCACACAAGTAGTAAGTGAAAGAGCCAATATTTCAAGCAGTTGGTAGGGGACAATGCCCCCTCCTCTCTTTGATCTGCTTTAATCACAGTAGTTCCAACTTTATGTCTATTAGGTTTCTGTGTAAGATATTTGAGGAAAAGGTTGAATGACATTTAAAAAAAAACTAACTGCTCAGATCAAACTCAGATGAATAAGTGCTCAGATCAAATACACGTTGTATAAAAGTCAACTGTATATCACACTATATCACTCCCTCACAAATGTTCCAACACTTTTTCCTAAGGCTGCTATGAGAGACTTACTAGGAAGACAAAGGCTCCAAGGGGTCAGTGCAATCTAATTAAAACCACTCACCAAGTCGAAAGCCTTAAAGCGACATGTGAGGAAGAAAAAGAATACCGACCACAGAGCTTTTAAACCCATAGCAGGAACCTAGATAGTCATTTCATTTCTCGTAAATTAGTAACAACATTTTATTCCACTTTGATTTAATATTGATTTGACAAATACCTACTGAATATCAACTATGTATAATTACTTTTAAAAAATCAGTAGTACTTAAGAAAAACCATTAGTGTTCAATAGTGACAGAACAGAATTCTACATAGCCCCCACTTGCTGAGCAAAGTTTCTAATGCCTCCATGGTTGGGCACAGGCTAGAGAGGGTTGGAAGAGAAGAAGTCAGCAGGAAAGGTCTTACTTAATTTTAACTATCATGGTGATGTAATGTTGGAGCTCTCTAGGCTTGGAAGGAGTTTAAAGCTTAGTTGTCACCTGAAACACTTCAACAGGTTCTTCAAAGACCTCCCTTACCCCACCCCATCAGTAAGGATCTCTCACTTACAGGGTTTCTTTACACTGATGAATCCATCTGTTTTCCAGTTGATCATTTTTGAGTCCTACACCTCAGCCCCAGGCATTATCAATATACCACCAGCTTCCTTCTGCATTCTTGGATAGGATCTAAAACAACCACACAATGTTTTTCTTTTTCTCACCCTGATCCACAGAAACATTGTCAGGACTGCAGTGGTTTCTTAAACCACAGCCCTCCAGACATCATCTGACTCTCTAAATATCCAAGGCATGAATCAATCACACATTAATCCAATTATATACCAAACTCCAGGGAACAAAAACCAAATTTTCCCAGAGGTTCCCATTGAAGGCCCTTTCTTTTGGACTGAGGTTATAAATTTGTAGAACTATTTCTTTTAAAACTATGTATTCAATTAATTTTCTAATTTAAAAATTATGAAAATTCCCCTAAAATCTTACATAGTTATTTCAGAGTGTTGACATTGTAACTCATAATTATTTTCTTTTTAATACTTTTCTATTTTCAGTTTTCCAAAATGAGCATTCATCACTCATGATTAAAAAAATAAGAGATTTTATAATTTAAAAACATAGCTAATGTAAATATCTGGTTTATTTTATAATTAGATCTTTAATAAATGATAATTACAAAGTATATTTCCCAATATTAAGTGAAGAAGACTGCTTTTTTTCTTTTTTCTTTTTGCTAAGAACATGACAAATCCTAAGAGAAAATCTAACGTTTCTCATATCTTTGGTATCTCCACTGATGGTAAAGACACTGACTCCAAAAAACCAAAACAAAAATTGTCCACTTAGTGTATCTTCAATATGAAAATGTGGTTTTATTTCAATATACTTATCTTCCTCATTATTTGAGCTAAACTCATACTAACATGGATTTGTATTTTCTTTCAGTAGTCCAAACAATGGCAAAGGAAAATAGTTCAGAACTAAGAACTTTAAAAAAAAAATAAATAGGGCAAAGATGGTAGTGTGGTAGGAGGGAGCACACACCACCTCCCTCTTTACATGGGAGAAAACCTAGCCATACTACGGAGGACTAGAGCAAATCTTACGGAGGATCATCGCAGCATACATGAAAATAGGAGATCAAAAATTGTAGCGGACATTGAAAGACCAGACAGTAAGGAGACTACTTCAGGATAATAACAGCCCAGGGATCAGCTCAGGGACCAGGGAGGTTGCAGCCCCAGCCCCAGAGCTCTGGGGTCTGCCGCAGGGCTCTCGGGTGGGGTAGCTGGGTAAACGGCTCCCTCCCTGGTCAAACAAGGACTGAGCAGCGCTGATCCAGGGGACCACGGAGAGGGCTTTGGGGAAGATCACCGCCCAGTCAGTGGAGCCAAAGACTGTTGGGTCTTGCATGGGCGCCCCAACCGGGAGAGAGTGATTTTTGGTGGAAAGCCCAGGGCCCACAGCCATGGGCACGGAAGACGCAAGAGGTTCTGCGGGATCCCCAGTGCCCAGGCGTCGAATTCGGGGGAAGTGCAGGCCCCTCAGAATCCACAGAGTGCACACTAGCGAACTCGGAAAAGGCGCGAGCACTCCTCAGTGAGTTTTCTGAGGGAGTGCTGAAGAGCACCTGGATCCCGCACCCTGGTGAGAGGCGCCAGACCGGCTTTGGAGAGATGTGGCCCAGCCAATGGGTCCGGGGACGCTGGGTCTCGTGCCTGCGCCCCAACCCGGAGTGATTTTTGGTAAAAGGCCTGGTGCCTACAGCCGTGAGCACAGAAAAAGTGCAGGCGTTCTGCGGGATCCCCGGTGCCCAGGCCATGAATTCTGGGGAAGTGCGATCCCATGAGAATCCAGAGTGCACACCCCTGAACCTGGAAGGGGCGCAAGCGCTCCACAGTAGGCTCCGGAGGGAGTGCTTGGGAGCACGCAGATCCCTTGTCCAGGGCCCTTCCAGGGGCGTTGGGCCTACGCAGCTGTACCTGGGGACAGTACACCAGAAGCTGACTGAGCTCTGAACAGGAAGGGAAAAAAGCCACGACATTTGCCCCTAAGTCTGCTGCAAACAGCAAAACCAAGAAAACTGGTTTGGCCAGTCTGAAACCAACAAAATGTTTTTTGGTTTTTTTTTTCTTTCTTTGTTTTCTGCTTGATTTTTTTTTATTAAGTAACTTTTTATATTTTAATTATTGTTATATCATTCAATTCCTTATACTTCTATTTCTTTCTAGTATTGATCTTTCTCCCTTTCTTTCCAAATTGATCTCTTCCTTCCAACTTCTTCTTTTTTCCTTCCTTTTTTGAACCTGCAAGTAATAGCATATCTGTATTATTATTTCATTATTCTTACACTTTTTACTGCAATAGTATTTCATATTCCTCTTCTTTCGGTATAGTCTTCTTTGCTTGGCTAGTAATAATGTATCATTTAATAGGTTTCCCCTGTTCTCTCATTCATAGTGTATAACTAATTAACTATCCTTCATTTCTGTTCCATTAGTACACTTCTGAAGGCTCCATACTTCCTATTCTTGTTATTGAGATCTCATAGATTCTGTCATATGATTGTTGCTCTGATATTACTGTAAATAATAGCTATTCCATACAATTGTAAATACTACGCAACATCCCTTCCAGACCTTAGCCCAATTCTCAGTTTCCTGAATTCTATTACCATAGTGGTTAACTTTATTCTCTCACACACTACACCTATTTACTGCTCTTTACTCTCACCCTACCTCAGAATCTGACCTCCCACAACCTCACTGTTTTCTAGACCCAACTCACAACCCTTTCCTTCACAAGAGTCTTATCTTCTTTCCATCCTTTCTAAAAAGTGGCTAGTGGGGTAGAAGATCACAATTAACACTATACATACCAAAGGATCTCCTCTTTTCTACTTGCTACTACTGTAAATATCATAGCATACTCTCCTGCTGTCTTAAGTCATTTTGCCTTTACACTCCAATTGATTATAAAAAAGAGTAGGTGGAAGCTGTGAACACCTGGATACCAGAAGGAGACTATACCACTGAATCTCACAGGTACTCTACTACAGATGTACACAGGTGTACCATAAACTCAGGGAGCCAGAATATATCAATTTAAGAAACTGAGGATAGCAAGAAGAGTCTCACAAACAATGAGAAGACAAAGAAACAATCCCCAAATAAAGGGAAAGGAGGAAGCTTCAGAAAGAATGCTAAATGAAATAGAGGCAACTCAACTATCAGATATTTGAGTTCAAAGCAATGATTCTCAGGAAGTTCCACGAACTCTCAATGAGTTACCAGAAACTACAGGGAACCTAAAATGAACTCACTGCAAACTATATCAACTTGAAAAAGGAAATAGAAACTATCCAAAAGGGCCAAGAGGAAATGAAGAATACAATTACTGAACTGAAGAACACAGTAGAAGGAATCAAAACCAGGATCAATGAGGCAGAAGATCAGATCAGCGAGCTGGAGGACAAAGTAGAAAAAAAACACCCAGAAAGAGCAAGAAAAGGAAAAGAGGCTCAGAAAGAATGAAGAGGGATTAAGAGAAATGCAAGATAATATGAAATGTCGTAATATCCCTATAATAGGGATACCTGAAGGAGAAGAAGAAGACCAAGGGATAGAAAACCTATTTGAAAAAGTAATGACAGAAAACTTCCCTAACATGATGAGAGAAAAAGTCACACAAACCAGGAAATACAGAGAGTCCCAATCAAGAGGAACCCAAAGAGGCCTACCTAAAGACACATCATAATTAAAATGGCAAAATTTCAAGACAAAGAGAGAATCTTAAAGGCAGTAAGGGAGAAACAGGAAATGACATACAAGGGACCCCAATTAGGCTAGCAGCTGACTTCTCAATGGAAACCCTCCAAGCCAGAAGAGAATGGCAAAATATATTCCAAGTAATGAGAACCAGAGGCCTGCAACCAAGGCTACTTTACCCAGCAAGGCTCTCAATCAAGATAGAAGGCCAAATAAGAAGCTTCCCAGACAAAAGAAGTCTAAAGGAATACAAACCAGCTCTGCCAAAAATACTCCACCAAACCAGCTCTTCAAGAGATGCTAAAGGGACTGCTTTAAGGAAAGGAATGAAAAAACAGACAGAAACACAGGTATGTAAATGCCAATGAATAAACCTATCAATAATAACCTTAAACGTAAATGGATCAAATGTCCCAATTAAAAGACGTAGACTAGCTGATTGGATAAGAAAGCATGACCCACACATATGCTGCCTAAAAGAGACCCACCTCAGGAGCAAACACCTACACAGACTGAAAGTGAAGGGGTGGAAACAAATTTTCCAAGCAAAAGGACAGGAAAAAAAATCCAGCGTAGCAACAGTCATATCAGACAAACTAGACTTCCAGAAAAGGGCCATAAAGAAAGACCCAGAAGGTCACTTCATAATACTCAAGGGAAGAATCCACCAAGAAGACATAAACATTGTAAATATATATGCACCCAACATAGGAGCACCCATATACAAAAAGAAAATCTTAGTGGACTTCAAGAAACATATTGACAGCAACACAATTATAGTAGGGGATTTTAACACCCCACTGTCAAGAATGGACAGATCTTCCAAACAAAATATCAACAGGGATATTGTGGCAGTGAACAATGCTCTAGATGAAATGGATTTAACTGATATATATAGAGCCCTCAATCCAAACGAAGCAAAATACACATTTTTGTCAAATGCACATGGAACATTTTCAAAGATACACCACATGATAGGACACAGAACAAGCCTCAACAAATTCAAGAAAAATGAAATCATACCGAGCATATTCTCAGATCACAAGGGACTGAAACTAGAAGCCAACCCCAAAGAAAAAAACCCAAAACACTCAAAATCATGGAGATTAAATAGCAGGCTATTAAACAACGAATGGGTCAAGAATGAAATTAGGGAAGAAATCAAAAAGTGTCTGGAAACAAACAAAAATGAACTCACAACAACCCAAAACTTATGGGACACAGCAAAGGCAGTCCTGAGAGGGAAGTTCATAGAGGTACAGGCCTACCTAAAAAAGATAGAAACATTTCAAACAAACAACATAACTCTACATCTACTTGAGAACTTGAGGAACAACA
>CM052549.1:48195119-48284141 GCA_028533065.1 Trachops cirrhosus | reverse complement strand
GGCTCATCAAGAAAAAAAGAGAGAGGACCCAAATGAACACAATCAGAAATGAAAGAGTAGAGATTACAACTGATACCACAGAAATACAAAGGATTGTAAGAAATTACTATGAAGAACTGTATGCCAAGAAATTTGAAAACCTAGGTGAAATGGACAAATTTGTGGAAAAATATAATCTTCCAAAATTCAATGAAGAAGCAGAAAGCCTGAACAGACCAATAACAGCAAATGAAATTGAAGCAGTAATCAAAAAACTCCCGACACACAAAAGCCCAGGACCACATGGTTTCACAGGAGATTTCTACAAAGCATTTAAGGAAGAGCTAACTCCTATCCTTCACAGACTATTCCAAAAAATCCAAAAAGATGGAAGACTCCCTAACTCTTTTTATGAGGCCAACATCATACTAGTACCAAAACCAGATAAAGACACAACAAAGAAAGAAAACTTCAGGCCATTATCACTGATGAACATAGATGCTAAAATCCTCAACAAAGTATTGGCAAACCGCATTCAACAATTCATTAGAAAGATCACACAACATGATCAAGTGGGATTCATCCCAGGGATGCAAGGATGGTTCCATATTCACAAATCAGTGAATGTAACTCATCACATAAACAAAAGCAAAGACAAAAAGCACATGATCATATCAATAGATTCAGAAAAAGCATTTGATAAGGTACAGCCCCCATTTATGATAAAAACACTTAGCAAAGTGGGAATAGAGGGGGCATTCCTCAACATAATAAAGGCCATATATGAGAGACCTACAGCCAACATCATACTCAACGGGCAGTAACTAAAAGCTTTCCCACAAAGATGAGGAACAAGACAAGGCTGTCCACTTTCACCACTTCTATTCAATATAGTACTGGAACTTTTAGCCACAGGGATCAGACAAGAAAAGGAAATAAAAGGCATCCAAATTGGAAAGGAGGAAACAAAACTGTCACTTTTTGCAGATGACATGATAGTGTACATAGAAAATCCTATAGACTCGACCAAAAAACTGCTTGACCTAATAAATGAATTTGGCAAAACAGAAGGATACAAAGTCAATATCCAGAAATCAAAGGCATTTTTGTACACCAACAGTGAAACAGCAGAAGCAGAAATCAAGAAGAAAACCCCATTTGATATAGCAAAAAATAATAATAAAATACCTAGGAATAAACCTAACCAAAGAGGTAAAAGACCTATATTCAGAAAACTATATAACACTGAAGAAAGGAATCAAGAAAGACACAAACAAATGGAAACATATACCGTGTTCATGGATCAGAAGAACTAACATCATCAAAATGTCCATATTACCCAAAGCAATCTACACATTCAATGCAATACCTATTAAAGTACCAATGGCATATTTCACTGACATAGAACAAACACTTCAGAAATTTATGTGGAACCATAAATGACCCTGAATAGCTGCTGTAATTTTGAGAAAGAAGAGTAAGGTAGGAGGGATCACAATACTTGATGCTAAACTATATTACAAGGCCACTGTAATCAAAACAGCCTGGTATTCGCGTAAAAACAGGCACACAGACCAATGGAACAGAACAGAGAGCCCAGAAATGAACCCAAATCTCTACAGCCAATTAATATTTGACAAAGGGGGCAGCAACATAAAATGGAGTAACAATAGCCTTTTCAATAAATGGTGTTGGGAGAACTGGACAGCTACATGCAAAAAAATGAAACGAGCACCAACTTACACCATACACAAAGATAAGTTCAAGGTGCATAAAAGACTTAAATATAAACCGTGACACAATTAAAGTCCTAGAGGAGAACATAGGCAGGAAAATTTCAGATATTTCACACAGAAACTTTTTTACCAACATGTCCCCTAGAGCAAGAAACATAAAAGAAAGAATAAACAAATGGGATCTCATCAAAATAAAAAGCTTCTGCATGGCTAAAGAAAACAGTATTAAAATAAAAAGAGAACCAACTGTATGGTAAAATATATTTGCCAATGACACCTCAGACAAGGGTTTAATCTCCAAAATATATAAAGCACTTACACGACTCCACTCTAAGAAGACAAGAAACCCAATCAAAAAAGGGGCAAAGGAGTTGAATAGACACGTCTCCAAGGAGGACATACAGAGGATCCAGAGACACATGAAAAGATGCTCAGTATCGCTAGCTATCAGAGAGATGCAAATTAAAACCACAATGAGATACCACTTCACACCAGTCAGAATGGCCATCATAAACAAAACAACAAACAAGTGCTGGAGAGGTTGTGCAGAAAAAGGGACCCTAGTACACTTTTGGTGGGATTGCAGGCTTGTAAGACCACTATGGAAAACAGTATGGAACCTTCTCAGAAAACTAAAACTGGATCTGCCTTTTGACCCAGCAATTCCACTGCTAGGACTATATCCTAAAAACCCTGAAACACCAATCCAAAAGAACTTATGCACCCCAATGTTCACAGCAGCACAATTTACAATTGCTAAGAGCTGGAAACAACCTAGGTGCCCATCAGTAAATGAATGGATCAAAAAATTATGGTACATTTACACAATGGAATTCTATGCAGCCAAACATAAGAAGGAGCTCATACCCTTTGCAACAGCATGGATGGAGCTGGAAAGCATTATGTTAAGTGAAATAAGCCAGGCAGTGAAAGACAAATACCATATGATCTCGCCATTAACAGGAACCTAAACAATAAAACAAAGAAAGAAGTAAAATATAACAAAAGACTCTGAAATAGAGGACAGGTAGTCAGTTACCAGAGGGGAGAGGGAAAGGAATTTCAGGGGAGAAGGGAAGGTTTACAGGAACAAATATAGAGGACACATGGACAAAACTAAGGGGGTTGGAAAGGGGAGGGAAGAGGGGAGGAATGGGTGGGTGGGCTGGAATGGGAATAAAGGATAGAAATTGTACTGAATAAACTAAAATAAAATTTTTTAAAAAATAAATAAATAAATAAGAACTTTTTTAAAAAAAGAAAAGCTCCTTTCCTCCCTGGCTTTTTGGAGATTGGCTACCATCATGAATAATACAGTAATCTGGAACCAGAAGTTCACGACCAACAGAATACTTTAATGGAAACAAATGGTCACTGGGAAGGCAATGGTACCTAAGACAGATTTGGGATAAACTAGCCAAAATGTGTAAGACCACACCAGATATCATCTTTGTATTTGGATTCAGATCCCATTTTTGTGTGGCAAGACAACTGGCTTTGGCATGATTTATGATTTCTTGGATTACACAGAGAAAAGTGAACCTAAACATAGACTTGCAAGATATGGCCTGTATGAGAAGAAGATCTCAAAAAAAAACAGTGAAAGGAATGCAAGAACAGAATGAAGAAAGTCAGGGGACTGCAAAGGCCAATGTTGGTGTTGGCAAAAAGGAGTAAAGATTCTTCAGTGACTTACCTGTGGTGACTGTGCAGATTTTTCACAAAGGATTAATAAACTGAGAACTTTAAAAAAAATTGTCAGCGGGAGTTAGGCCAGGTTCAAAATGTTTCTGTAGATGATCCAAAAATAATTTAGAATTTATATGCTATTTTTTAGAATAAGAAAACTAAGATGAGGCTGAAATTATTTCATTGAAAATGTACATTTCTATTTATTTGTGGAATTTTACCAGGAATAGAAAACTTCCTACATTAAATGAAAAACTATTGCATAAAGAGTAGTTTCTGGGGCAGGCCTAAATTAAATGGGCTTGATGAAGTGACTAGAGATCTTCAGATTTTGTCATCTCCACATACAACTTAGATTAAGTAGTACATTCCTCCATCATCACTCAAGAACTATCACTTGTCCTGAAGATCAGATAAACTGCAAATACTTGGTAACAGACGTACACAAAATCAGGAACCAGTACCAAGTTTCCCCCTGATATAATCAGATTCCAAAGCCAGCTTTATGCTTTTAATTAATAATACCTTTGCACCAGATGTGATATCTGTAACATTCTGGGAGTATCTGTGGAGCCAGATGAAATATCAGAAAATGTATCAAAAGTGATTCTTCTAATTTCTGTGCTAACATGGCAGCAGACAGCAATTCTAGTATGCTTTCTCTAAATATCCCATCAAAACACCTATACATGCAATAAAGATAAAAATTGGGAGCATAAAATAAAGATAAAACTGGGGGAGGGGGAAGAGAGTAAACATAACTTTAAAGGGAAGATAACATCACATTCCATGTTCAGTGGAGAGTTTCCACTAAAAGCATGATTACTACAAAGAATTAAAAAGCACATTCTTGAATGATGAATGTGTCCTATTCTAAACCAGAGTCATACAGGCCACCATCAAATAAGTAGTGGAAAAAAGATTTCACCTCCCCATCATATTCCTAGTTTAAGGAAAACCAACAAGAAAACAGGATAGATTTCCTTATCTTTACAAGGTCATAATTAGTTAATTGATACTTTTTGTGTGGCAATGAACAAAATATTTAGAATTATAAAGAAAGATGTTTTAGTGATTTTGAGGAGTCAAAGAGTGCTTTTGACAATGTCCCTTTTAATTTCTATGTTAAGGAATTATCTAAACTGTTTTTTTAGCCCTTGATGATAAGTTTTTAATTTTTAATTGTGTTTGTTTGATGTTTGTTTTAAACATGCAAACAAAAAAATCATCACCCCTACTATCAGCACTCCTGGTGCAGACAGGTTGATTCATGAAAAATTTCTACAGAACTAGCCTCATCACCACCTCTCAAAGAAACAAGGTGAAAATACTTTTATAATTCAGATGATTGATCATGATGATATCCAATTATAACAGCCCCTTTTTTTCTCATTCAAAGCAGTTGAAGCCAGGCTTCTTCTATTCTTTAATAAATAAAAACATTACTACTATAAAGTAATGTATGTGCATAGTTCCCCTAAGAGTAAAATGAAATAATTTTGCAGAATATCTCTTGCTTTCATCTTTTTCTTTTAACTTGTGTAAATTGTTCTCTTGGAATAGAACTCCCTAATCATGCATGACTCAAGGGACACTAGTAATAGTTTCTTCAAGTCCATTTTCCCCCCACACAAGGATTAGCATGTGGCAAGTAGCTAAACATATCTGCCCACAAATGCAAGATTTTCCAAGACTGTCCTGGCATAGTCATTAATACTAGAATCCATAAACTGCATGTAAAAAGGAAAAAAAACACAGTTTTCCAGAACCAGAATATGGGGCCTCATTCAGCCCCATATTCATCAGCCCCATTTCACTTTTCTATTTCTACAGCCATTCACAGACTACCAATTTCTAGTACACAACAGAGGAAAAATTAGATGAGGATTTGTAGACATGGACAGCATTCTGGTGAACAGCATGCTTTGATAACTAAGAAAAGGGACTATAAACAGGGGTGGAGACAAGAATAATTTTGGAAGTAATTCGTGGTGGGGTGGCTGGCAGGAGAGGGAGTGGCTGGCAGAAGAGGGGACAGACCTCACATACTATCTGTGGTCCTAGCCTAACCATAATACCAGGAAGTTAAGGGAAGAGACTAAAAATGTCAGTGCAGCAAACCTCTGTTAAATTCATACATATAATAGATTCTATAAACAATCTGTCATTCAATCTAAAACTGAAAGAGAGGTAATACCAGCCTCCCAGTAGACAGTCAGCCTAAAAAAGAAAACTCCACCAGGAACATCCTTACAGGGCCTGAAGTACCTAGCTGCCCCATAATCCCTTTTTTCCTTCTTGCCAGCCATGTTTCTTCATGCTTTCTTATAAGCTATGTATGTATCTGCAACAAAACCAAATAGGAAAAAATAACCATTAAAATCCTTTTTAAAAACATTTGTTTCTCAAAACAAGTAAAGAAAGTAGAACAGGCTTTCACCTGTGGATGAAAGCTATAAGACAGGGGTGTCAAATTTATTTTTACCGGGGGCCACATCAGCCTCACAGTTGCCTTCAAAGGGCTGAATGTAATTTTAGGACTGCATAAATGTAACTACTCCTTAACAGTTAAGTGACATTTCAGCACTGCCACTGGGTAGAAACAAGGTGCCAGGCCAGATAAAACAAGGTGGAGGACTGCATTCAGCCCATGGGCCTTGTGTTTGCCACCTTGTGTTGTGCTGTAAGAAAACTTTGTTTTCAATCCATAATATCTGTCCTACTGTCAGGAACCATCCTGCCGAGTTTCAGGAGCTGTAACCTTGCCGACAGGCAAAAAGGCCCCACAGCTAGGGGGCCTTCAGACCATAAGCTACTAAGGAGACAAAACATATCCTCCTGGCAGAGGCACAGCCTCTGTCCCCTTTACTTCACCCTGCTTGGCCCCTGGAGGATGGCTGGATAGACGATGATGGGTAAGAGTCTGAAAGGAAGGAACAACCTAAGACAGCCACAGTCACAAAGGGGCAATTAGGGAAGGACTTAGGGGATTATGGAGGAGGGACAAAAGACCCTCACACCTTGGCTTTGTTATAGGCTGAGTCCTCATTCTATCTGTAAAAAGTCTCCTACTCTCTTGGCTGCCTAGCTTCCCCAGTCTGATTCAGGCCTGAAACAATGCCAAAGGGGACTACAGCCCTGTGCAGGAGTGGCAGTTTCCGGGAGCAATCAGGCCTGAGAAAGAATGTATTAAATCCTGTGAAACCTGCTTTGTTAAGAATGTCCTCAAGCTATGAATACTAAATGTTTAGTGTCCAAGCACAAAATGAGTTTGTTTCCCCAGGTTTCATGGCTAATTGGCATTGCCCTATCTACCAGGCCCTGACTCAAAAGGACCCCTGGAATCCCAGAAATGTTATCTGTAAACCATATCTCCTTTCTTTGATATGCATCCCTATGCAAGCTAAACTCAATAAAAGTCCTTTAGGAGAAGGGTTCAGGGATTCCTGGAGAGAATCACCACCTGCTTTCCTGCTGAAACAACAGACTGTGCCCAGGATGATTTATTCTCATCCATGGTGACCAGGAGAGCTCTGCAGGACAGAATTCACCCACATCCTACAAAAGGTAATTATAGCCAAATATTCCTAAAGGCCTGGGCTGTGAGTTGCAGTCATCTACATCTACTTACTACCAGAGAAATAGCTCCAAAATCCAGAACCTTTCATAGCACAGAAGTACCAAACCTTCAGTCTATCTCTAAATATTTGCATTTGATAAGAAATAAATGACATATGAAATCCTTTGACTAGTCATTGTTTGTTGGTATCCTAAAAGTTCTGCATCACTCTGATTTAAAATATCAGTTTATAATATGACCCAGAAAAAAGAGACATCACTAATTTTGATAGACCTTAAAATATGTGCCCCTGCTGAAACTGGGGATCTTTCTCAGTCCTTTACCTCACATCCCACATCATCAAGACCTATCAATTTTACCTCTGAATTATCTCATAGATATACATATTCCTTCCTCTTGATGAAGTGTTCCTACTTTAACTGCATCTTAATTTAGACCCACAATGAAATGAAAAATATCACCATAACCCCAACTCGCTTTTCCCAGTCCATAGTTCTGACACACAAAGAGGTAAAGATCACAACTTCATTTAAAAATTTCCAGTGGATTTCCAGTCAAAGATAATAAGTTCATGAATCAGAATTCTTTTTCCCAAGAACTAGAGAGAATATTATGCTAAGTGATATAAGCCAGGCGGTGAAAGACAAATACCATATGATCTCACCTATAAGTAGAACCTAATCAACAAAACAAACAAGCAAGCAAAATAAAATCAGAGACATAGAAATAAAGAACAATCTGACAGTGACCAGAGGGAACCAGGGAGGGGGATAATAGGGAAAAGAAGAGGGTGGGTCAAGACTCATGGACAAAGACAATGGGGAGGGTGGAAACAAGGATTGAATTTGGAAGGTGAGGGTGGGTAGTGCAGGGGAAAGTAGGGGGGAAAGTGGGGACAACTGTAATTGAACAATTTTTTAAATGAATAAAAACTTTTTAAAAATAAATAAAATATTTTTAAAAAGAAAAGAAGAAGTGGGGATTCAACTCAGGTCCTTTGTTACAGCGTCATGAGAAAGATTTTCAGGTATGACTAGTATTACACCTAATATAAAATGTACACATCAGAATCTAAAACATTTAATGACTTAATGTTTTTAATATCCATAGAATCATTTACAGTTGTGATGGAACTTCTATGAATTAATTACATCTCAAACTCAATAGCAACCTAGAAGTTAAGGAGGGCAAATTTATTCCCACTTTAGAGACAAGGATATTTAAATTCAATCCAGTATAACTTCCCGACAGTTAGATGGTACTATAATACTCATAAACCTTTGTTGAGAGCTTTTAATTATGCTGCATATTTATACCTGACAAGCAATTACTACTGATATCGTAAGATGTATAAATGTAAATTATGCCAATTGTGTATTATTTCATGAGACAATACATGATAAATGCTTAGCACAGTACGCAACACATAATAAACACTCAGTAAATTAGATATTATGTTATATAACCAAACCCCATGTAAAGTTTTTCTTGATTCCATTTCTTGTTACATCTGTAATCATTTTAATTGTGGAGAATTGTTTTCAATCTTGACAATGTGGACACACAACTCAGATACCTGGCTTTTACATCATAATGCATTTTCTATCTCAAGTCTCCTCAAGGTATAGACCCAAAAGAGAACAAATAAAGTACTTTTTTCTCTCCTTCTTGTGGCCACAACTACTAACTGCTATAGATCTGGGACCTGTAAACTTCTGTCAAGTGCCAGATAGCAAATATATTAGGCTTTGTGAGATCTGGAGGTCTCTTTTGCAACTACTCAACTATACTGTTGCAATGCAAAAGTAACCATTGACAAAATGTAAACAAATGGGCATGACTGTACTCCAATAAAACTTTATTTTCAAAAGGAAACATCTAGTCAAATTTGGCCCACAGGCCCTTCAAGGTCCCTATTCTAAATAATTGAATTGAGGAGTTGCAAGGAATCCAATATAATGCTGGGAATGCAATGGTAGGAGATGGAGGGATGGGAGGGTCATGAAAAGTAACTGTATTTTAACATTTGCCTCTCCACACCTATATCTCACAATCTGAGATTTCTTCTTTGCCTTTTCCCTTTTTTTCCTTTCTATCTTCAACTGAGAAGTGTTTGGGTCACATAGTCTGTGCTTCTAGGCTTTTCAATTGGCTTTGGTGATTTTCGATATTGTATAACTCAATATAATGAAAAAGAGAGACCAGACAGTTTTTGTCCAGTAAGCCCCATGGCCCCCAGATGTAATAAACAGTTCAAGTGCAAATGACAGACCAGATCTGAAATGCTGAAAATATTAGAGTGCAGAAGCATAGAGTATTCTATTCAAAGAAGCAAAAGACCAATAGAAACACTGAGAAAAAGACCAAAGACTTTGTTGCTGATGATTGATCTTGTGTATCTTCAACTAAATATTGACAGGTAGAAGATCAAAATGGGAGTTATTTTTGTGGACATGAACATGTACATCCTAGTGGAATCACTGTATCTCTATGCTGGTTTAGAAACAGAACTGAGGGTATGTGGAAGGCAAGGGCCCTAGGTATTATGGGTAAAGAAGAATAGAAGATTCAAAATATAAAGATGTTAACAAAATAAATAAAATTGGGTGTATCTAACTTAGGTGAAAGCATGTCCCATACTCCCCTTTTGGCTTTCCTTGGAGAACTGCAAGAAACATGACTGAAATTTCTAGCTGGAGTGGGAGAGATGTGTGCTCCTAGAAATATTTGGGACCATAAAATTTTATTTGTCAAACCGAACATTTTAAGTAATTATAATATTTTTATTTTTAATTAAAATCAGCAATTCTCATAGAGCTCTCATGATTATAACCATTTATTCTAACAGGCAGTTCTTCTCTTCAGAAATTATCATTTAAATGAATAAAATGTCCCTTGATCCTTTGAGTATTTCCTAAATACAATATTAGGAATAATAAAATATTCTCAACAGAATGATAAAAATATAATCTAAAGATGTAAGATTAATATGAAGAATAGAATTTTGACCAAAAAAAGTAGAACATTGGTTAATATTTAGTACTAAGCTGAGAAATAGAGTAAAGAAATAACATGGAATCACTACAGTCACACTGCTAAATTAATAGCATCAAGTACATTAGTCATGACGAAGATTCTATTCTCACTTTAACTAGCCTGGGAACTTAAACTTTTGAATTTTCTAGTCCTGTATTAATGCCTGGATATAGAGCAAACCTGCAGATAATCCTTTGATTAGCCCCTAAAGAACTAAGGAAAGAATGTTTACATATCCAGACTACCTGATTGATGTCCATTATGCAGATCACTGGTAATCTAGAAGATTACTATCTTAGACCAATCCAGAGGCTATGAATGCAGGGCTGATTCTTCACAAAAATGTACTTTTTACTATAAGAATGCTTAACTCTTCTTTCTTCTTTGAAACACTTTTGAGTTTTTGCCTACCTGTTTTCCCTTTGCAAACACTAAGACCCTTGAATAAATATTTATCATTTATTTCTAGCCAAAGCTTCCAGAATCTTTTTGAGTTTGTTCAACAAAGCAAACTACAGCTGTATGCTCATACCTGTGCACTAATTTTATCAGATTAAAAAGAAATAAAAAGTAAAACCCTTGAAATAATTTATTCTTGAACAAAGGAGTGTTTTATTACATTCAATGCCTAGTCGACAAATATTTGTATTTGTAGATCACTATCCAAGACATAGTAAAACATTTTCTCATGGTTGTAACTACGCTACTGTTATGGTATATGTTCTTACATAGTAAGTCTTATAGTTTAAATGAAGCTTTTTTACTTTTTAATTTTTTTCTTTAGCTATTTTTATTTTTCATTTTGATAAAGTACACATAACATAAAATTTACCAACTTAACCAGTTTCAAGTATACAGTACAGTGGCACTTACAGTGTTGTGCAACAATCACCACCATCCATCTCCAAAACAGAAAATCTATCCACTAAACAGTAACTCCCCATTCTCCTCTCCCACCAGCCCCTGGCAACCACCATTCTATTTTCTGTCCCTATAAATTTGACTACTCAAGGGACCTTATAAAAGTAAAATATACTAGTTGTCTTTTTGTGATGAACTTATATCACTTTGCACAATGTCTTCAAGGTTTATCTATATTGTAGCATGTATCAAAATTCTCTTCCTTTATAAGAATAATAATATCCCATTATATGTATATACTACATTTTATTTATCCATTTATTCATTAATAAACACTGGGTCACTTCCAACTTTGGACCATCTTCAATAATGTCTCTATAGCCCTGGCTGGCATAGCTCAGTGGATTGAGCTCGGGCTGCGAACCAAAGCATCGCAGGTTGGATTCCCAATCAGGGCACATGCCTGGGTTGCAGGCCACGTCCCCAGTGGGGACCGCATGAGATGCAACCACACATTGATGTTTTTCTCTCTCTCCTTCTCCCTCCCTTCCCCTCTCTAAAAATAAATAAATAAAAACTTTAAAAAAATAATGTCTCTATAAACATATGTGCAAATATCTGTTCAAGTACTTGTACTCAATTCTTTTGGATATATACTCAGAGGAGGAATTGCTGGGTCATATGGTAATCCTATGGTTAATTTTGTTGAGGAACCGCCACTGTGGCTTATACCATTTCACATATTCACCAATAGTGCATAAGGGTTCCAATTTCTCCACACTCTCCTCAACACTTTTAATAGGCTCTAGTGGGTATAAAGTGGTAGCTTATGGTTTTGATTTGCATTTCCCCAATGAATAGTAGTGTTGAGCATCTTTTCATGTGTTCATTGGCATTTGCACATCATCTTTGGAAAAATGTCTATTCCAGTCCTTTGCCCATTTTTTTAATAAGGTTATTTATTAGACTAATCTTTCTTATAACCAAATATATTTGCCCAAGTTATTAAACTTTGATATATTTGACATGATAAACTTTTGTGGGTTTTTTGTTCTTTACAAATCAGAGTCACTGATTCCACAATCAGATATTCTATTAACATACCTGATCTTTCAGGGTTTATGACTATTATTTTTTTTATTCTCACCTGAGGACATATTTTTCATTGATTTTTAAAAAGACAGGAAGGTAGAGAGAAAAGGGGAGATGAAGGGAGAGAGAGAAACATCAATTGGTTGCCTCCCATACTCACCTGGACTGAGGATCATATGCACCGGGACTGGGGATCAAACCTACAACCCAGGCATGTGCCCTGAGACCAGGAATGTAACCAGCAACCTTTTGGTTACTGGGTGACACTCCAACCAAAGGAGCCATACTGCCCAGGGCTATGACTATTATTTATTCAACATACTTTTGATCTTTCTGACTAAAGATACTATGGTTCAAATAAAGGGCAGAAGGCTATAAACTGCACTATGCTTGCTTGGAAGGCCATCCACAGAACAGAAAAAAAATCATTAGCATTCATAAAGTAAATGCTATCTAACATTTTTTACATCTGTTCAAGTATTACATTTCTTCTTACCACACATTGCTTCTTTAAATTTATAGATTTATTTCCCAGGCCTATTACCAAAAGGAGAAACAATTTAGTTCTGACAAGAGTTTTTGGATGGTGGTTAATTCTTGGCATGTTTATCTGGCCCGAGCTATGAAAACATTCAACTTGTGAAGGTTTTTAAATAACTACTGCTTTGAAATTAACTAACAGTGTAATCATTTTCCCTTTTGTTGGCCTCTGGTCCCCAAAAGGTTCTTTAAATTGGAGGCCATTATATCCATATATTAGAAATTAGAGACCAAAGATAAAACCAACTGATTCTAGATTTATATCATATTTCTAGGCCCAGGCTATGTATTTGCTTCTAGAACTTTAAAGCATTGAGGAAACAGCTCAAACCCCTTTTAAAGTCTTGGATTTCTCTTTTGTTGACGAATGGTATAAGAAAAATCAAAGTATCTGGGAACTAGAATAGTTCAAACATACATTTATATGTATAAAATCATTTCATGAGATGGTACTTACCACATATCCATAATGGCACCCAGCAGAGGTCTTTTTAAGAAAAGCAATTTTGTCTCTTTTAACATAATGGGAATCATTTTGTGCATGTTTCAGTCCAGTAAATTGTCTTAACCCCACAGTGTCATAAAGAGTTTTCAAGAAAAACTATAATAATGTTCCTCATCCCAATAACAACTCAGTAACTCAGTGTCTCCTTTAACATGGTATTTGCTATTAGAAAAAGATACTTACTTAGAAGGCATGTTTATGGAGAAACTGGACCTTTTCATTTATGTTTAAATAATTAAAATGCAAAGGAAATTAGTCAAAACACTTATTAATATAATCTCTTTAATACTTAAAAACTTTGAAGACAGATGTCTCAAGTTTAATCAATGTTATTCTTTACCACATAAAAATCATATTTCTTCAATAAAATTTAAGTTTAAAAATGTTCAAACAGGACTCTTTTGCCTCAGTTTCAGCTGAGGCCTCAAACCCAGAAAGAATGTACTAAGCACCAGAACACAATGCAGGTCATGCTAAAACAATATGAAACCAGTTTTGCTGCCCTTACCTTATCATTCATTTGAGAGTACACAAGAAAAGGTAGAAAGGTAAATAAAACTTTAGCAAGGATTTCCTTAGAAAGAATTATCATTTCATCCTGTCACAGGAGAGTAGCAGGCTGCCTCTCCTTAACTTCAAGCCACATGAGGGGTACTTTATAAAAAGCATCTGATTCCTTGGCCTGTGTTCTGAGAATTTGAAATTACTTAAGAACTAAATATGTGCTTAAAATTATGTCAAAAGCAAGAGGTTATGGTTACCTCAGTTAAAGGCAGAACTAACAGATTTAGGAGTAATTTGTACTTCTGCCAATGGTGAAGAAGAGGAAGGAGGAGTTTTCCCTACAGGCCAAGCAGACAATGAGGAGATCAGAACTAGTTAATTTAAAAGGAATTTTACCCAAGGGACCTGCCTATAGGACAAGATGACCTGAACAGATAGTCTCTTTACACAGAGGACCACCAAAAGCCAGGTACTGAAGGGAAAGAACTACAGACTGAGGTCTCCAAGGATCCTACAAGCTCCCCATAAGACAAAGAGCCACCAACTGATCTTCAGCCACATAGAAGACTCCAATGCAGGGCTCCAACTACACCAATCAGAAAATGGCTTTTTTGTAGCCATTAACTGACTTCCATTTCCCTAAAGTTCCCTCAAGAGCCCAAGTGAAATCCTGTAATCTGTCCATACAAGGACAGAGATTAAGAAAGTACCATTGGGAAATTCACAAAAATCAAAAAGACACTTTGTAAAGCTTCTTTCCTTAAAAAAAAGAAAAGAAAAGAAAAAAGGGAAAGAGGAGAAGGAGGAGCGGGAGGAGGGAGAGAAAAAGAAGAAAATTTTATTAAGGGGCATACGTAATGTTCCTACCATAAAATTAGTATAGTCAAAAACATAATGTAATGTTTATCCTTCTGGAAAGAAATAATAATGAGGTTAACAAAGAGGAAAAATAAATATTTTGAAATGTGGTAGAGAAAATTCATATTGCTAAACCTTTATTTATAATTAATAACATGTTCCCAAGATACAAAGGAAACAAGGTACAAATTAAAATTAAATTAAGAAAAACGTCAATATAATTCTGAAAGTATAGAAAGGTACAGAATGGTTGCTTTATAAAAAAAGACTTTTTAAAAATATAAATAGGTCCTTTCAGAGATTCTGTCTACCCAGTGGTACACAGAAAACACTGCAGTTCTCTCAAAAAGAAATTCCTAATGAATTATAGCTTTTTAAACACTGCCCCCTAGTGTTCATACTCAGCTTCCTCTGAAAAGATAAAAGGATAGAGCTAATAAAAATAATAGGATACTTCCTCCCTTGTAGTCAGTCTAGCATTTTTGTCATCCAGACCAGATTTCACAGCCTTAGCAATCTCAGCCACACAACTGTCAGAGTGCATTAAAGTAAATCGCCTAACCATTCTAAGATTACTCTCATAAGCAATAAGGCCAACATGGGTGTGAGAATAGACAATTTGGGCTCGGACAGCTCTGACAAGACACCAGTACCAGTGGGAAACATCAGGAAAGTCTAGGATCCCAATCATAATAACATGTGCAACTTAGGCTGATCTAATCAGTCTTACTACAAAATAAAAAAAGAAACACTGATTACTAAGAATATAAAATTTTTAAAAGAGAGATGATCCTTGCTTTATATACACACAAACTCATTAACTCATAAATGACTTTTGCTTCTAAAAAAATCTGTTGAAATTTAGACTCACTGATGAACAAATTTTTTCATGACTTCCACCAATACAAATATGATTAACAACAAATAAAAGAGAATAGCAAAAATATATTATTCTCAACTAGAGCTGTTCAGTGTCTTTTAAGCATAAAACCATGTCATCACTTGGTAAGTGGACACCCTTACATATAGACACCTAACATATGTCTAAGTAAGAAAAGCATAGAGGCACTTAATACTAAGTCAAGAAGCCTGAGCTTTTTAAACATGGAGGACATTATGTTCAGTAAAATTTGCCAAACACAAATATTGCATGATCTCACTTATGTGTGGAATCTAAAATACTCAAACACAGAAATAGAGAGTGGAATGGTGATTACCAACAGCTGGCGGGAGATGGAAATGGGGAGATATTGGTCAAGGAGTGCAAATTTTCAGTTATGCAAGATAAATAAGTTCTAGAAGCGTACAGCAATGTGACTATAGTTGACAATATTGGATCAGGTACTTAAAACTTAAGAGTAGATCATGGGTATTCTCAACACAAATCAAAGACAAAAACGAAACGTGTAACTACAAGGTGATGGATATGTTGACTGTCTTGGTTGTGGTGAAATACTAGTACAATACTTCACAACATACACATATCATCAGGTTGCATACCTTAAATATATATAATTTTTGATTGTCACTATACCTAAAAAAGCTAGAAACATTTTTTAAATAAAATCTATTCTCTGCTAAAAAGAAGAAAAAAGAGAAGGAGGAGGAGGGGAAGCAGCCTGAATTTTAAACCTCTCTGAAATTAAGTATCTGTGTGACTTTAGGTACTGTGGCTGTTCTGGACCTGTTTCCTTATCAGGAAACAAAGGAGGTACTTTAT
This sequence comes from Trachops cirrhosus, assembly GCA_028533065.1. NCBI lineage: Eukaryota > Metazoa > Chordata > Mammalia > Chiroptera > Phyllostomidae > Trachops > Trachops cirrhosus. The sequence continues at coordinate 48,268,041 of CM052549.1, read as the reverse complement.
GGGTGTTCTTCTAATGATTATTAGGAGGTTTGGACATAGGGAATCATAGAATTATGAGAGGTATTTTTTCAGACTACACATACCTCTCCCCATCACCTCTCTATTCTACCCCATCCCTATCACTGAAAAGCATATGATACCACATTCTCCCCTTAGCTGAAAACTTCTGAGTTATATAATCTATCTCTCAGGCCCTTTGTCACACTAAAATGTGTGACATAGGACCTGAAGAACTAAAAGAAAACTTATAGATTCTCTAGTCATAAACCATGGCCCAGAAGAACTTTTGAATTTAACTATAGTTAGTTATAAATGTTGAACTTGGGGAAGTGTGAGGCTTAATCCATGTGGATTAGCTATTTATTTGGCTAGATGCTATGTAAAAAATGCATTGTCATTCCCAATCTTCACTCTTCTCACAATCCACGTTCTTTGCCATGTGACCTTGTAGTTCCTGCCACTAGAGTAAAATATATGAGTAAACACATATATTCATCATCCATTGATACTGTGCTTGGTCATGTGACTTTCCCTGACCAAGAGAACATTAGCAGATGTGATATGAGGAGAGGCTTTCTTGCTTATGAGATTGGGCTTGTTCTCTTGTGCTCCTGACTTTCACTAAAAGAGAGTGTACACTTGATAGCTACTGGTCTAAGGAATATAAAAGACATGCAGAGCAAACCAGGCCCAAACTGCAATTTGGAGCCAAAGCCTAATAAGTATTCAGTCTAAATCATCTGAATCACAGCCAGCTCACATTCATGGGAATGAGAAATAAATACTTATTGTCATAAAAGACTTTGCATTTGTTATATATGTACAGTATTTTTATAATAAGAGGGCAATTCAGAAGATAGTATTTTACCTATTTTCCTATTTTAGACCTCAACATTTCCACTGAACTGTGATATTTTTAGGAAAAATTCTTGACTCCCATATTCACATATAGACACAAATATGAAAGTGTGGTTATAGATCTATAAAATAGTACATCTAAAAAAGAAAAAATAAAAGTAAAAAAGAGTCATATCTAGTGGCAAAGCTTTGTACTAGGTACAAAACCTGTCTCTCATGTTAATTCAATAGAGAAGTTAATGATCACAGGACTCTTCATCCTATCATAATAATAACAATTAATGAAACATTGCAGTATAATTTACTTTATAGGAAAATACCACTACATACATTGTCGAAAGCCCTGAATGGTGTCCAACCCATGGCCTGCAGGCCACATGTGGTCCAGGATGGCTATGAATGCAGCCCAACACAAAATCGTAAATTTACTTAAAACCCTGTTTTTGCTCATCAGTTTCCGTTAGTGTTTGGGTATTTAATGTGTGGCCCAAGACAACTCTTCTTATTCCAGTGTGGCCCAGAAATGCCAAAAGGTTGGGCACCCCTTTAAACCAAAGTAATATGTAATAGTCAAAGGATTAAAATATCTCAACCTAAATGCACAGAAACAGAAATATTTTGATTATTATTTTCAGCAATAAATATTTTAAAGATAACATGGTTTTGTAGTTTTGTAGATTTTCAGATACCTATCTACTTTAAGATAAATTTATTGATATATAAGGAGTGAAGTTTTTGCTTAATTCTTTTTTAAACCTTTTTAAATGTAGTAGTTTCCCTTCCTGTTTCGGGAAAGAAACAAAGACATAATTACTATAATTGTATATTTGCTTCAAGGTTCCAGCTCTCTTCATACCTTAAAGTAATGATCATTGTATAGTGGTATGAGTGAACTATAGAAGAAATAAGAGATTAGGCCAACTATGCACTAACCCCAGGCTATCCTCTGAAAATTTATTTGGAAAATATAGACATAATATTTACCACTTAAAGTAGAATGCAAAAAAATTGACACTATTAAAAACTCTTTAGTCAAGTTCTGAGTATTTATTCATTGATTCGATAAACTCCTGTTGAGTCCCTACAATGTGCACTACACTGTGTGTGGAACTGAGAAGAGAGTACGAGCCTACAGGATAGCGAAGGAGACAGGCAAGTAAAGACGCAAATATAAAATGTGATAGACAACACCCAACACAATCTTCAAGGATCAAAGAAGTCTACACCGAAGTAATGGCATCCACTGTGACAGCTAAAGGACAAAGACAGAGTAACCAAGTGCGGTAGAGAATTAATGTTCCAAGCTTGGGAATGTGATGTGCACAGGCTCTGAAGTGAGAGAAAGCATGGTAAATTTAGGAAATGGAAGTATTTCAGATCTATACATGCTTTATGCTTTAATCTTTCTGCTTAAATTGTCTACACTTTCAAGCTTAAACAGTCTATGAATATGGACACTTTTTCCCCTTGCCCGACAGGAGGTTCTCCCCCATCTCGCTGACAATTCCTTCTCAACCTTCTTCACTGTGTTCTCGTCAGTTACCAAACAGCTAGTCATTGGAGTACACCAGGCTCAGCCCCTTGAAATCCTTTCTCTATCTATACTCACTGTCTAAATGATCACAGCCAGCTTCAAACACCATTTAGTTGATCATAACTATCAAATTTTTCATTTTCCCTCAACACCTGACTCTTAGACCCAGTCCTTTACATCTCCATCTTGATAGCTAACGGCATCTCAAAATGAGTCACACTTAAGTGACTTCCAAACTTTCAAAATACCAAACTTTTGACATTTTCCCAATGAAAACTTCCTGTCTTAGTCTTCCTCAACTCAGTAAAGACCAATTCCGTTGTTCTAATAGCTCAGGCCAAAACCTTAGAGTCATCTTTAACTCTATTCTTTCTCTGATATTTATACCAAATCTATCTGAAAATCCTATCCCCTTTATCCTAAAAACATATGCAGAATCCTATCACTCTTCAACCACCTTTACCACTACTATCCTAATTTAAGCCACCATTATCACTAAACTGTAATATTGCAATAGCTTAATAATTGTCCTTCCACTTCCATCCTTGTCATCTATAGTCTATTCTGAACACAGTAGCTAGAGTAATCCTTTTAAAAATATATCAGGTCACATCATTCCTCAGCTCAAAACCCTCCAATAGTTTATAATTTTATTCAAAGTAAAAGACAAATTCCTGAAGAGTCCCTTCAAAATCTTGCAACCAATATCTCTCCAACTTCCTTCCTATTAATATTCCCCCTCACTCACTCTGCTTCAACCATCCTTCTTTGTCCTCAAATATGCCCAGAACATTCTTGCTTCAGGTCCTTTGCACTTGCTGTTCACCCTGCCTAAAATCCTCTTTACTAGTATCTGTATGATTCACTCTTTTACTTCATTCAGGTCTCTGCTCAAATTTTGCCTTATCGATGAAGAGTTTTTCTCACCTCCTAGTATAAAGTAGCTCCTCTTCACCCCATCACCCTTGCCCTGCTTTATTTCTCTCTTTAGTACTTATCACTACCAAACTCAATTTTTAAAAACACAAAGGAACATACATGTTGACTATCTATGTTCCTAAGTAGAACTGAAATCTCCTTGAGAATGCAGACATGTTTTATCCACTGCTATATCCCAAACCTTAGAATAATGCCTGTCAGGGAGTTGCAATCAAGATGCAGAGTGGGTAAATGTTGTGCTCACCTTCTCCCATGATCACATCAAAACTACAACCAAATTAGAACAATCATCCTGGAGAAGTAAAAACTAGCTGAACAGAAGTCCTATAACTAAGGATATAAAGAAACCACACTAATACTGGTAGAAGGAGTACAGATGTGGAATAGGCTGGGCTCCCACCCACATGTAGCAGTTGAGAATCTGGAGACACGGCACAGTTACAGTGGCTCCTCCTGAGGAGCAAAGGCTCCTAGGCCCACACTGAGCTCCCAAGCCTGGAGCACCAGTGCCTGGAAGAGGAGCCCACATAACAACTGGCTGTGAAAATCCATAGGGATTCAGTCCTCCCCCACTACCCCTGCCCTGCCTGGCCAGACTGGCTCCTAAGAGGAAGGCAGAGGAGCCCCCAAAGATGAAAGCAGGGCTCAGGGAGTCATCAGTCCCCAGAAAGACTTAACTCAGTGCAGGAGCTGAACTATCCTGAAGAGACTTTGAGAGTCCCTAGCACCTAAGAGAGCAAAGAGCAAGAAGGTGGTGTGTGAGTTGCCCCTAACTGGTGCACCTCAAGGACAGTACAACTGGTGGACTGAAGGTATAGGCCTGATGCAGAAGGGCACTGGGGGCCCTCCAGTGAAATGAGGAACTGGGCTGGAGGATGGGCAACTGTCAAGAGCTGGGCTCACACCTGACCCCCATCCTCACAAAATTGTGCACAGGAAAGGAGAAAAGCGAAATCCAACACCCCTTAGCCTGCTGCAGGCAGGAAGACCAGCAGAACTCACCTGGCTGGTTTAAAGTCAGCAGGAGACTTTTTTTTTCTTTCTTTCCCCACATGCCCACCCCCCAACAAGTGAGACAATAAGACCTGGAGCTGTGAAAGGACCAGAGTCAGACCCAAAGAGGGATGATCCCAACAATTGAGAAACTCACACAAATTTACCTTTGCTATTCCAGAGAACTTACAAGTTATTGTTTATTTGGATTATTATTTTTTCATTATTTTTATTTTATTAGTATTTTTTAATTTCTCTTCTATTTAGTTTTCTTTGTTTTGTTTAATTGCATTGTTTCACTGATTTTCCTTGTTCTCTCATAGTGTATTTATAATTTTCCTTCTTTCACTTCACTTGTGTTCCAATAGCACAATACTCTAGGTCCTGTACTTCCTATTCTTGCTATTCAGATCACATAATTCTGTCATATGATTGTTGCTCCATTACTATTGTAAATAATCTTTATTCCATACAATTGTAAATACTACATAGCACCTCTCCCACATCTTAGCTCATTTCACTGTCTTCAGGAATTTGTGGCTACTATTGAAGAAAAAAAAAAGAGTTACTATTGCGGTTAACTCTAGTCTCTCGCACACTACACCTATTTTCTATCCTTTACTCTCCTTACATCTTATAATCTGACCTCCCACAAGCTCACTCTTTCCTAGATCAAACTCATAACCCTTCCCCTCACCTAACAAGAGTCCCATCTTTTTTCCACCCTTTCTACAAAGTGGCTAGTTGGGTGAAATATCATGGTTAATACTATACATATCCAAAAGATCTCCTATCTCTTCTCCACAGGTTGGTACTTTAAGTCCCATAGAATACACCCTCACTGTCTTAATCCATTTTGCCTTCCCACTCCAACTGATCACATAAAATAGTAGGTGGGATCTGTGAACACCAGTACACCTGCTGGAAGAAAGAACCCACCAACAAAGAAACAACGAACATATAATAATGGAAGAAAGTGAAGGAGTGAGTGGAAGCCACATTAACCTCCACCCAGGACCAATCTGGAATTACAGCTAAACAGTGGAGAAATTAACCAGAACAAACAACTAAACAATAGTAAGAGAAGACTCAAAACCTTGGACAGAGAGAAGAACCAGCTTCAACACAACCTGTCCAAACCTGCACAACAGAATACAAGATCTGGTGGGCAGAGTGACCCTCAGTTAACAAGCTGGAGGGAAGAACACATCAAAGAAAGGCCCGACAACAATGAAAACCCAAATACATCCAGAGAGCCAACATAAATGACAACCCAAGAGCAGCAAGTTCAGGAGATCAAGGAGACTGCACCACTGAATCTCACAGGTCTCCTACCATAAAAGTTCATACCACAAACACAAGGAGTCAGAACAGATCAATTTAAGAAGCAGATGCTAACAAGAAGAGTCTCAAAAACAATGGTAAGACAAAGAAACACATCACAAACTAAAGGAATAGAGGAAGACTCAGAAAGAATGCTAAATGAAATAGAGGCAAGTCAACTATCAGATACTGAGTTCAAAGCAATGGTTATCAGGAAGCTCGATAAGCTCACAGAGAATTACCAAAAACTACAGGGAAATTGCAATGAACTCACTGCAAACTTTTTGAACATGAAAAAGGATATAGAAACTATCAACAAGGGCCAAGATGAAATGAAGAATACAATTTCTGAATTGAAGAACACAGTAGGAGGAATCAAAAGCAGGCTCGATGAAGCAGAGGATCAAATCAGCCAGCTGGAAGATAATGTAGAAAAAAACACCCAGAAAGAGCAAGGAAAAGAGACTCAGAAAGAATGAAGAGGTGTTAAGGGAACTGCAGGACAACATGAAATGTAATAATATCCACATAACAGGGATACCAAAAGGAGAAGAGAAGAGCAAGGGATAGAAAACCTGTTTGAAAAAGTAATGATGGAAAATTTCCCTAATCTGATGACAGAAAAAGTCACACAAATCCAGGAAACACAGAGAGTCCCAATCAAGAGGAACCCAAAGAGGCCCAATTCAAGAAAAATCATAATTAAAAGGACAAAATTCCAAGACAAAGAGAGAAATAGGAAGTTACATACAAGGGAGCCCCCAAAAGACTAGCAGCTGAATTCTCAATGGAAATGCTCCAAGCCAGAAGGGAATGGCAAGCAATATGCCAAGTAATGAAAAACAAAGGCCTACAAGGCTCTCAATTAAAATGGAAGACCAAATAAGAAGTTTCCCAGAGAAAAGAAGCCTAAAAGAATACACCTCCTCTGAACAAGCCCTCTAAGAGACGCTAAAGTGTCTACTTTAAGAAAAGGAAAAATAAGAATGAGAGAGAGAGGAACACAGGTACAAAATATGGCAAAAATAAGTACCTTTCAATAATAACCTTAAATGTAAATGGATTAAATGCTCCAATCAAAAGATATAGAATAGCTGAATGGATAAGAAATCATGACCCACCCACATGCTGCCTACAAGGCATGCACTTCAGAACAAAAGACCTATGCAGACTGAAAGTGAAGGGCTAGAAACAAATATTCCAAGCAAATGGAGAGGAAAAAGAAAAACCAGGGTAGCAATACTCATATCAGACAAAATAGACTTTAAAACAAGAGCAACAGAAAGAGACCCAGAAGGTTACTTCATAATACTCAAAGGAAGAATACATCAAGAAGACATACTGAATTTTTCAGACTATAAGACACACTCCCCCCCACCCGCAAATTTGGGAGGAATAATGGTTGTTAATTCTGCTGTTGAGTTCTGTTTACAGTTATATTGGTGAAATATTATGTTATTTCTGCTATTAAATATTATACCATATTTTTTGCTTCATAATTTTTTTTCCTATTTTCCTCCTCTAAAACCTAGGTGCATCTTATGGTCAAAAAAATATGGTAAATATTGTAAATATATATGCACCCAACATAGGAGCACCCAAATACATAAAGAAAATCTTGGGGGATTTCAAGAAAGGTATTGACAGCAACACAATTACAGTAGGAATTTTAACATGCCACTGTCAAAATGGATAGATCTTCCAAACAAAATATTAACAAAGATATTGCAACATTGAACAATGTCCTAGATCAATCAAATGGACTTAACTGATATATATAGAACCTTTCATCCCAATGAAGCAAAATATACATTCTTTTCAAATGCACATGGAACATATTCAAAGACAGACCACATGACTGCACACAAAACACGGCTCAAAAAATTCAAGAAAACTAAAATCAAATCAAGCATTTTCTCTGACCAAAAGGGACTGAACAAAACAAACAAGCAACCAAAATATAACCAGAGACACTGAAATTAAGAACAAACTGACAGTAACCACAGGGGAGGTGTTGTCAAGAACATGTACAAAGGACACATGGATAAAGCCAAAGGGGATAGGATTAAGAGTGGGAAGTGGGGATGGCTGGGGTGGGGGAGGAGTGGTGGGGAGAAAATGGAGACAACTATACTTGAACAACAATTTAAAAAATAAGAAAAAAGAAAAAGAGAAGAAATGACTGGTAAATAGAAAAATTAGCAAAAATTATACAGACAATTCACAGAAATATAAATTCCCAATAACACATGAAAAATGTTTATTCAGGTTAATGTTGTTTAAAGGTTAATTTTCAGCAACCTAAAATGTCTGGGAGGGGAAGAGGAGCAAAATTGTTTCAAGAAAACCAGCACTAGTAAGAGGGTTCTTATACAAACAAAGAAACACAGATATTTGAAAATCTATTCAGTGACAAAAGTCTGGTACTGAAATACCTGTGATGGAACAATAGATGATATGAGGAGCAATCTTGTCTATATCTTCGTATCCAAGACCCATTGCAGACAGTTTGCCAGGGACATAGTTTTCCACGAATACATCACAAACAGCTGCAAGCTGAAGGAAGAGTTGAATATAAATAAGACTTCTTTATTTTTTTTTGAATAAGACTTCTTTAAAAACTGCTAAACATTCAATAAATCCCCACATTGTAAAATTCTAATTTCAGTAAACAAAATTGATCCTCATCTTGTAATAGTACTGAAAATCACAGAAAAAGTAGAATTACAAAGTAAAGTTAGATCAACATAAGAATCTGGTCAACCCCTGGAAGTATTATTGCCAATAAAATAATGGCTATTAAAATTTTCAGTAGATACTATGATATTAAATGGATTCTGCTTATGTTAAATGTAAAAAAAATCTAGGCTACATGGTCCAAATATATTTTCAAAAGTTTAGATAGAAAAATTAGAGATGAGACCCAAGGTGGCAGAGGAGTAAGTAGAAGGTACACTAACCTCCTCCCAAGACCAAACTACAATTACAACTAAATTATAGAAAACTCATGCTGAATAACTGACTGAACACTAGCTGGAGAGAATCCTTATGACCACAGAGAGACCAAAGAAGCCACAACACCAAAATGTGACTATCAGGGAGCGCAGAGGAGGTGCAAGAGGGCTGGCTGAGCTCCCATGGGTGGCAGCCATAGTCCTGAGGGATATTCCATCGGACAGGTGGTTCCCCCTAAAAAGTGTGTGGTCTAAACCTCCAGCTGGGTTCCCCAGCCTACAGCACCAGAACTGGGGGAGGAACCAAACTAATTTATGGCTGTGAAAAGCAGCAGGGTCTCTGTCCATGAAAAAGAAACAGGTGAAGAAGCACAGAGCCTCTTAAAGGGCCAACATACAAAATTCCATTTGTAGCCACTCAACCTGGGCTCCAGCAGAGAGAGGGCAAAGTAGAGACATATGAGGAGAGTCTGGGGCTGGTGGCTCTGGGGAGAATGGAAGGAACAGCCACTAAGATCCCTGTGCTGAGTCATTCCCCATACTGCCGGATCCATTTTTCTCAGACAATGCCTGAGGGACATCTGCCTGAGAAAAGCAATAGTCCTACCCACAGAAATTACTTGGCCCCACCCTGTGGTACTTAAGCCTTGCTGAAGAAGTACATCTGAAGACTTTCACTCTTTAAGTCTAACAGAAAGACTGCAAGCAGAGGAAAAGCTCTGGAAAAGCTGATACTTTAGCTAACCCTCCCCTGGGCCCAGTGCTAATTAAAGCTGGCCTTGATACACAGTCTAGTTCTTTCTGCACACAAACAGGCACAGCAGAAAGAGCCACATGCTTTAGATCACTGAAAACTCAAACTGGTTGCCCAGGGCCAGTCACAGGCAGTATTTGACATATGTCTGAATCACAGTCTTTGCAGAACTACCTAATAAATAGAAACAAACACAAAAGGGCAACTAAATGCGAAGACAAGGAAACAACCCCCAAATGGAAAAACAAGAGAATTCTAAACAAGAAGAACTAGATAAAAAGTAGGCAAGCAATTTCTGGATACAGAGTTCAGAGGAATGATTAGATTATTAGCATACTCAACAGCATGAAAAAAGACATAGAAACCATAAAAAAAGGACCAGTCAAAAATAAATAATGCAAGATTTGAAATAAATAATGAACTGGAAAGAATACATACTGTGTCAGAAGAAGCAGAGGATTGGATCAGTGATTTGGAAGACAAGGTAAACACACACACACACACACACACACACACACACACACACACACACAGAGCACCGAAAGAAAAAGGAATTTTTAAAAAATTAGTAGAGCTTATGAAACCTTTGGGACAACATGAAGAGTAACAACATTCACATCATGGGAATACCAGAAGGAGAAGGGAGTGAGGAAGGGATTGAGAACCTATTTGAGGAAATAATAACTGAAAACTTCCCTAATCTGGTGAAGGAAAAGGATACATAAGTTAAGTAAACTCAGAGAGTTCCAAGTAAGTTGGACCCAAAGAGGCCTACAATAAGACACATTATAATCAAAATGGCAAGGCTTAAAGACAACAGAGAATCTTAAAAGTCGCAAGAGAAAAAGCAGGTAGTTACATAAAAGAGATCACCAATCAGACTGTGATCTAACTACCAACAGAAACATTTCAGACCAGAAGGGAGTGGAATGAAATATTTAAAGTGATGAAAAACAAGGACATACAACCAAGGCTACTCTATCCAGTAAGGCAATCGTTTAAAAGGAGAAATTGAAGGAGAAATAAGGGGCTTCTCAGGCAAGAAAAAGCTAAAGGAGTTTGTTAACACCAAACCAGTACTGCAGTAATTGTTAAAGGGCTTGCTTTAAGAAGAAAAAGAAGAAGAGAAAGAAAAAAAAATAGAGGAAAACAGTCTAAGAATAAAATGGCACTAAATATTTATCTATCAATAATCATCTTAAATGAAAACGGCTTAAATGCCCCAACCAAAAGACATAGGGTAGTGGAATGTATAAGAAAACAAGTCCTATATATATACTACTTCCAAAAAACCAACCACAGCCCTGGCTGGTGTAGCTTAGTGGATTAAGCGCGGGCCTGTGAACCAAGAGATCGCAGTTCGATTCCCAGTCAGGGCACATTCCTGGGTTGCAGGCCAGTTCCCAGCAGGGAATGCGCAGGAAGCAACCATACATTGATATTTCTCTCCCTCTCTCCTTCCGTTCCTCTCTAAAGATAAATAAATAAAATATTTAAAAAAAAAGAAAGAAACCAACCACAGATCGAAAGATATACACAGAGTAAAAGTAAAGAAATGGAAAAGATATTTCATGAAACTGAAGGGGAAAAGGCTCAAGTAGTAGCAGTACTTGTATCCAACAAAATAGACACAAAAATATACAAAGATATGGAAGCCAAATAACATGTTATTAAACAATGTATGGGTCAACAACAAGAAATAAGTCAAAAGATACCACGAAGCAAACGAAAATGAGAACATGGCAATCCAAAATCTGTGGGACATTGGAAAAGCAATCCAAAAAGGGAAATTCATAGCACTACTGACCTATCTCAAAAAAAAAAAAAACGAAAACAAGAAAAGGCACTAACTTTACACTTAAAGGAACTTGAAACAGAACAACAAACACCTAAAGGGAGTAGAAAAAGGGGAATAATAAAATCAGAGCAGAAATAAACAAAATAGCCTAAAAACTGATACAAAATATCAATGAATCCAAGGTTTGCTTTTTTGAAAAGATAAGTAAGATTAACAAACCTTTAACCAGACTCATTAAGAAAAATAAGGGAGAGGACCCAAATAAATAAAATCAGAAATGAAAGAGAAGTAACAATTGACCAAGGGAATTCAAAGGATTGTAAGAAAATTTTATGAACAACTATATTCAAATAAACTGGATAACCTAGATGAAATGGATAAATTCCTAGAAACATACAATCTTCCAACACTAAATCAGGAAGAATCAGACAGATCACACCTAGTAAATTGAAGCAGTCATCCAAAAACTACCAACAAGCAAAAGCCCTGAACTGGATGGCTTCACAAGCAAGTTTTACCCAACATTCTGAGAAGAACTAACACCTCTCCTTCTCACACTACTTCAAAAAATTTAAGAGGAGTGACAGCACCCAAGCTCATTTTATATGGCCAGCACATTCCTAATTCCAAAATCAGATAAAGACACTATAAAAAAGAAAATTATAGGTATATATCCCTCATGAACACAGATACTAAACAAAATATTAGCAACAAAATATTAGCAAACTGAATACAGCAATGCATCAAAAAGATCATACACCATGATCAAGTGGGATTTATTCTCGGGATGCAAGGTTGGTACAGTATTTGCAAATCAATAAATGTAATTCACCACATAAACAAATGAAGGATAAAAACCACATGATCATATCAGTAGAGGCAGAGGAAGTATGTGATTAAATCAACCAACCATTTATGATAAAAACTCTCAGCAAAGTAGGAAAGAGGGGAATATACCTAAACATAGTAAAGGCCATATATGACAAACCCACTGCCTGCATCATACTCAATGGTCAAAAACTACAAGTGTTCCACTTAAGATCAGAAACGAGACCAGGATGTCTACTTTCACCTCTCTTAGTCAACATTATACTGGAAGTCCTAACCACAGCAACCAGACAAAAAGAATTAAAAGGCATCCTAACTGGAAAGGAAGAAGCAAAATTGTCTTTACTTGCATATGACATGATACTGTACATAGAGAACTCCAATGATTCCACCAAGAAACTACTGGAACTGATAAGTGAATTCAGCAAAGAGCAGGTTACAAAATTAAGATCCAGGAATCAGCTGCACTTTTATATGCCAATAACAAACTAACAGAAAGGGAAATTAAGAAAAAAAATTCCATTCACAATTGCTTCAAAAAGAGCCTTCAATAAAATAGCTAGGAATAAACCTAACCACGGATGTTAAAGACCTGTACTTAGAAAATTATTAGACACTGAAGAAAGAAATTGAAGAGAACATAAATAAGTGGAAACACATACCTTGTTAATGGATAGGAAAAAGTAACATCATTAAAATGTCCATACTACCCAAAGCATTCTATAAGTTCAACACAATTCCTATCAAGATTCCAATGATGTACTGAATTTGGTCATGTATGATGCGCTCCCATGTATAATGTGCAGCCACATTTTGTGCATATTATACACGGGATTATTATATCCATTATTATACCCATGATATGTAATTATTATACCCATGTATAATGTGCATCATTATTTTTCCCTCAAAAGTGTGGGCAAAAAAAGTGTGCATTGTACATGGCAGAACACAGTATTTCATAGAACTAGAAAAATATTTCAAAAATTTATATGGAACAACAAAGACCCCACATAGCAACAGTGATCCTGAGAAAGAAGAACAAAGAGGAATCATGCTACCTAATATCAAACTATACTATAAGGCTATAGTAATCAAAACAGTATGGTACTAACATAAAAACAGACACATAGATCAATGGAACAGAACACAGAGCCCAGAAATAAACCCGCATCTGTATCAGCAATTAATATTTGACAGAGGAAGCAAGCACATTCAATGGGCTAACCATAGTTTATTCAATAAATGGTGTTGGGAAAATTGAACAGATAAATGCAGAATAGTGAAACTAGAACATGTTCTTATCCCACACACAAGTATAAATTCGAAATGGATTAAAGACTTAAATGTTAGATCTGTAACCATAAAAATTGTAGAAGAAAACAATGGCAGCAAAATCTTGGACACTGCTCATAGCAATGTTTTATCAGATATATCCCCCCAGACAAGGATAAGAAAAATATATATATAAACAAATGGGACTACCTCAAACTAAAATGTTTTAGTTTGGGAAATCACAGCAGGGAAATCATCAACAAAATAAAAAGACAACCCACAGATTGGGAGAACATATCCATCAATACATCTGATAAGAGGTTAATAGCAAAAATTTATAAAGAACTTACAAAATTCACCAAAAAACAAACAACCCACTCAATTAAAAAATGGGCAAAGGACCAATAGACACTTTTCCAAAGATAACATATGGATGGCCAATAGATATATGAAAAGGTACTCAATGTCACTAACATCAGAGAAATGCAAATTAAAACCACAATGAGATATCATCTCACACCTGTCAGAATGGCTATCATCAATAAATCAACAAACAGCAAATGCAGGCGAGGATGTGGAGAAAGGGAAACCCTTCTGCACTATTGGTGGAAATGCAGGTTGGTACAGCCACTGTGGAAAGCAGTATAGAGATACACCAAAAATTCAAAATGGATCTGCCTTTAGACCCAGCTATCCCACTTCTGGGAATACATCTGAAGGAACCCAAAACACTAATTCAAAAGAACATAAGTACCCCTGTTCTCAATGCAGCATTATTTACAATCACCAAGATACTGAAATAGCCCAAGTGTCCATCAGTAGACAAGTGGATAAAACAACTATGGGACATTTATACAATGGAATCATATTGGACCATAAACAAAAAGAAAGTTTTACCATTTGTAACAGTATAGATGGACCTAGAGAATATTATGCTAAATTACATAAGCCAGTCAGAGAAAGACAAATACCATATGATTTCACTCATATGTGGAATATAATGAACAAACTGAACTAATAGCAAAATACAAACAGACTCATAGAGAGAGTAGAATGACAGCTAAGGCTGGCAGGGGAGGTTAGGGGGTGGAGGCATTGAGCAAAAAGGAAAAAGAACTCACCGACATGTGCAACAGTGTGGTTAATGAGGGGGAGGGAGGTGTAAAGGGAATAAATGGCAATGGAAAAAATACAGTAAAATTTTTATTTAAGAATAAAAGAGAAATTAGAAGTATAGAAATACATAAAAAAACATCTTTTAAACCCTTTACAAAAAAAAACTAAATTTGATGTCTTTACTACTTCTCCATCCTTATTAATGTGATACTCCTCATTACAACATGCACATACAGGCAGTTATTTCATTTCAACATGATTCTGAAATGTTCTCATACTTTTCAGATGCTTTTTTTCCAAAGTGTGTTGAATATATTTAATGAATCATGTTTTTAAAACACTATTAAACTGTAACCCAGTGAATCAATACCTATCTGAAACAAAACACACATTTTGATTTCCAGATCATTGCTACAGAAATTAGAGGACAATTAACCATTACACACCTTTAGTGTAAAATTCTTTTCAAAATTTCAATTGTGATTACATATTTTTTAAAGTTATCGCAGAAATTATTCTACGTCACCCAGAGAAATTCATTACAGTAATTCTTTTTTTTAATTTATTTATTTTAGAGAGAGAGGATGGGGAGAGACAGAGAGAAAGAGAAACATCACTATTTTGTTTCACTTATTTATGCATTCATTGGTTGATTCTTGTATATGCCCTGAGGATCAAACCTGCACCTTTGGTGTATCAGGATGATGCACTAACCAACTGAACTAGCCCTCCAGTGCTACAGTAATTCTTGAACAGATCCAAGCACCTGATAACTATTCAACAGATTTTTTTAATTGCCACAGATTTAGATACATTCATACACACACAACTAATGTTATAGAAGGAGACTCTAAACCATGGGTGGGCAAACTTTTTCCACAAAAATCAAATAGTAAATATGTTAGCCACTGCAAGCCACAAACATTTCCTGTCACATGTTCTTCTTTGTTTTTCTTTAACAATCTTTAAAAATGTAAAATCAATTCTTAGTCCATGAGCCTTAAAAAGCAAACCTAATTTGGCACACATAGTTGGTGAACCTCTGCTGTAGATGGAAAAAGTTAAACTAACATACACTTTAGATGAATACACATAAATTGAGTGTTTGTCTATTATTGTATCACCAAATTTGGACTATGTGTATGGAATTGCCTGACTTAGCCAAATTTGGGGGAGGGAGAATCTTAGGACACATCTCAAGGAAATAAGCTGTCATCCTCTAGAGCTCCTGCAACAGAGGTACCAGAAGCCTGGGTGACCACCTGCAGGAAAGGAAGGATAAATATATTAAGGTAGAAAGGTTTAAGTACGCACCCCAAATTTAAAGCCATACAGGCATCCTTTCCAAACTTCAGGGGCCAATTAACATTTGACCTGTTTCTCCTGCAGCAACTCCATTCAGCATGTTCCAAGGAGAATCCCAATAAATATGCACTTATTTATTGTTAATTTTCCACCAACTATTGTTTAGGGGTTTGCAGGAAGGGCACATGTTAGTATTAAATAAAACACAAAACTACAGTTACATATCAATGTATTCCACAAATTTCTCTGAGCCTCTATTTACTACTCACAAGGCACTCCTGTGGGGACTAAAGCAAACAAATTACATCAAACACATCTAGGCTTCTACACTAATCATCTCTCACTACACAAATTCTGCATGGTATATGATATAGTACCTTATGCAAATACCATCTAATAAATTATTTTTAATTAAAAAACCCCTGTATCATTTCCTCAAAAAGTTGAATATAGAATTACCATATGACCCAACAATACCACTCATATGTATATACCCAAAAGAATTGAAAACAGGGACTAAAACAGATACTTGTTTGCAAATGTTCATAGCTGCATTATTCACAATAGTCAAAAGGTAGCAACAACCCCTGTCCAGCAAGGGACAAATGTGTCCATAAAGTAGTATATTGTTCAGCCATAAAAAGAAGTTCTGATACATGCTATGTCATGAATGAACCTTGAAAAGATTATGCTAAGTGAAATTACCCAGACAAGAAACTACAAATATTGTAGGATTTCACTTACCTGAAATATCCAGAAAAAGCAAATTTATAAACAATAAGTAGATAAGAGATTATCAGGGGCTGGGAGGAGAGTGAATTTCAGAGTTATTACTTAATGTATAGTTTCTCTATCAGGTGATGAAATGTATTAGACATAGACAGCAGGGATGGTTGTCATTGAAAGGAATTAATGCCACTGAAATGTAAACTTGAAAATGATTTAAATGGAGATATTATTTATTTGTGTGTGTGTGTGTGTGTGTGTGTATAACCACAATTAAAACAAATTTTTAACTAAGTAGGGTATTGGTATTTTTACACTTCGGTGAAATCCTAAATCACATCTCAATCCACATAAAGTATCCAGATGGAGCACAAATTCACTATTTCAATAAAACAAAAATATAAATATAATGAATAACTTATGCTAATAGAAAAGTATTCAAAATATTTTAATAAACAAAAAATCAGATCGAAAATAATTTACATGGTATTATTTCATGTTTAGGGGGAAAAGCTGGTACACAGGTGTTACCAGAAGACAGTCTGCCCAGAGCACTAGGGGACTCTCCCCCATTGGCCAAGATGGCGGCAGATTCTTACACTGAGTGCATGGAAAGCTAGAAGTATCAGTGGACAGGGCCTGAGAACAAAAAGCTAGCAAGATAACTGTATGCAGGAAAAAGTCCTCCCCCCACCTTCTGGTACCAGATTGGGGATGAGACCAAATACACCACAGAAGTCAAATTGGCACGGGGGCAGGTGCTAAACCAAAGAGAGCTATCAGTCCAGCCTAAGGAAAGAAGGGATTGGTTGTAGGCAGACCCACCAGAAGTGCACAAAAGTCTCAAAAATTGACTGATCATTTTGAGAAACCACTTCATCCATCCCACACCCATGCTAATATAATCTCAGGGGAACAAAAAATGCTCTGGCATGTGATTCACTTCCTCATGACCTGCACTCGCATAGTGCACTGGCCTGTTCTCTCAGGCTATCTTACCTACCTGGTGATGCAGTCTCCCATAAGTTCACACACTTTATCCCCCAAGTGCATATGACCATGAGGCCCTGGTATCCTCATGGCATATGGCCATGCAGGCTCCACAGGGAAGTTCCAGGAGGCAGCCTGAAATGGACAGAAGCTGGGAACAAGCTAAGCTACTGGATGGGGACTCAGAGTGTCTCACAGCCACCTGTAGGCTCCAAAGGACTGTACTTTACATTGGAGTAGGAACTCTGGACATTGGTTTTTGTCTTGGTCTTGATGAGGAGCTGGGCTTTGAGACAGGAGTATGCCATTGTCCCAGATCGCCCAGCACCTGAATAAAACCTCTCTCCTTTTGCACCATCATCTGCCTCATGAGTTTGGCTTTTGTAGCAACAAGCAGCCAAACCCTTGTTTTTTTTGTTCTGTTACTCAAGGGCATAAAGAGATTTGATACAATACAAGTAAACTAAAATACTAATCTTTTTGCCCATGAACAGGTGTTAATTGTGTAACTAGAAAAATAATTTTTTAACTAAAAATGTGCCCAAAGTACCACATAGTCTACAGTAGAATGTTTTTTAAAAATATGGAAAACTTAAATTTAAGAGCTAAAGAGTCCTAACTGAAAGATACCCAGTAGCTTTTTTACGATACCCAAAAATTCAATATGTATACTTATTGATAAAACATCCCTAAAAAAGTATATAAGGCAGAAATTATCCTTTTCTCCACTTTATAAATATTTTTTTAAATAAAAACTAGTCACTTACTAGATAGTCTGTGAATTTGTCATCCAAAATATTCTCTCTCCCTCTCTTGTTTCAGGATGTTCCCCCATTTCAAGATCATGTATGTTCCCTATAGCTTTAGCAAAGTCATTCATAAAAATTGTAAACAGAACAGTACTAAAATCAGACCCATCAAAGAACTTCCTCTGAGTTACACTGATCTCCACATTTATCTTTAAGTATTACACAAATCAACTGCTCCAGCACAGACCAAATTTATTTACCAGATTTCCCTAACCCAATAATCTAATAGGAAATAGAGTGAGGGGGAAAAAAGACTGGTATCCAGTTTCACTGGTGATTACCTATACCTATGTTCACAGATTACCTAATAATCTATTCTAGAATCTTGCCCAGAATAAAAAACAAGCACAATTTTGTATGAGTTAGAAAACTCACCACTTTTTTCTTTCAAAATGGAAAAAATAAATCTTCCAATCACAGAGTAAAATGAGAACTAAAATCCATGTGAAATCTGGAGTACCTAATAATTCTGAGCTCTCTTTATTAAATATATCTGAGGAACAGAATGGATGAGCAAGATCAGAAGTAGAGAGAAACGTGATGATAATAATTTAATCATATCTATGAGCAAAACTCATAAAATAATCTTTAAATATTATGTCAAAGAATATCTTTATTTGTAGGAGGTGTAGTCTGAAGGATTTACTGGCAAAATGGCTTTCTTTCAAATAGTTCAAAAATACACACATAAACATATATGTACAAATATGTGCATATGCAAATGAGCAAATAAAGCCAAATGTTAAAATTTTTGCATCTTTCGACTTTTGTGTTATGTTTGAATGTTTTATAATAAAAATGTTGGAGGAAAATAAAACCTATGTCATTGCTCTGTGGACACAGTATGAATATTGTAACTGTCAACTAACAGAGAGTTATTTGAAATATAGACAACATGTTAGAAAGTTATCAAATCATTTTGCCATGAAAATATAACTCCACATAGGTTTGATAAGTGAAGTTTTTTTTCACACAACCTGTTTTTAGTTAACCTAGTTGACAAAGGAGTCATATTTTTTCGAGCTTTCATGTATCCAGCTGATTGCTTGGTATAATATTTTGGAAGTGTTTCTATAACCTAGACGTATTATATTAGTAATCACAGCCACCAAGGCCTAAATGCAGAGGTTATTTTACTACTCTTAAGGTCAAAAAAGAAATCAATGCCATAAAAATTTAAAAACAAGGCAAAATACTTTTTCCTCTAGGCAGTAACATATATAACTTATCAATGACATAACTAAAAGCCAGCCATAGACATGAATAATATCCCCAGACAACCTAACCTTAATATGAGTTCAAATGTACTTTATTGTTATCAATCAAATAAATTTGACCCACAATGAAACTTAATTTAAAATCGTTACAGTGTGGTAGAGGACACTGGCAAGATTTAAGAAGAGTGAAAAGGAAGTCTCAGCAATTTTGGATAGAATTATACGTGTAGGCCTAAAATACTCAAATGTCTTAGTAATAAGAACTATGAATTCCACCTAACACTGCCCCATTAATAAGCCCTACTGAAATTGTAAATTATTTGTTCAATCAAATCTGAAACCTTTACTATTCAAGATAAAATATCAGAATACCCTGAAATACAAGCACAGAAGTAGAACTGTGAACACTGAAGATGAAACTGAAAAACAAAACAGAAAGAGAAGAATTAAGGAAATAAAATGATCTTAGATTAATAATAACAACAATAATAATAACTACTGAGAAGATAAAAGGAAGGGCCTGAGAATGAAGACAATGGAAGTTGGGTTAAGGTGAGAGTAACCACTGTAGAAAAACAGAGCAGAACTACAGTATTAAAGAAAAATTCAGAAAAATCAAACACACCTGGAAGGTGTGGCTCAGTGGATTGAGCATGGGCCTGCAAACCAAAGGGTCACCAGTTCATTTCCCAGTCATGGCACATGCCTGGGTTGTGGGCCAAGTCGCCAGTAGATGGCGCATGAGAGACAACCACACATTGATGTTTCTCTCCTTCTCCCTCCCCCTCTGTATAAAAATAAATAAAATCTTTAAAATAGATAAATAAATAATTTTTTTGAAAAATAGAAAAATCAAACAAAGTTTCACCCCCCAAAAAAAAAAACCAGGAGTGTGCAAGTGTCTCTCCATATGCACAGGCATTTGGAGGTGGGCAGTCTGGGCTTTCCTGGCACAGTCACCACCACTGCTGACTGGCCTGGTGCAGGTCTGGAAGTCAAGTAAATTGGTGAAATTTATAAAATTCTCCTTGGAAAGAAGCCCACAGAGCTGCTGCACCCCTCCATGCCATGTGGGGGCCATGCATCCCTCTGCCAGGAACCAGGGTCCAGGGACTGCAGTTAATTGCCAGACACAGGGCTCTTACCTCCCCTACGCCAGATGCCACTGTAACCACAAGCCAGAGTCTAAGTAGGCTGAGTATCTAGCAAGAAGCAGAGAGCATCAGGGTGGTGAGGTTGCCAGGGCTATACTAGCTATGGAGTTCATGGAGGAAGCACAGCAGCAGGAGTCCAAGGCTATGATTCACTGGAAGAAGCAGGGCAAGTGCACTGCCATAGTCTTGTGTTATCATCTTGCTGATGGACTCTTCTGTCCATTCCCCCACTCATCAGGATGATATGAGACTTGAAAAATAATGATGCATACAGGATATATTCTAGTGATTGGACAGAAAGAGAAAACCATCAGTGTAAGAGAGAAACATTGATAGGTTGCCTCCAGTTTGTACCTCCACTGAGGATCCAAATCACACCTAGAAGCCCTCTCAAGGCAGAGGAAGATCCTTCGTGACTTGAGACATTTACTGACACACACTGGGACCCACTATACAGACTGAAAGTAAAGAGATAAAAAAAAAAACCATTCCATGCAAATGTATAAGGAAAAACAGCCAGGGCAGCAATACTCATATCAGACAAAGTAGACTTAAAAACAAAAGAGATGATGAAAAAAAAAGTTACCACATAATATTTAAGAGTGTAGTCCAACAAAAGGATATAACTCTTATAAATACATATGCACCCAAAGAAGATACACCTAACTATAAAAAGAAAATCTTGGAGAGCTTTAAGGAAAAGATAGGCAGTGAATACAGTCATTGATGGGGATTTTAACACTCTACTGTCAACAATGGACAGCTCTTCCAAAAAATAAAAAATAAACAAGAATACTACAGCACGGAACAACACTCTAAATGAAATGTACTTAAATGATATTTACAGAACATTTCAACCCAAAGAAACAAAATATACATTCTTCCCAAATGAACGTGGATCATTTTCAAAGATAGACCACATGGTAGGACACAAAACAAGTCTTAACAAATTCAAGAAAACTGAAGTGATATCAAGCATCTTCTCAGATCACAATGACTTAAAACTATAAACCAGCCTCAAGGAAAAAACTCAAAAACATACAAATACATGGAGGTTGAATAACACATTATTAAATAATGAATGGGTTAACAATGATCAAGGAAGAGATCAAAAAGTATCTGAAAACAAATTAAAATGAACACACAAAAACCCACAACCTATGGGACAACAAAGGCAGTCCTGAGCGGGGAGTTCATAGCAATACAGACCTACCTAAAGAAGAGAGAAAAACCGCAAATAAACAACCTAACACTACACCTAAAAGAACTAGAGAAAAAACAACAAACAAAGCCCAGCGAGAGCAGAAGGAAGAAAATAATCAAGATCAGAGCAGAATTAAATGACATAGAGACTAAGAAAATAATCCAAATGATCAATGAATCCAGGAGTTAGTTATCTGAAAAGAAAAACAAAACTGACAAACCATTAACCAGATTCATCAAGAAAAAAAGAGAGAGGACTCAAATAAATAAAATCAGAAGTAAATGAGGAGAAGTAAAAACTGATACACAGAAATACAAAGGATTTTAAGAAATTACTATGAACAACTATAGGCCAAAAAATTGGTCAACCTGGGTAATGGATAAATTTCTAGAAACATGCAATCTTCTAAATCTAATCAAGAAGAAGCAGAAACCGTGATTCTACTGATAACAACTAGCAAAACTGAAGCAGCAATCAAAAATTCCAGGCACACGCCCTGGCTGGCGTAGCTCAGTGGTTTGAGCACGGGCTGCGAACCAAAGCATCACAGTCAGGGCACATGCCTGGGTTGCAGGCCAGGTCCCCAGCGGGGACCACATGAGAGGCAACCACACATTAATGTTTCTTTCTCTCTCCTTCTCCCTCCCTTCCCCTCTCTAAAATTAAATAAATAAAATCTTTAAAAAAAAAAAATTCCAGGCACACAAAAGCCCAGGACCAGATGATTTCACAGGCAAATTTTACTGAACACTCAAAAAATAACTAACACCTATCCTTCTCAAACTATTCCAAAAAAGTTAAGAGGGAAGACTCCCAAACTCTTTTGATGAGGCAGATATTATTCTAATCCCAAAACCAGGTAAAGACACAACAAAGAAAGAAAATTACAGGCCAGTATCTCTGGTGAACATAGATGCTAAAATTCTCAACAAAATACTAGCAAACCAGATCCAGCAATACATTAAAAAGATCATACACCATGATTAAGTGGGATTTATCCCAAGGATGCAAAGATGGTACAACATTCTCAAACCAACTGATGTGATACATCACATAAAATGACAGATAAAAATCACAGGATCATATCAACAAATGCAACAAAAGTACTTGATAAAACCCAGCACCTTATTTCTGATAAAAACACGCAGCAAAGTGGGAATACAGTGGGAATATTATGTTGAGCATACCTCAACATAATAAGAGCCATATATGAAAAACCTACTACCAACATCATACTGAATGGACAAAAACTAAAATAGTTTCCCTTAAGCTCAGGAACAAGACAAGACTCTCTGCTTTCACCACTTGTATTCAATATAGTACTGGAAGTACTAGCCACAGTGATCAGACAAGAAGGAGAAATAAAAGGTATCCAAATTGGAAAGGAGGAAGTAAAACTGTCATTATTCACAGAGGACATGATAGTGTACATAGAAAATGCTATAGGCTCCACCAAAAGACTACTCGACCTAATAAGTGAATTCAGCAAAGTGATGGCATCCAAAGTCAATATTCAAAAATCGATAGCGTTTTTGTAGACCAACAATGCACTATCAGCAAGAGAAACTAATTAAAAAAATCCTGTTTACTATAGCAACCCCCCAAAATATAGTACCTAGAAATAAATTTAATCAAAGAGGTAAAACATCTGCACTTGGAAAACTATACAACACTGAAGAAAGAAATTGAGGAACATAAAAATATAAGGAAGCATATACCATGTTCATGAATTGGAAGAATTAACATCATTAAAATGTCCATAGCAATCTACCCCAAGCAATCTATAGATTCAACACAATTTCTATTAAAATACCAATGGCATATTTCACAGATTCAGAACAAGATTTCCAAAAATTTATATGGAACCAAAAAGGACAGAGTTGGCAGGATCACAATACCTGATATCAAACTATACTACAAGAATACTGTAATCAAAACAGTCTGGTACTGCCATAAGAACAAACACATAGATCGATAGAACAAAATAGAGAGGCAAGAAATAAACTCATGTATTTGTGGTCAATTAATATTTGACGAAGGGGGCATGAGCATACAGTGAAGTAAAAACAGTCTCTTCAATAAATTGTATTAGGAGAATTAGACTGGTACATGCAAAAAATATGAAACTAGATCATGAATTTACACCATACACAAGAATAAACTCAAAATGAATAAAAGCCTTAAATATAAGTTGGAATGCCGTAAAAATCATACTGTAAAAGATAGGCAGGAAAATTTCAGATCTCATGTAGCAATATTTTTTCCAGATATTTATATCTCCTAGGGCAAGGAAAACAAAAGGAAAAATTAACAAATAGGACTACATAAAAATAAAAAGCTTCTGCATGGCTAAAGAAACCATCATCAAAATGAAAAGAGAACTAAACGTATGGAAGAACATATTAGCCAATGATATTTCGGAAAAGGGTTTAATCTCCAAAATATATAAAGAACCCACCAGGAAGACATGCAATCCAATTTAAAAAATGGGCAAAGCACCTCAAAAGAAACTTCTCCAAGGACGACATACAGATGGTCATAGACATATGAAAAGATGCTGAACATCACTAGCCAGCAGAGAGATGCAAATTAAAACCACAATAAGATATCACCTCACACCTTGCAAAATGGCTATCATTAATAAATCAACAAATGCCAAGTGCTGGTGAGGTTATAGACAAAAGGGAACCCTAGTGCACTGTTGGTAGGAATGGAGACTAGTACAGCCACTGTGGAAAACAGTGTGGAGTTTCCTCAAAAAATTAATAATAAAACTTCCTTTTGACCCAGCAATTCCACTATTGGGAATATCCCCTAAGAATCCCAAAACACCAACTCAAAAGAATTTATGCACCCCTTTGTTCATAGCAGTGTTATTTACAATATTAAAGATTTGTAAACAGCTAATTGCGCATCAGCAGATGATTGGATCAAAAAACTGTGGTGCATGCTCATGGATTGGAAGAATTAACATCATCAAAATATTCATAGTACCCAAAGAAATTTATAGATTTAATGCAATGCCTATTAAAGTACCAATGCCATATTTCACAGATATAGAATACACATTTCAAAAATTTATGTGGAACCATAAATGACCCCGAATAGCTGCAGCAATTTTGAGAAAGAAGAACAAAGTAGGAGGGATCACAATATCTGACATCAAACTGTATTACAAGGCCACTGTAATCAAAACAGCCTGGTACTAGCATAAGAACAGACACATAGATCAGTGGAACAAAACAGAGAGCCCAGAAATAAACCCAAGTCTCTATTGTCAATTAATATTTGACAAAGGGGGAAGAAGCATAAAATGGAGTAAAAATAGCCTCTTCAACAAATGGTGTTGGGAGAACTGGACAGCTACATGCAAAAAAATGAAACTCGAGCACCAGCTTACACCATACACAAAAATAAATTCAAGGTGGATAAAAGACTTAAATGTAAGTTGTGACACCATAACAGTCCTAGAGGAAAACATTGGCAGGAAAATCTCAGACATTCGAAGCAGCAACATCTTCATGGATATGTCCCCTAAAGCAAGGGACATAAAGGAAAGAATAAACAATGGGATCTCATCAAATTAAAAAGCTTCTGCATGGCCAAAGCAAACAGCATTAAAATGAAAAAAGAACCAACTATATGGGAAAACATATTTGCCCAGGATACCTCGGACAAGGGTTTGATCTCCAGAATATATAAAGAACTCACACAACTTCACTCCAGGAAGACAAAAAACCCAAATAAAAAAATGGGCAAAAGACCTGAACAGACACTTCTCCAAGGAGGACATACAGAGGGCCCAGAGACATATGAAAAGAAGCTCAGCATCACTAGCCATCAGAGAGATGCAAGTTAAAACCACAACGAGATACCACTTCACACCAGTCAGAATGGCCATCATAAACAAAACAACAAACAAGTGTTGAAGAGGATGTGGAGAAAAGGGAACCCTAGTGCAATGTTGAAAAGGAATGCAGACTGGTGTAGCCACTGTGGAAAACAGTACAGAATTTCCTCAGGAAACCAAAAATGGAACTGCCTTTTGACCCTGCAATTCCACTGCTGGGTTATATCCTAAGAACCCTGAAACACCAATCCAAAAGAACCTATGCACCTCAATGTTCATTGCAGCACAATTCACAATAGCCAAATGGTAGAAGCAACCTAAGCACCCATCAGGAAATGAATGGATCAAATATGGTACATTTACACAATGATATACTACGCAGCAGAGAGAAAGAAGGAGCTCCTACCCTTTGCAACAGCATGGAAGGAACTGGAGAGCATCATGCTAAGTGAAATAAGCCAGGAGGTAAGGGACAAATACCATATGATCTCACCTTTAACTGGAATAATCAACAAAAGAAAAAAGCAAGCAGAGACATAGAAATTAAGAATAATTTGACAGTAACCAGAGGGGAGGTAAGAGGGGATAATGAAGGGAAGGGTTTTGAAGAACCCTTAAAGGACACATGGACAAAACCAAGGGGAAAGATGGAAACAAGGGAGGGAAATGGGGAGTGGTTGGGGGGAAATGCAGACAACTGTAATTGAACAACAATAAAATAATTTCTAAAAAAAATTTAAAAATAAAATATTTTAAAAAACTGTGGTGCATTTACACAATGGAATATGACACAACAGAAAAAAGAAGGAATTTATGTCTTTTGCTACAGCATGAATAGAAATGGAGACTATTATGCTAAGTGAAATAAGTCAGTCAGTGAAAGACAAATATCATGTGATCTCACTTATAAGAGGAAACTAATGAACAAAATAAAACAATGAGCAAAATAGAACCAGAGGCATGGAATCATGGAATAAACTAATAGCTGTAAGAGGGGATGGAGGAGGTGGGGACTTATTGAAAGAAGATGAAGGGATTAGTCAAAGAACATTCATGAAGGACCCATGGACACAGGCAGTGGTGTGGGGACTGCCTATGGAAGTGGCAGGTGGGCTGGGTGGAGGGGAGTGAAGGGAGAATAAATGGAACATCTGTAATAATATAAATAATAAAAATTAAAATTAAAACAAGTATACTTAAAAAACTAAATTATGCTATAGAAAAGATGTAGGAAAACAGATCAAGGCAATTACCAAGCTTGCATTCAAAATATATCTAGTAAACAAAAACTCTAAATTTACAAGGTTAATCCAATAGAACCAAAATGGATGGCTACTAATTCTCATCTTAATAAATATAAAGAAATTATCTTTCAATCACCCAATAGATAGGGAAAGTAGCAGCAGAGCAATGATGTTAAAATTTATTGTTTGGTATAAAGCAAATTTTGAAAATTGTTTCTCTGATCAAATAGACTTACATCCATTAGATTAGATTTTAAACTGCAACAAAGATGGCAAACAAGTTCTATCTTACATGATGAATTCAATTTCATGTACATCAACAATAATAATTATAATAAAAATCCTAAGAAATAGGTACTATTATTATCCACATTTTACTAATAAGGAACCTGAGGCATTCTTTAAGTAACCTGTCTGAAGTCACATAGCTATAAAGTAGAGAAGAGAAGGACTTCCAGCCACGATGGAGGCATAGGTAGATATACTGTGCCTCCTCTCACAACCAAAAGGACAAAAACGAATTTAAAAAACAAATTCAACCAGAACTGACAGAAAATCAAACTGTATGGAAGTTCAACAACCAAGGAGTTAAAGAATAAACTTTCATCCAGACTGGTAGAAGCGGGCGGTCCCACATTTGCATACAGATAAGCTGGGAGGAACAACTGGGGAGCAAGACAGACTAGGCAACCTTGGGTTCTGGTGCGGGGAAATAAAGCTTCAAAATCTCTGACTGAAAAAACCTGTGGGGGTTTGAGGCTGTCGGTGAAACTCCCAGCCTCACAGGAGAGTTCATTGGAGAGATCCACAGGGGCCTACAAGGTACACAAACCCACCTACCCAGGCATCAGCACCAGAATGGCCCAATTTGCTTGTGGGTAGCAGAGGAAGTGACTAAAAGATGGCCGAGAGCTAAACAAGCAGCACTGTTCCCTCTCTGACCCCTCTCCCACATACAGCATGACAACACAGTAATGTGGGTTGACCCACTCTGGCAAATACCTAAGACTCCGCCCCTTACTAGGTAACAGGCACTCAGAGACAGAAAAATATGGCCCAAATGAAGGAACAGATCAAAGCTCCAGAAAAAATACAATTAAGTGACAAAGAGATAGCAACCTAACAGATGCACAGTTCAAAACACTGGTTATCAGGATGCTCACAGAATTGGTTGAGTATGGTTGCAAAATAGAAGAAATAGTGAAGACTATGAAAAGTGAAATAAAGGAAAATATACAGGGAACCAATAGTAAAGGGAAGGAAAACTGGACTCAAATCTATGGTTTGGACCAGAAGGAAGAAATAAACATTCAACCAGAACAGAATGAAAAAGCAAGAATTCAAAAAAAATGAGGAGAGACATAGGAACATCCAGTACAACTTCAAACACTCCAACATCCGAATCATAGGGGTGCTAGAAGGAGAAGAGGAAGAGCAACAAATTGAAAACATAATGGAGAACTTCCCCAATCTGGCAAAGGAAATAGAATTCCAGGAAATCCAGGAAGCTCAGAGTCCCAAAGGAGTTGGACCCAAGGAAGCACACACCAAGGCACATCATAATTACATAACCCAAGATTAAAGATAAGGAGAGAATCTTAAAAGCAGCAAGAGAAAAGGAGACAGTTACCTACAAAGGAGTTCCCATTAGACTGTCAGCTGTTTTCTCAGAAGAAACCTTACAGACAAGAAGGGGCTGGAAGGAAGTATTCCAAGTCATGAAAGGCAAGGACCTACATCCAAGATTGCTCTATCTAGCAAAGTTTTCATTTAGAATGGGAGGGCAGATAAAGTGCTGCTCAGATAAGATCAAGTTAAAGGAGTTCATCATCACCAAGCCCTTATTATATGAAATGTTAAAGTGATTTATCTAAGACAAAGAAGATCAAAAATAGGAGCAGTAAAATGACAAAAAACTCACAACTATCAACAACCGAACCTAAAAAAAAAACAAATAACAAACTAAGCAAACAACTACAATAGAAACAGAATCACAGAAATGGAGATTACATGGAGGGTTATCAATGGGGAAGGGGAGAAGGGAAGGAGAGAAAAGGTACAGGGAATAATAGCATAAATGACAGGTAGAAAATGGAAGGTAAAGAATAGTATGGGAAATGGAGAAGCCAAAGAACTTATATGTGTAACCCATGGACATGAACTAAGAAGAGGTGGGGAATGCAGGCAGGAGAGCGTGTACAGGGCAGAGGAGAATAAAAGGGGGGAAATGGGACAACTGTAATAGCATAATCAATAAAATATATTTAAAAAATTAGAGAAGAGATCTGAATCCCAGCAATGGAATGTAAGGATATGCCCCAAACCATTCTGCAATCCTGTTCCTCAAAGAAGGATACCAACAGCATGTCTGGACATACTGGGGATCTGAATAATTGTTAGAAAAAGCTTGGGCTCTCTAGTGATGTGAACCCAGGGTTCAAATTTCAGCTCTTCCTTTTACTAGCTATGTAATCTTCAGAGCATCACTTAAGCCCCATAAGACTAATTTTCTTTCCGTGAAAATGAAGATTCGAATACCTCATTTGCAAGTCAAAAATCTCATCAGGATTTGAGAAGATAATGTAAGTATAGTGCCCAGGCCTAATATCTGATCCAGAGTAGGCACTCAGTCAATAGCAGCTAGTACTAAAACTAAATATCCTCACAGTATCAAGAAACATTATACACAATGTGAAATAAATTATAAAGCAAATTATACTTACTATAAAAGTAAAGTTATATTCTTAAATGGCATTTACAGCAAAATTACATACTGTCAATGAAATAAAATTTTAAAACACTTTTACTCTGCTGTTAAATCCCTAATTATAACCCAGGTGGTAAGATGCCTTTCACTAAACATACTGTACCTCTTTGATGATTTTCACTCCTTTTGGATCCTTGATATTAACAGCTATGCTCTAAAAATTAAAATATATATATTAAAATGGTATCATAAAGTTTTTTGTTAATACAAAGAGTTCAACAAGGGAGCCATTCATATCATATATTCTCCTCTTAAAGCAAATGCATTTTCCTCCTGAAGAAACATTTAAGTCATCTTCATTGATTTTATTTGCAATTCATACATGTTAGAATGTAGTAAGGATTACAGTAAAAATTTTTCAAGTAATAATAGCATGTGTTACGCCATCACCAATTGCCAAAACAGTAACAAATATAATGAGTCGTTTAACAAATTTAATAAAATTATTTCCATTATAAATCATTATAAATTCTTGTTAAATGTTTTAAGTTAGTAGAGAAGAAAGATTAATAAAAAGCTCTATTGTTTCTACTTGGTAACCATTGAATGAATAAAACTTTACCTTATTTGAAATATTAACTACATCTACAAAAGAGGGTACAAACAAGCCAGAATAATATCAAAAATTTTGTTTCTGCAAGACAATTACATAAAGAAAGAAAGCAGTTAAGAAAAAGGAATGATATTCTTACTTTTTTATTTCGGTTTACACTGAGAAAATAGGTACTTTCTGTCCCCACAAAAGGTGGCCCCCAAGTTCGTGTATCATCACCAACTCCTAAAAATAATAATATAAGCTATTAATCTTTAACTCTGAAACATCATGAGGCATTTCAGACCAGCAGGCTCACTCATGATATATATTTCATGTGCCTGAACAAGATCAGTTAAATTCAGCGGAATTAGCAATGCAAAAGAGGCCATAGGAGTCCATTAGGACTATCCAATCTCTTTACCTGTATATATTAATCACTGAATCCTTCCATACCCTTTCACTAAAATCTATCACTGAAAGTAAAAATCCAGAAGGATATATCCTACAGACAGTCTATAGATTAAATAAATGGCAAATTCAAGGGGAAAAAAATTTACTCTCAGTTTTTGGCAAGCAATTCAGTCTGTTTCTTGGCATTAAATGTGCAAAGAAAATACTGAGTCTTTAAAAGATGCTTCTTAAATATTAATTAAATCATAATAGTGGTAAGAACAAAATGGCATGATAAAATGACATCTGAGATTATCTATAGAACAATGACAATATTAAAATATTCTGTAGAAACAAATCAGAAAACATAAAATAAGTTATTGAATAAAAATTCAGCTAATTTAAAAAATTATTTCTGAATAAAATATTTTATTGTAAACATTTTGTTTAGGTCTTGCTTCAAGTTAAAGTTTGAAGAAACAGGGTATTTTATTCTGGACATCTATTTCAAGTGAATATGAAATGTCTTTGTGTTTGATTAAAATTACAGAAAAAAAGTTTTCTTTGCACAGTAAAGCAAGTGGCAAACAACACAGACAGGACTCAGAAAATGAATCAACAGTTAAATAGCACAAAATAGTATCACTTAAAAATTTTAATACAAGTTCTGATTGGTATAAGAAATTAACCAACTATGTAATTACAGCTAAAGTATTTATCATTAGCCTCCCAAAAAGAATTTGTGAATATAAGTTAAAGCTTAAATTCCAATCTCATTTTAATGATATAATTAATCTATTAGCCCATTAGACTTTACTGAAATTGACCCAGAAAAATAGACACAGCCTTTTGAAATATACAACAAAACAGAGGCAAATAATACACTCATTTATTTAATTTTTTTTTAGAAACTCACAAGAAAAGCAAAAGACAGAGGAGAAAAGAAGCACTAGTTTTAATTGGAGATGAACTAATAACAACACAAAATAATAAATGGTAAGTATCAAACAAAATAGCATGCTCAAGACATCAGGGGCAAAGAAAACAAACTCCAAGAGTCTGCGATGGGAATCTCCCAGTAATTTACCAGAGGCTTCATGGAAAAATGTATGAACCTGGATCTTCAGGATCAGACAGGACCTCTCAGAGTCGAGAGAGAGTCCAAACACTTCCTTTTTTTTAGAAAACTCCCAATACATTAAAAAACAATTGTTTTCAAATTAAGCAATAACAAGGTTAAAATTAGATAAATATTTTCAATGTTTTCATTCATTTCTCAGAATGTCAGAAATCTAAATTGGAGTGCTACCAACTTTCCTGTCCCACCTTGTCCTTGGTATACAACCAGGGTTTTAGAGAGGCAAAAGAATCAGTGACAATGACACAGGACAGGAAATAAACATTAAAGGTAACAAACTGGTAAAAGTGGCAACTGGAGAGACATGTGTTTATTTCACCCAAACATGATTAAAAGTTTTTAACTGGCTGCCATGATTTCAAAATCTAGAGAGGTCATATACAAATTCAGACTGCTTTAATTGATATTTTAGCACAGTCATTTAGCAAATATTTATTGGCCGCTACAACATCACAGACACTGTTCTACGCAGAGCACGCATAGCGGTGAACAAAATATCAGCACCCCTAGATTCACAGCCTTGCCTCCTGAGAACAATCCTGAAATACCAGTAGCATCATTCGCAGCCATACACAGTCCACTTCACTCATTTAGGTTACCTGTCTCTTCCTGCAGGCATACAGTTTACTATACTCACTGACTAACTCTAAAAATAGAAAAATATATATACTTAAGTTTGATATGCTCTTTGATTACATAAATAAAAATAATCTAAGTCTTAAATCAGAAAACTACAACCAAATTTTATTTACTGAAAGAACTGAAGAAATAGACACAAAAAGTGACTCTACTGAAATTTAAAAATACTGCCAAGTTACTTTTCCTCATATGTGTTAAATATGTTGAAACCCCAAAACAATTAATTATATAATATGAACACCAAAATGTACTGGGCAGGAGAATTAAGGAAAAGAGATCAATCAGAAAAAACAGTGATAAAAACCAGCTGGAAACAAAGCTTGATAAAAAGTATATGGCTATGGGACATAATAAAGGCCTAGATATAAAGGAAGATATCCCCCACCATGGAAACAAGTAAGTAAAAGGAAAACTAAATAGAAAGGAAGTAAATAGGAAATAACAATTTTTAAAATTAATGTAAATACAAATATTTAACCTAGTGACAAACTGAAATAGCAAGAGAAATTAGATTGGATGCTCTACAATGGAAGACACAGTGGTTGAAATTAGAAAGTGTTGTGGTATTGAAATTAATAGCAATGTAGAAATTAGAAGTTTTATGGAACCTGGAAAAGAAGATGTTTAGCTAGAATGTAAACATTTTTCAGCATGTATCCAGCAATGACTAAATACAATGAAGTAACACTGACTGAATAAATAAAGCATTATCTCTGGACAGCAGGATTTACCAGGTTTCTCTACTACCTGTGACAGTCAGATAAATATAATAATATGTAATATTCCTAATGCTGATCAGGGTGTGCCTAAGGAGAGTTAGAATCAGAGCTGGGTGCCTGAATACTCTTAGCTATGTGACCTTGGACAAACTGCTTTACCTCAGTGTCTTAGTCTTCTCATTTATAATCTAGGAGCAGTAACATCAGCCCATAAGGTTGATGTTAAGATTAAATAAATTACAATAATACAAACAAAGCATTTTAAAATGTGCCTAGCACTTAATAAGTATTGTTAGCATCATTACATGTTGCATCTCAGTTTCTACCAGAGGCGTTCAGGTGTGTGTGAAGGACCTGGCTTAAGCCTCAGCCCTTGGTATATATAAAAAATAAAAAGAGATCATTAGTATAGGTTCAGAAGAAAATAAGGAATGAAGAAAGGAAAATAATAATTTCATTTCAATTCTTTCTTCATTCCATAAACAGGTACATGAATATTTTTAAAACTATTAAATATACCTATCAGTTTGTTTCTATGTTTTAAAAGGAGAAACATCTTTACCTGGTCTTTCCACTTTTATAACCTCTGCTCCAAGATCTCCTAAATTCATAGTAGCAAAAGGTCCAGCCAGTACTCTACAATATTAAATAATGATAAATAAATTACCATGTTGAAGATTTTTATTTTAATTTTCTTAATAGTCCATCAACACAGACAAGCCATATAATGCTAGTAAGAATTAAAATTGTCGGGCTGCGAACCAAAGTATCGCAGGTTCGACTCCCAGTCAGGGCATATGCCTGGGTTGCGGGCCAGGTCCCCAGTGGGCACCACAAGAGAGGCAACTACACATTGATGTTTCTCTCTCTCTCCTTCTCCCTCCCTTCCCCTCTCTAAAAATAAATAAATAAAATCTTTAAAAAAAAAGAATTAAAATTGTTAGAACTGTTCAAAAAGTAATTTGGCCCTATGTATCAAGAGCTTTAAAAAATATATTTCCTTTAATGCAGCAATTCAACTTCCAGAATTCTATCCTACAGAAGAAATTAAAAGATTCCTGAGACAAAGATTTACATAATACAAAACCTAATTTATAATACTGAAATACAGGGGATGAATAATTTTGTAACAACTATATAATGAGTTTATTTTTGTTGCATTTTGAATGACATAAGAAACCATTCAAAATGCAACAAAATGTTAAACAAAATGCAACATCATGTTTAAAATGTGAATAAAAGCTTCATTTCAGTATGGTTCAAATTTTTGTTTTTAAAAATTATATATAAACATACAGGTTGGAAAAATGCATAAATATTATACAAATTGCCTTTCAGAATGATAAAATTCCAGGAATTTTTCTTGCCAAAATTTTGATACTATGCACATAAACAAGCACACTCATATAATGTAAAAAATAAATGAATTTTTTTGAGAGAAAGTTAAAACTCAACCACCCAAAACAGATAAGTCAATACAAACCTTGTGAGATCCAGAATTTTTACACCCTCCAATGGCTTCACATTGTCAATATCTGGCAAAAACAGAACACACTTTAAGAGTATTGATTACTAATTTTCAGAAGGATGCAGAATTCTTCATACTATGTTTTAAGCAACCTCTATACTACCAAAAAAGTGATTTTTTTTACACTTTTCTTTCACACAACTGATTATTTCTGCTTCATATGTAACAAAAATCATAACCTGATCCAATTAAGTCAAGCTGTAAAACTTAAAGCCTCTAATTACAGATTATTCCCAATTAATTAACCCCCCAGCTACACTTAAGATAGTTTGTGGTTTTCCGGTAAAGATGGTGGCGTAGGCAGACATGGCTTACCTCTTCCAAACAGCCACAACAAAACTACAACTAAACTATAGAAAAACCATCACTCAGATCTGTCAGAAACTGAGTTGAATAGAAGACTGACAATTACAGAATTAAAGAAACCACATCCATCCACGCTGGTAGGAGGGCACAGACACAGAACAGGCTGGATCCGTAACCACATGTGGTAGACAAAAATTCAGGAGGGATATATCAGGAGCAAGGAGGCCTAGACCTATACCAGGCCCCCCAACCCAGGGTTCCAGTGCCAGGAAAATAAATTCCCACAACTTCCAGCTAAAAAAACCAGCAGGGATTGAGTCAGCTGGAGCCTAAGCAGTTCTTTAAGAGAAAGCATCCACACATACACTCACTCCCCCTGAGCTCCAGCACAGGGGTAGCAGCTTCAAAGGCACTGGTGGCACACTGGGAGAGGCTGAAGTGTCTGCCATCAAGGCAAGCAGAGTCCATTACATTTTTCTAAACCCACCCCTTTGAGCCAACAAGCTGGTGTCATTTCTGAGATTCCAACAACCTGGCTAACACTGACTCACCTTGGAGATACCTAGAGACTCTGTCCCAACCAACTTATGGGCCCACCAAGCTGCTTTTCTATATGAATGGGTCTTGACTCATGCTGCACAACAATCCTCTCAAACAAGCAAAAGCTGGCCTCAGTGAGCCCCAGGCAAAGCACTAGCAAGAGCCAGCCTAGATTCACAGCTTGGCTTCACCTGGGAATCTCCAAGCCCAGCACAAGTAGCAGCCATTTCAGATTGCTTTATAGCTCAGGCAGGGTGGCCCTGGGTAAAACACAGGTTGAGGCTGATCTGGGCCTATACCACCCAGAAAACCCCAGGGACAGCACACCCAGTGGACTGCTACAGACCACACTGGAGCACCACCACCCTGCACAGCTGATCCTCCACAGATGGTGGAGGTTGGTGGTAAGTGGTTACAGCCAATCCTTGCAGTTGACTGGCCTGGGTAAATCCCTCCCATTGACCTGCCAACAGCAACCAAAGCTCAACTATGAGATGAAGGTGTACTCAACCCAAAAGAAAGGGGCTTCTCGAGTACCCATCTTGGGTGATAGGGGAGGCTGTGCCACCGGACCCTACAGGGCACCTACTACATTAGGCCACACTACCAAGACAAGGAGTCAAAGCAGCTCTACCTAATACATAGCAACAAACACAGGGAGGTTGCCAAAACAAGGAGACAAGGAAACATGGTTCAAATGAAAGAACAGATAAACACTACAGAAAAAGAGCTAAACAAAATGGAGCTAAGCAATCTAGCAGATACAGCATTCAAAACACTAGTTA
Source organism: Trachops cirrhosus (assembly GCA_028533065.1). Lineage (NCBI taxonomy): Eukaryota > Metazoa > Chordata > Mammalia > Chiroptera > Phyllostomidae > Trachops > Trachops cirrhosus. Next base: position 48,231,823 of record CM052549.1, on the reverse strand, counting down.
TAAGGATGCTCAAGGAATTTAGTGAGGACCTCAACAGCATAAAAAAGATCCAGTCAGAAACAAAGGATACACTACTTGAAATAAAGAACAATTTACAGGGAAACAAGAGTAAGCTGGATGAAGCCAACAATCAAATCAGTGATTTGGAACATAAGGAAGCAAAAAACAACCGACAGAACAAGAAGAAAAAAGAATCTAAAAAAATTAGAATAGTGTAAGCAGCCTCTGGGACAACTTTAAGATGCACAACATTCACATCATAGGGGTGTCAGAAGGAGAAGAGACAAGGCAAAAAAAATTGAAATCTATTTGAAAAAATAAGGAAAGAAAACTTACCTAATTTGGCAAAGGAAATAGATGTGCAAGTCCAGGAAGCACAGAGAATCCCAAACAAGTTGGATACAAAGAGGCCCACTCCAAGGCACATCATAATTAAAATTCCAAAGGGTAAAGATACAGAGAAAATCTTAAAGAGAAAAGAAGTTAGTTAGCTACAGGTGAGTTCCCATAAGACTGTCCGCTGATTTATCAAAAGAAACTTTACAGGCTAGAAGAGTCATATTCAAAGTCATGAAAAGCAGAGACCTACAGCCAAGATTGCTCTACCCAGCAAAGAAATCATTTAGAATCAAAGGGCAAATGAAGAGCTTCCCAAACAAGAAAAAACTAAAGGAGTTCATCATCACCAAACCATTATTATATGAAATGTTAAAGGGACTTATTTAGGAAAAAGATCAAAACTATAAAAATAGGAACTTCTTGTCAAGAGGGAGGCATAGGTAGACACGCTTTACCCCCTAGCACAACCATAAGAAGGATCACAACTAATCTGAAAACAAAAAACTCCCAGAAGTATCAGAAAATTGAACTGTATGGAAGTCCAACAACCAAGGATTCAAAGAAGCCATATTCATCCTGACGAGTAGAAGGCGTAGAGACAGGGAACCAGGACTGAGAGAACGTGGTGTGGTAGTGGCCAGGTGGCAGCAGTAAGGCAGCAGTGGTGGCAGCTGGCAGAACGGGTGGACCCATGTTCACGTGTAGTGGATAAAATTTAGGAGGGATACCTGGGGAGCAACCCAGGCCAGACCGCACAGCCCAGGGTTCTAGCACCGGAAAAATAAAGCCTCATAACTTCTGGCTGTGAAATCCAGTGGGGGTTGGGGTGGTGAAAAAAACTGTCAGTCTCTCAGGAGAGTCTGTTTAAAGGACCTGCACCGTCCTAGAAGTACACCTACCTACCCACTCTAGGAACCACCCCTACGGCAACAGCTAAAAGGGCACCAATCACATGACTGAAAATGGGGCAAGTGCCAAGCAAGCTTCCAGCAGCCAAGCAACAACATGGTCCCCTCTCCAACCCCTATCCCACATACAGAGCCACAAAGTGGTGAAACAGGTTGCCCTCCTGGTGAATACCTAAGGCTCCACCCCATACTACTTGACAGGTGTGCCAAGACAAGGAGTAAAATTCACTCTGCCTAATACACAAAAGCAAATATAGGGAAACTGCCAAATTGTGGAGACAGAGAAATATTACTCAAATGAAAGAACAGAAAAAAAAACACCAGAAAAAGAACTAAACAAAGTGGAGATACCCAGCCAAGCAGTTACAGAGTTCAAACCACTGGTGATAAGGATGCTCAGAGAACTCACTGAGTACAGCAAAAGCATAAGGGAAGAAATGAAGGCTACACTAAGTGAAATAAAGAAAAATCCACAGGTAACCAACAGTAAAGGGAAGGAGGCCAGTGTTCAAATCAACAATTTGAACATAAGGAAGAAATAAGCAGTCATCCAGAACAGAATGAAGAAACAAGGATTAAAAAAAAACAAGGAAAGAATAAGACTCTGGTACATCTCCAAAAGTGCCACCATCTAAATCATAGGGATGTCATAAGGAGAAGAGGAAGAGCAAGAAATTGAAAACTTATTTGAAAAAATAATGAAAGAAAACTTTCCTAATTTGGTGAAGGAAATAGACATACAAATCCAGGAAACACAGAGAGTCCCAAAGAGTCCCAAACACAGACAGTTGGACCCAAAGAGTACCACACCAAAATACATCATAATTAAAATGGCAAAGGTTAAAGACAAAGAGATCATCTTAAAAGTAGCAAGAAAACAGCAGAGAGTTCCTACAAAGGAGCTTCCATAAAACTGTCAGCTGATTTCTCAAAAGAAACTTTGCAGGCAAGAAGGTACTGGCAAGAAGTATTCAAAGTGATAAAATGCAAGTACCTACAGCCAACATTACTCTATCCAGCAAAACTATCATTTAGTATTGAAGGAGAGATAAAATGCTTCCCAGACAAGATAAAGTAAAGGAGTTCATCATCACCAAGCCCTTACTGTATGAAATGTTAAAGGGACTTATCTAAGAAAACAAAGATCAAAACTATGAACAGTAAAATGACAACAAACTCACAACTATCAACAACTGAATCTAAAAAACAAACAACTAGAGTGGGAATGGAATCACAGAAATGGAGATCATTTGGAGGATTATCAGCAGGGAGGGGGAAGGGGGGAAATGGCAGAAAAGGTACAGAGATTAAGAAGCATATTGGAGGTACAAAATAGACAGCAGGGATGTTAAGAATAGTATAGGAAATGGACAAGCCAAAGGACTTATATGCACAACCCATGGACATGAACTAAGGCAGGGATTGCTCCTCACACAACCAAAATAAGGTCAGCAACAATTTAGAAACAAGATAACAACCAGATCTGACAGAAAATTGAACTGAATGGAAGTCGGACAACCAAGGAGTTCAAATACACAGATTCATCCAGACCAGTAGGAGGGGCGGAATCGGGCAGCCAGGCGGTGAGAGGTCCCAGCACCTAAAGCAGTGGCACCGGATGCTTAATGCATCCCGGGCAGGGCTCGTAAGGCATCCCAAGCGCAGGACCACAGGGGGTGGACCCTGGGCCCACAGGTGGCTGGCAGACCCAGCAAGACAGCGACTGTGAAGCGAGGTACTGCGCAAAAGGTGCCTGACTTTCCAGGCCACATTCGTGCACAGATAAACCAGGCGAAATTGGGCAGTGAGACAGACAGCACAACCTAGGGTCCCAGCACCAGGAAATAGAACCTCGGGACACTGATTGAAAACACCTGTGGGGGGTTGAGGCGCAGGGAGAGACTCCCAGCCTCACAGGAGAGTGCCTTGGAGAGACCCACAGAGTTCTAGAATGTACACAAGCCCCCCAACCCCAGGAATCAGCATCAGAAAGGCCCAGTTAGCTTGGGTGAAGCAGCAGAAGCGACTGAAATCCCCTGGACAGAGGAGCAGGCACCATTGTTTCCTCTCAGACCCCGCCCCCACATACATCACAATCCAGCAACTGGGTTGCCCCACACTGGAGAATGCCTAAGGCTCCTCCCCTCACTACACGACAGGCACTACCAGATCAAAAAAAAAAAAAAAAAAGGCCCAAAGGAAGTACAAATCAAAGCCTCAGAGTCAATACTTTTAAGCAACTAAGAGATAGCCAACCTATCAGATGCACAGTTCAAAGCACTGGTGATCAGGATGCTCAGAGAATTAGTTGAATTTGGTCGCAAATTAGATGAAAAACTGAAGGCTATGATAAGAGAAATGAAGGAAAAGGCACAGGGAACCAATAGTGATGGAAAGGACACTGGGACTCAAATCAATAGAGTGGACCAGAAGGAAGAAAGGAACAACCAAACAGAAAAGAATGGAGAAATAACAACTCAAAAAAATGAGAAGCTTAGGAACCTTCAGGACATCTTCAAACATTCCATCATTCGAATTATAGGGGTACCAGAAGGAGAAGAGGAAGAGAACAAGTGGAAAAGTTATTTGAACAAATAATAAAGGAGAACTTTCCGAATCTGGCAAAGGAAATAGACTTCCAGGAAGTCCAGGAAGCTCAGAGAGTCCCAAAGAAGTTGGACCCAAAGAGGACCACACCAAGGCACATCATAAATACTTTAGTCAAGGTAAAAATGAAGGAGATAATCCTAGAAGCAGCAAGAGATAAGGAGACAGTGACCTACAAAGGAGTTTCCATCAGACTGTCGACTAATTTCTCAAAAGAGACCTTGCAGGCAAGAAGGGGCTGGAAAGAAGTATTCCAAGTCATGAAAGGCAAGGACCTACATCCCAGATTGCTCTATGCAGCAAAGCTTTCATTTAGAATGGAAGGGCAGATCAAGTGCTTCTCAGATAAGGTCAAGTTAAAGGAGTTCATCATCACCAAGCCCTTATTACATGAAATGTTAAAGGGACTTATCTAAGAAAAAGAAGATAAAAAACATGTATAGTAAAATGACAGAAAACTCACAATTATGAACCACACCTAAAACAAAAACAAAAACAAACTAAGCAATCAACTAGAACAGGAACAGAACCACAGAAATGGAGAACACATGGAGGGTTAGCAACAGGAAAGTGAGAGGAGGAGAGAGGAGGAAAAGGTACAGAGAATAAGTAGCATAGATGGTAGGTAGAAAATAGAAAGGGGGAGGGCAAGAATAGTATGGGAAATGTAGAAGCTAAAGAACTTATGACACATGGACATGAACTAAGGGGGGAATGTGGGTGGGAGAGGGTGTTCAGGGTGGAGGGGAATGAAAGGGGGGTAATGGGACAACTGTAATAGCATGATAAAATATATTTTAAAAAACCATGGACAATAAAATGGCAATAAATACACATCTATCAAAAACTGAATCTAAAAAACAGACTAAACAACAAGAAGAACAGAGACAGAATCATTGATATAGAGAGTGTATTGATGGTTGCCAGATGGGAGGGGGTGTGGAGCAATGGGTAAAGAGGTGAGGGAATTAAGAAGTACAAATAGGTAATTACAGAATAATCATGGGGATGTAAAGTACAGTATAGGAAAGGGACTAGCTAAAGAACTTATACATACACATGACCCATGGACATGAACAATGGTGGGGGGATTGCTTGAGGGAGTGTGGGGTGCTGGGCAGAGGGGTGCTGGGGGGAAAAATCAGAACAACTATAACAATATATATAACTATATAACTATATATATAACTATATAGTTATAGTTAACTATAGTTAACTATAGTTAACTATATATATAGTTATATAACTATAATAGCATAATCAGTAAAATATAATTTTAAAAAGTTTGTCTAATGAAAAATAAAAAGTGAGGCGGGAAGAATGTATAGGCTAAGAAGAGAGGATTTTTAGGGCACTAAAAATACTCTATATAGTACTATAATGTTACTCATTACACATTTTTCCAAACCCTAAGAACATGTAACACCAAGAGTGTACCCTAATATAAAAGTACGGACTTCGAGTGATTATCATGTGTCAAGTAGATTCATCAGTTGTAACAAAAGTACCCTCTGTGGAAGGTTGTGCATGTATGGGGGTAGGGGACATATGGGAAATCTCTGTACCTTTCTCTGAATTTTGCTGTGATTCTGAAACTGCTCTAAAAATAGCCTTAAAAAATAAAAAATAAACTAAACAAGTAAAAAGTACTAACAAAAAATAACAATAAAGTCCTCTGCATATTTGTTCTACATTTGAGACAAGGAGGAAAAATTGAATTATTAAAGTTTATTAAACAATTTACAATCATGTGTGTATTTCCTTTTTCTTTTCACCCATCATTTTATAAATAAGGAGACAGGTTGGTAATTATATCAGTAATTCACAACACATTTAACATCAACATTAAATCACAAAAATAAAATTCAAGTCAAATGGCTTAAAAAGGTTAGATCATGATGACTGAGATCAGGCTAAACTTTTGATGAACAATGATGAAATTACTGGTTCAACACATTTTTTAATAATACACTCTATAGGTTCCTGTGGCACAGGTGGGCTAGAAAAGAGGCCTGGGGGTGTGAGTACATCACAGCTATTGCTGTTTACAGAAAATTCTGATTGGCATTTTCAGAGCTTTTTGGAGCCAGAAGTGATTTTCATTTTCCCTTAAGATGGAGCATATTTTCACAAGCACCATTTGGATTCTGTGTATGATTAATCTTCAAGAAGAAATGAAAAGGAGGATTATACAAAGACAACATCAGAAAGATGTTCCAGTTTTCTGGGATGAACTACTTCAAAATTTTAACAAGGATTCTGAGCACATAATAAAGAACACATTTCTGTGAATGACTTAAAGTGCTTGTTACTACATGGACATTCAAGGAATAGCTGTTGAATTAAACCAAAAAGCAGAATCAAACATCAAAAAGAGGTCTGAAGAAAGAGGAGATTGTCACCATACTGATCCTGTCAGGAAAAAAAAATGGAATTCTTTGACCAAGGATTTACCCCATGTAGCTCACTTTAAGACTCTAATTTATGTTCCTTCTCATGACATGCTTCTTCCCAATATCACCTGCTAAAACTCCTACCCATGCTTCAAAGTCTCCATTAAGTTACTTTTTGTCAATGACTTTCTTATTTTCTAAGTGGGTATTATTCCTGTGTCCTTAAGCCATACAGTTTATTGTTGTTCTTATGACATTCACTTTATTCAGCTTTGGGTTATTATATAGTATTTATCTCCTACCCATTCTGTACTTTTGTCCTGGTGATCACTAAGCTTTATACATACTAAGTACTCTATAAATAGTTCTTTAATTGAATGCAATTAATCTAAGGCAAAAATAATTTTTCATAATGATATATCACAGATTATAAATATTACCTTACTAAGACTGTGAGTTATAAAGAAAAATGTTTCCCTTCAAAACATAAGTTGTGAGTAGGTTACAAAAACATATCTGTATTTACAATATTTAAATACAGTAAATTTATAAGAGATAACTATCTAAACCAAATACTGTGAATCTTGATTCAGATTCTATTAAGAATATGTATTTTGGGGCAAGCTATGGAGCAACAACTGTAGATATGTGTTGGGTTCAGGTACCCAACTTTTCAGAGGCTCCTGCTTTCTGCTTCTCCCCACTGAGCCACTGCCTGATGAAGAGGAAGCCATCATGCTCCAGGTCACCAAAAATATGAAAATTTTTTTTCCACTAAAAAATACTGAACACTTTAATCACCATAACCTAAATCTTAATAATGTATACATTATAATAGAAAATGCGTTATGACAATGCTGAAAATAAAGCAAAGATCAGTATGGCAGGTATAAAGCACATGCCTATGGCCACTGTGGCAGCCTCCAAACCCTGGCTGAAGCCAAGAACAGCTCTTGGAGGTATCAGCAACAAAATCACTGGACAGCCACATGCCAAAGTGCCTCTCAAAAAGGAAGCAAAAACTTTAGCTACTGTACGTTATTGCTTAAAAACTGCCAACTTTTGCCTGAGACTATTTTGGTTGATACTCCTTCTCCAAGCTCAATGAAACATCTAGATGTGCCCCTGCAGATTATCTGTGTGAGGCTTTTTCTGATGTAATTCTTGCAATGAATGATGTGCATGCAGACGAAGCTAATCCAAACCTTTGATGTGAATATGTGAAAGATATCTATGCTTATCTGAGACAACTTGAGGAAGAGCAAGCTGTCAGCCCAAAATACTTACTCGGTTGTGAAGTCACTGGAAACATGAGCTACCCTAATTGACTGGATGGTGCAGGTTCAAATGAAATTCATCTTACTGTAGGGGACCATGTACATGATTGTTTCCATTATTAATTGGTTCATGCACAATAATTCTGTGCCCAAGAAGATGCTACAGTTCATTGGTATCACTGCCATGCTTATTATTGAGCAAATATGAATGCACCTTTCAGAAAACTGGTGACTAACTTTGTGACTGACAACACTTACTGCAAATCAGACAGGTGGGAATGAAGATTCTGTGGGTTTAAATTTTGGTCTGGAACACCCTCCACTCCTGCATTTCTATTCGGAGAGCATCTAAGATTAGAGAGGTTGATGTGGTGCAACATACTTTGGCCAAATACCTAATGGAACTATGTTAGACTACAATAAGGTGCACTTTCCTCCTTCTCAAATCACAGCAGGAGCTTTTTGTTTAGCACTGAAAATTCTTCATAATGGTGAATGAATGGACACCAGTTCTACAGCATTACCTGTCATACACTAAAGAATCCCTTCTTCTCGTTATGCAACACCTGGCTAAGAATATGGTCATGGTGAATCATGGGCTTACAAGGCACATGACTATCAAGAACAAATATGTCATGTCTGAGCATGCTAATATCAGCACTCTAACACAGCAGAATTCTGCACTAGTTCAAGATTTAGCCAAGGTTATAGCAAAGATGTACCATATTTTTAGGACCATAAGATGCACCAAACCATAAGACACACCTAGGTTTTAGAGGAGGAAAATAGGAAAAAAAATTTGAAGCAAAAAATGTGGTAAAATATTTAATAACATAAATAATATAGGCAGCCACTCCCCCCCACAGCAAGCCAGGTAAGCTACATTCAGACTGTAAGACACATACCCCTTTTCCTCCCATATTTCAGGGGGAGGTATGTCTTATAGTCCGAAAAATACAGTAACTAAGGAACTTGAGTTGTAGTACTATAATATCTACAAATAAAATCGGTACCATGTGTTATCTGTATATATTGTTTAAAAACAGTATGTATTTTCACATGAATGTTTATAGTGACTTTATTTTTAATAGTCAAAAATGAGAAACAACACAATGCCCATCAACAGAGGAGTGGATGGACAAACAACAAATAAACAAAGCAATAAAAATTACCATATTATTGATACATACAGCAACATGGATGAATATGAAAATAATTGTGCTGAGTAAAAGAAACCAGAAAAAAAGAGTATGGAATGTATGAATTCATTTATAAAAATCTCTAGAAAATGCAAACTAATCTATAGTGAACAAAAGCTAATCTGTGGTTGCTAGTGAATGGGGAAGAGGTAGGTGGGAGACATTACCAAGGGTCATGTGGAAACTTTTGGGTATAAAGAAAATGCTATCTTGAATCTAGAGATGGTTTAAAGGGTATAACATATTATGTGAAAACTTATTAATTTGTACACTTTAAATAGTAGTTTACTGTCAATTATATCTCAATAAAGTGGTTTTTAAAATTCCTCTAAAGATAGATTTTATTTTTTAGCTTTACATTCACAGTAAAATTAAGCAGAAAGTACAGAGAATTCCCATGTGTCCCCTTCCCCCCACATATGTGCAACATTCCCCATTTCAACACCCTACACCATAATGGTACATTTGTACAACTGATGAACCTACACTGACACATCACTAGCACTCAAAATCCATAGTTTACTCTAGGGTTCACTCTTGGTGTTGTATATTTTATGGGTATGGACAAATACATAACAACATGCCTTTATCATTATAACACTATACAAAAATTTCACTGCCCTAAAAATCCTCTGTGTTCTGCCTATTTTATCAGTTTCTCTAACACCTGGAAACCAATCTTTTCACTGTATCTATAGTTTACCTTTTTCAGAATATCATATAGTCAGAAGCCTATAGTAGGTAGCCTTTTTAGATTTGCTTCTTTTACTTGGTAATATGCATTTAAGTTTTCTTCATGGCTGGCAGATCATTTTATATCTGAATATTCCATTACCTGGATATACCCCAGTTTATTTATGCCACTTACTGAAGGACACCTTGGTTGCTTCTAAGGTTTGGCAATCATGAAGAAAAGTGATATATACATTCATGTGCAGGTATTTGTGTAGACATAAGTTTTCAACTCATTCGGGTAATTATCAAGAACTAAAACTGCTGGTAAGAGTATGTTTAGTTTTCAACTCTGTCTTCCAAAATAAAGACCATTTTGCATTTCACTGCATTTTGCAATGAATGACAGTTCCTCAGTTCAATATATTCTTCAAAAACCTCAATGTAGTTCCATCTAGCTAAGAATGGGATAGGAATGAGGGTTACAGAAGTCACACATTTACATGTATACTATCACAGGCTTGGGATGGATCATAAGGGGTACAATGACTCTTACCTAGGGGGTAACCCAAACCTCACTGCTCTAGTAGGGAAGACTGGAAATCCATACAGTGCGCATTCTCTCCTCGAAATAAGCCAATTTATTATTTTACAAAAAGTAATTGCTGTGACAGCAATAGGAAATATGTGAAGGCCACATGACTGGTGCATTATTTTCACGGAAGCACAGTAATGTAGGAAAACAAATTATATTCAGAAGACAAATTAATGAGCAAAGGATCAGAAAAAGGAAAACAGCTAAAACAATGTTTAATGTGGTAGACTGTTACAGCAATGGCCTCCACAAATCACACTTCCAGATACCCACACCCTTGTGTATTCCTCTTCCATGTTGACTCTGGTCTTGGTCTTTTGTCTTGCTTTAGCCAATGAAACATTAGCAAACTTGATACCAGCAGAGGCTGGTAAGTGCTTGCACACTTGGGTTTGACTTTTTGGAATGCTTCCACCTTCATATGAAGAATCACAGGATGAAATAGAGCCTCAGCCACCCTAGTCATTGCAGCTACACCAGCTGAGGCTCCAAACATGTGGGTGAAGTCATCTTAGAACACCCACTTCCAGCCATGTCAGTGAGTTCCAGTTAGTCCAGCAGAATAACCAGAGAACTTGGAGAACAAATAAGCCGTTGTTGTTTTAAATCACCAAGTTTTGAAGTGGTTAGTATTAAATAAATGGATATAATGACTTATGTGGCAGAGAGAGCCTATTTTGTCAGCCAGAGAGATCCTTTTTAAAATGTAAAACATATAATGTAATTCTCCTGCTCAAATTTCTGTAATGGCTTTCTACCAAACTTAGAATGAAATTCAGTATCTTACTACAGCCTACAGATCCTACTTGTTCTGGCCCTTGGCTACCTCTCCAACTTCATTCCTCTTCACTCTGTCTCTCACTCTTCTCCAGCTACATTAGCTTTCTTGCAGTTCCTTGAACACACTGCACACATTTCTATTTTAGGGCCTGTGATAGAATCAGAGATGTACCACTCAGATTACCCTTCCAAGAAACAGCTTTTTACCATCTAGAAAAAGCATGGTTAGCTTACAATTTCCAGTATTAGCTGCACCAAGGTCCATCCACTTCATGTGAGAGAGCACACTATCCTTAGGGAAGCCCCTGGTCAAATAACTGAGCAAAGTCATCCCTAGACCTGAACCCTTCCTCCACACATATGCAGATCTTGATCATTTCATTAAAATTTCTGCTCAAATAGCACACTCTCAGAGAGATGTTGCCAAATCTAAAATAGCACCCTTTTGAATCTCTATATCTATTTTAGTTTTCTTGATAATTATATATTTATTTATGTTATCACTGTCTTTCCCACTAGAGTGTAACTTCAATGAGGGCAGGACTCATGTGTCTTAAATCCCCATGCCTAGAACAGTGGCTGGCACACACTCACTAAGAATTAGTAAAGATCACTCTGTGAGAGAATGAAGGAGAGAAGAAAAAACCCATACTTGAAAATTAGTATGCTCATTGCAATAAATTGAATATTTGTGTCCCTCCAAAATTCTTATGTTAAAATTCTAAGCCCCAATGTTGGGGAATCAGGAGATGGGGACCTTTGGAAGGTAATTAGATCATGAGGGTAGAACAGTCAGGAATGGAAGGGACTCCAGCAAACTTCCTTGTCCCCTCTGCACCATGCAAAGACAGTGCAAGAAGTTGGCAGTCCTCACCCTAGAAGAGGACCCCACCATAATCTAACCGTGCTGGTACTCGAATCTCAGACTTCCAACCTCCAGAACTGTGAGAAGCAAATGTCTGTTGTTTACAAGTATGTGGTATTCTGTTATAGCAGCCCAAACTAAGATCATTAAGAGACCAGAATCCTCAAGGTCAGATAGCTAATTTTTCTCTCATCTGTACAGGGCTTGAATACAGTAGAAAGAAACAGTTAAAGAGACAGCAAAAATGCTCTGCCAAAAAGGAACAATGGGGATTTGAGTGTACAGGTAAGCTTAGAAGCTAAAATAGAAACTAACATTACAGGACAGGAAAGTGAGCAAGAATGGCAGGAGAAAAATTACCAGAGAAAAATTTCAGTAAGTGAAATAGCCAAAGAACAATTTTAAAAAACAGGAATAGTTAACAACTGATTTTAAGTTGTACATTGGAACCTCTCCAAAGTCACCAAGCTGGTTCCGTAAAGCCTAACACAAACCCAAGCGCGCCCTACGCTTTCCTTTGATTCTCAAAATCAAAGAAAAGAGGCTGAGTCCCACAACTGAGTTGGTGCTAGGGCAAAAGGAATAGAATACATGTAGCCAAGGACATGAGTGAAAGCTCCCATTAAAAACCCTTGTTCCACCCTGGCTGGTGTGGTTCCATGGACTGAGTGCCTGCCTGCGAACCAAAAGGTTGCTGGTTCAATTCCCAGTCAGAGCATATGCCTGGGTCCCAGATGGGAGCATGTTGGAGGCAACTTATCATGTATCTTTCACATATCAATGTTTCTCTCCCTCTCTTTCTCCCTTCCTTTCCCTTTAAAAATAAATAAAATCTTTTTTTAAAAAACCCCTGTCCCTACTCTGTGCTAATCAATCTATGATTAATTAGTGATGAGAGACATCACATTCTTTCCTCTACCAGTCCATGATCTACTGGGGAAAACTAAGGTGTACCACTACTACAGTGATTAAAATTATTGCCCCTAGGTTCAAATTGTTACTATCTACTAACTTGTGACCTAACTCTATTTTAATTTTCCATTTGTAAAATAGGGATAATACTGGTACCTATTTTACAGGGTTACTTAAAAATTAAATGAAACAATGCCTCATGAGCAATCAAGCATGGTGCTCAGTAAATGTCAGCTACTGTCAATATTATTTCTATCTTTTCCCAACATTTGTCCTTGTGTTCTTTAATTCAGTGTCATTTCCCACCCACTCAGTTACACAAGTCAAAATCCAAACCAAAACCCTTGAATTCTTTCTTCTCTCATCCCTTGAATTTTGTTAAGAACAAATTAGTATTCTTTTGCAAAAATATCTCAACTCCCTTCTCTTTTTCCCATCCGGACTGCCTCCACCATAGTTCAGATTACCATCAACTCTCTCCTGAATTACTCAACAACCTCCTAAATTCATCTGCCAGTCTCCAATCTTGGCTTTCTTCACAACACTCTGCCAAAATTACCTCTCAAAATGCAAATCAGTCTAATCTTTTCTACCTTGTTTCTTATTCCTCTCTTCCCTCTTCGTTAATGCCATCAACCACCACTCCAAGACAACAATTTAGAGATCTTCCCAGACAAGTCTTCTTCTTCACTCCCCATATTCAATCAGCCATCAATTTTCTATTAAATCTCCTTCTCTATTCCTCTTCAGTTCCCTGGTTCTGATTCATCATTCTTTGCCCCAACTGCCCACAAAGATATCTTAACCTAGTCCTGCTTATCCTCTGTCCCCACCAATCCATTCTAAACACTGCTTCCAGAGTAATTTTCCAAAATGAAAAGTCCATTATGTCATTCTATTATTCAGTCACCCATTCATTCATGGACTTTTCCCTCACAGAGTGTACAGTCCTAAAGAAGCAAATGAGGCTATTTATTATTCATATTTTCACTCCTGTCTACCTTTCCAATTTCAATCTGCAAAAACAAGAAACAAAAAAATTTAAAAAAAAGAAATGACTGTCTTACTGGCCATGCTTCTTTCAAATCTTTCATACTTCTGGGCCTTTTCACATGCTACTTTCTCTTCCTGGAATAATTTTCTGTCCTTCCTCATCTAGACAAGTCCTTCCATCTTTGATAATTTAATCTTCCTTGGAAATTATTTCTGTTTAGGAAAGCATCCTGAGTATATCTCTATTGGTAACATTTATATGAATTGTACCTAACCAGTTAGTTTCAATCACATTATAAACTCCTGAAAAGAGATACTTTTATTCTGTATTTACAACCTCAAGTATTAGTGCCTGACATGAAGTAAGAGCTCAATAAATGCTTCTGGAAGGAAAGGAAGGAGAGAAAAAAGAAGAAAGGGGAATAAAAGACAAAAGATCAGTCCTAGGATTTTGCCACGATGTATTAATAGATTGCCACAATGGGATATTGTAAAAAAATATGTAGTCCCATTAGAGCCATATTATAACCATGGTTTCTTGGTGTCCAAGATGGACACCGCAGGCTTTTTATAACCTAATCTCAGGAGTGACATACTATCACTTCTGCCATATGCCATTAATGACATATACCAACCCTAGGACAGTATGAGGAGGGTATACACAACGATGTGAGTATCTGGAAGTAGGACTTGTAAACAACTTGGAAACTGGCTAATAACACCCACTGTAGTTTTGATTTGTATTTCTCTGATGACAAATGATGTTAAGCACTTTCTCATATGCTGACTGGGCATTTTTATACCTTTTAATGAAACATCTATTCAAAACTTTTTCCCATGTTTAATTGTGTTCCATTAATGAGTGTACCTACCATTTAGCACCCTTACCATCCTGGTCATTTAATTCAACACACTACAACACAAACATCAAACAATAAACAGAGGCTACTGAGTTTTGTCCCCTACAAAATCCAGCTGCCCGATGTCAAATTCATAACTACTCAATAATCTATTATTCAACCCACCTCTTCCCAAAACAACTAATCCAAATCTCCTTCACTATTGACAAGCAAACAAATCCCTTCCTTCTTGAGCCTGCCTTTAAAATAATACTACTGGGGCCCTGGCTGGTATGGCTCAGTGGATTGAGTGGCCTTCTGAGGAATATGTTCAACCAAAAAGATGAAAAAGAAATAAAATGACATGGAATCCAAAAAATAGAGATTCCAAAGGAGGAGAGGGATGAAAGGATTCCTCAGAATGACAATAAAGATACTAACATAATCCTAATAAGAGAAGTAAATCAGATGGAAAAGGACAAGAACCATGTAATTTCCACTCATATGTGGGATATAAAACAGAAGGCAACAAATGAACAAACAAAAAATCAATGAGACAGATATGGTGGTTACCAGAGGGGAAAGGAGCAGGGGTAGATTGAAGCTGACTAACTGGCCAAATATATGGTGATGGAAAGAGACTAAATTTTGGGTGATGAGCACACAGTGCAGTATATAGATAATGTATAATAATCATCAAGAATATTGAAGCAAGTATAACAGGACTTGCTTCAGCAGGGCTCTGGTGCCGACAGAGTCCACCCTTTGAGTGTGTAATTTGTAGAGGTGGTTAGGTCATGCTCCACTGGGTATACTGGTTCTATAGCCACACTGGAGACAAAGGCCAGCCACTGCCTATGTCCTATTCACGAATACCCAGAATGGGCTACAAAGCACCTGCAGGTGGTTGTCACTTGTTGGGCTTGAAGGTACCCAGGGAAAGCCAAGCTGCAAACCAAGGCCAGCTGCTCCTAGTGCCAGGGTTGGAGCTACATGACAAGAAGTATACAGCACACCAAAGGTATTTGGAGTTTGTGGACTTTTAAGAGATATTAGGCAATTCTATAGCATGTGCCAAGACAGGCCACTTACATGGGAACACCACTGAAAGTGGCTTGGGTGGGCCCAAATTGGGAGCAAGGCAAGGTCTCAGTGAATTGCCAGAGCAGGGCAAAGGGTGTTAGTCATTGTGTCAGAAACTCAGATATGGCAACCTGCAGGGGAAGGGCTCAGTAAAGAATCAATGGCACTACTGTCTAGGAGAAAGCTGCCACTCTGGCCCTTGTCCTGAAGCAACACAATTCAATTCCTCCCATATGCTCCTGGTGCTTTTCAAGCTGCTGCCCTAGTACTGAAAGTCCCAGTACTAGGACAATACTCACTAGATAGTGAGTCCCAGTAAGTCCATGTGTGGGCCCTTGAAAAGGAAGGCCTGGGATTCCAGAAGCCCTCTGTCTCACTCAAACACAATCGCTGCTGGTCTTCATAGCCAGAAGTTATGGGACTTCTCTTCCTAGCACTGGAACCCTGGGTTGGGGAGTCTGGTGTGGGGCTGGGACTCCCCGTTCTTCAGGGAAGACTCTGCAGCTGAGGTATCCCTCCAGATTTTTAACTGCCACACATGGGTATGAGAGCAGCCTGTTCCACATCTCTGCTCATCCTACCAGTCACCTGGCTTCTTCTGCATGTCCTTAGTTATAAGACTTCTGTTCATCTAGATTTTATGTGGTTTTCAATGATGGTTTTTCTGTACTTCAGTTGTTATTTTGATGTGGTCATGGGAGGATGCAAGTACCCCATTTACCTACTCTGCCATCTTGATCACAAGCTCCTTCTAAACTTTTATTTCATTACAGATCTATGAAGAAAAGTCTGAATTTCACTAATGTCATCTTACAAACCATGGTAAATTAGGAAAATTTTGTTTAATGAAAGTAACTTTTAAACTGAATTCCTTTAACATCAGGTAACAGAGTTTTACTTTTATTATCTAAGAAGAGATCCAGAAAGCACTTCTAGAACACAGTTAAGCCTAAAGTAATGAATGAGTTAAACACTTAAGAGCATTAACTTTGGAGACTGGATTTAATTCCCTGCTCCACTATTTACTAACCAAGTGACTTTGGGCAAAGTAACTTACCTACTCAGAGCTTCAGTTTCCTCATCTGAAACATTTGTATCACAGGATGTACAAGGATTAAATGAAATGTATGTAAAGTGCTTAGTACACTTCCTGGCATATAATAAATGCTCATTAAAAGCTGACAATTGCTATCATCATCATCATCAATGTATATGTATTATACAGTCATTTCACGTATTAAAGTAGGTAACTTAATCCAGATAGAAAATAAGAAAAATATATGATTATTTGAAAGACAAAAAAATGACTCTCAATACTCTATACTTAAAAAAGGACATCAACAGCTGTTTTGCCTTTTTTTGAAAGACCAGAATAGGCTGGATGGAAGTGAGAGATAATTATCAGGTGAAAAACAGCTGGAAAGGGAATCATCAATTTTAATTTGTTGATATATACTGAGCAACTTGTGTATCACTCTGTCTATCTTATTTGGCCTCTATGATGGAAAGCTATTATCATGATACAGCTGAGCAACCATGCAAACAAGTATAATTAAAATGAAGCTGCCATCAATTCTATACTTGCCAGAGCTGCTTCTACAACTCCCCTGATGTTTGGCCTTAAGGTTTCAGGACACAAATAAACTTGAGCAGCACCATGGTAGAGATAACTGACAGATGCCCACACAAGTGGCTCACCTGTATGAAAGCAATCATGGCATTCCTCCCCGCCATACTAGCCAACTACTATGTTTTTTAAAAATTTTTAAAAGGCTGGGTCACAAAACAAACAGATCAAATATCAATAGCAAATGTGATATATACCAAAAGGACTTTTTAATTTGATATTTTACAAAGAACCTGACTACCAGAACCTAGAAGTGAGAAAGGAGATGGATGTTTCTTCAAGGTGTTACCAGACAGGGGCCTGGTCCTGAGCAGGCCTGCCTAGGGGTCAGCTGGTAGTGTGTGGTTTCTTCATGTAGGAAAGATTTCACAACACAAGTCCAGGTGACTATAAGGGCTGTCAACAGGAAGCAGTTACTGAAGAGATACCCTCCTCCCTCATTACCCCTAAAAGATTTTAGGGATAGAAGTCTCTGAGGGGTGAATGAGACAGGATAGTAAAAAGCTAGGAAAATTCCTTGGCAAATAGAATGGGGAAACTGAGACAGATGGCTGAACAAACTGACCAAGCAATTTACAGCCAGATACAGAAAGTCACCTCCCTAGAGATAACATCTAGGGCTCAGTTGAGTTTCAGCTCCAGACCCAGAAAAGCAGCAGAACCAGTTGGGCAACACCAGGACCAACTACAGTGACTAATAGCCCCCTGCCTTGGCACTGATCAATCAGTAGAGACTAAAACCCTGAAAGGGCACACCTGGAGAACTGACGAATATTCTGCTGAAACCCTCCCCTGAGACCTCCCCTAAGATTCATGCCTGTAAAAAAGAGACAACCAGTGCCATTCCCTTTCCCTTCTTCTTCCCCTCTCCTTTCTTCACAAGCACACTCTTCCTAAACTCTAAGGCAAACAGCTGGCACCTTGTCCCAGGCTAATCTGAACCTGTCCCCAACGCCCCCTTTTCTCTGACTTCCCAGTGAGCTAAGGCAGCCCAGCCTGGACTCTCCTGTTGCTTCTTCTATGCTAAGCCCTTCCTTGTCTTACTGTCCCCAGCTTTAATGAATGGATCCTCATAGTCATCTGGACTCATGTGTGAAACCTTTCCTACACGAAGTCAAGAACCCACACACTACTGGGTTGGGCTGGCAGACCACCCCTGTGCAATAACAAAAGTATGCTCTCTTCATCAGCTGAGGCTTCATTCAGAATAGTTGGCAGGATGCTTTCTTTCTAGGACACATTAAAAATCTTGAAAGAAGCTCTATTTGTAATTGTAAAAGTTTGGCAGGTAATTTTAGAAGTTTAGGGTACTTGGAAAATTAGTATCCAGTGAAAGACATACCAGGGTAATTAAAATTTTTGAGCTGTAAAAAGGTAGTGTGGAAGTGATGCATACATTATAAGGCAATTAAACCATTTAAAGACACCCAGAGAACAAGAACATAATTTATAATAATTTATAATTTGTCTTCTGTTGACACTCAGTTTCTTAAGAACTACCCTTCCTTTGAAAGACCTTGGTTACTATGTGGAATTTGCAAACAAATGGGTTTTGGAACTGTTAGATGCTACTATGTTAATGAAAGCTTGAGACTGGTGCAAAGAGAACAGAAAAAAAAAAGTCTTTTGAATCATGGGTAAAGCATGCCACAACCAAAGTACAACTCAGTGCTAATCCCAAATCTCTGCTCTTCTACAGTTCCAACTTCTTTTGCTATTAGGTTAGGCCAAATGCCTGGATTGTGGCCAGTGAAACATAGGGACAAGTAATATAAGCCAATGCCAGGCCTAACTCTTAAAAATATCCCATGAAATCCTCCAGGCCTCTATTCTCCTGCTGCTTGTGACTTTAGAGGATACAAGTTTCAAACTGTGAAGCTATATGTGTAAGAACAATGTGTTTATTGTTTGTATAAAGCCTTGAGATTGTGGGCTAATCTGCACCATAGCACAACCTATCCTATTGTGACAAATAAAGATGCCAAGCCCTGGAAGAGAGATAGTAGGTAGCCTGTGAGCAATTTCACAGCCTTAAAGCCAACAAATTGGAGTCCATTTGGGGGGTAGACTATTTTACTGCCCTTTAGCAGCAGTCCTCACACTGAGATATGGGAAGACTTTTCTAAAACATACTAAATCATTTTAAAGAAATCAATTTCCAGGCATTCAACTTCTATACATATTCTTCCTAAAACCAATCAGGCTAACTGATTAAGCTTTCTTTCACAATAAGCTTTCTCCTACTAGGCAAAAGGAAAACGTATTTCTCACACATCCCAGATCTTACTCTCACTTTAGTTCATGTAAAATTTACTTAAGTAATAAAAACTTTTAAATATCAACTTAATATATACAAAGGATTGTTTTTGAAAACTCATTTAGGATACAGACCGCTACTATAGATTATGTGGAAGGGTAGAAAAGCAGTACCAGTTTATAGACTTTATAAATTTCACTTACTCATTTTAAAACAAAAATTTGTGTATGAAAAACAATATTCATACTCTTCTTCATATAGAAGTATTCTGTCAGCAATTTTTAAAAAGAAATTTTTTAAAAATAATTTTTATTTATTTTTTAGAGAGAAAGGAAGGAAGGGAGAGAGGGAGAGAAACATTAAAGTATGGTTGCCTCTTGCCCAACCCCTACTGGGGACCTGGCTGGCAACCCAGGCATGTGCCCTGAATGGGAATCAAACCAGTGACCTTTTGATTTGCAGACAGGTACTCAATTCACTGAGCTACACCAGCGAGGGCAATTTTATTATTTTCAATGAAGACTTTTACAAGTGTGAATTAATGTTTTCCAACTGTTTTTGTCCTATTTTTTATCTGGATGTAGATGATTAATCTACAAAGAAGTAAATATACATAAAACATTTTACCGATGCTTAATGACCATAAACAATATATACATGCTTAGAACTGAAAAGATCATCAGAGTTTGGCTCTTTGATACTCTTGAAAATAAATTGTTTCTAATACTTGCTTTATCAATGAGATCACTTAAGTGATACTTAAGTGGTCTAATGTGCTCAGTGAAGGCTTAACCCTATCAATGAGTGAGCTAATCACCTCCAGGAGATGTAGCTAACAATAGAACCTCTATAAGAAAAACTGAGATAATCTGAAAATATTTCTCTATATAGAAATTGTTAATACATTCTCTTGTCCTAAGAATGTTTTACATTGAAAATACGTTAATATCTATATTTATTCACAATAGCTAAAAGTAGACAACAAGGTTTCTAGAGCAGAGATAAGTTAGTATTACTTATATCAAGAAATGCAACACCTTTCCCCATAGCTAATGAGAGCCAGTTATTAGGCCTTCACATACAGGGGCTGAGCCACAAGAAAATGTCCCCAAAGTTATAAATCTGGGAGTCTGTATAAAATAGCTACATTAATACCCTCAGGGTAAGCAAATTCTCCTTGGGAAGAAAGGGGGAGGTCTCTGGGTTCTTACCCTTTGAAATGAAAGTAAACGTCTCCAGGGGGAAGATAAATTTGACTGGTTTTACAATCTCAATCTGGAGAAATGTCTCCAAGGCTCTAGGGTTCATACTCCTTTGAAATATAAACATAAACTTCCTTGGAATTCCCTAACAATCTATTCAGTCATCTTTTAATTTCCAAGGCTTGTTCTTTAACCTAGGTTCCAGTTTTCTTAGTTTATAAAGCCCTAACCATGCAAAAACATAAAAATATTCACTACTTGATAATACACAGTAAAACTAACCGAAGTATTTACATTTTCAGTACTCATTATGACCTGACATCTCCTAAAATATTGCCTTTCAAACCCTTTCTGATGAACCCTGAGAACTCCACAGAGGTGCCCCAGAAGCCTCTTTCAAGAGGGACTGTTAAAGTGGAGGTACAGGGTGAGTAGGGCTCTGGGATCCCAATTCCTGCTTCAAACACAGCCCATCTGGATTCATATTTTAAGCCTCCAAGATGGTTTTTTGAAACCTATACAAATATATGTGTGTGTGTGTGTATATATATATATATATATATACACACACACACACATATATATTATATTTTAAATCCAATAAAAAAAGAAACACCAAAAATTGTACGTAACCTAAGTAAAGATCCTCAGTTTTACAGAAACAAAGTTTCATTTACATTTATAATTTCCTTGGCTTTGTACTATTACCTGCATTAATGCCATTAAAAAAAGAAACAACAGGTCAAAATGGAGTTACTTTTGCTAAATCACATCACCTAACTGCAGTTTCAGCCTTTCCCAGGAGGTGAATTTTAAACCAGTCTGGAATTTCTGGATCTGCATTAGTGAGATAATCTGCATGACAAAACTCCTGCCATTCCCTTTCCCCAAAAGAAAATGACCTGGCCTAAAAATAATCCTTTCTTTTCTTTTGCTACTAACTCTCCTGCCACACCCTTCTGCCTATTAAAAAAAAAACAAAAAACAAAAAAAAAAACTTGTATTTTGTACAACCCCTTCAGAGTACCCTTCTAGTTGCTGGGTGGAATGAAGCCCAATTTATGAATACCTTAATAAAGCCAAAAAGATCTTCATATTTACTAGGTTGAATTTTATCCTTTAACAGTGTAAACCACACACCACCACAAAGTTAACCAATTATTCCCGGTGCTCCATATAGCTCACAGGTACTCAGAAAGTTTTTTATATTCTCTGTTAATGTCCTCATATCCATCATTCCAATTCACTTTTCTTCCACCAGGTAATCCAACATAAAACTTTCTCCCTTCCCCTCACCTCACTTCCTGAACCCACCTGTATACATAAATTCAATATGTCAGCATAAATATCCAAATCTGCAGAACTTTTATGAATTTATTTGACCCAAACTAATGACAATGCCAGGGAGCAAAATCTTTGCAGATTGAGAAAATGCTCCAAAGAGTGGTAGTTTTGCAGCTTATTTTATACAGCACAATCAAAGAAGGAGATGTAAGGGTAGTAACATGAAATCCATTGATGGTAGATTAGGGAGGCAGGAGAAAGCAAAGGGACTGGATGGAGAGTAAAACTGGATGAAGAGTAAAGCAGAGAAAAAAAAATACTTCTTTCACACCTGTGGGTAGGGGACAGTTAACAATGAACATTTACAACACATAGAGATGGTATCCGGGCAACAAGATGACAATCTCAGGTTGTGGGTCTTCTGCTCTCATGCCCTGAGGGGATTGCTCTGGCATTCTGAGGGTCTGTTATTTTAGCTGCAAAAGAAACAACAGACAGATTTACCTTTGTCAAGGAAGGTGCGGGACTAGGATGTGGTTATCTTCCATGACTCACTTTTAATTAGGGATTTTTATGTTCAGGCCATCTTATGTGGTTACTGTCAGGGTGGGCATGGCAGGACACAACGGCAGCCAAACTACAACCCAGAAGAGATGGCTGACGTCAGGTCAGGGAGCCTAAACCACGGACTTTGTGGTAGCAACCAGAGTCTAAGGAAGACTACCAATGATATGTTACCACTTTGTCCTAGAGGGACCAATCCCCAGACCCCGTGAAGACCCCCAGATTTGGTGTATAAAACCCCGCCCTGCTCTTTGACTGCTATTCTCCCCAGCCCAGCTCTGTGTGGGCCATGGGGACCTCGCCCAGGTGCACAAACCCCAATAAAGCTCTATACTGCCTGATTTTGTAGCTGATTGGCATTTCTTCCTCGGCGGAGCTTAAGAAAATCTTACAGTTACTTTGTCTCTGAGTTTGTAAGGCTCACAGGCCTCTCACCTGAACTTGCCAGATTTAGTATGTGGCCCCTTCTTCATCCACAAATATAAATACAGGATGTGGCAAAAGTAGGTTTACAGTTGTGAGTACACAAATCACAGAATTATTGTATTATTATTTTCTATTATCATTTTTCACATAAACAACTGTAAACCTACTTTTGCCCCACCGTGTAGATATTTAAGGATCTTAGAACCTCTAATTCCCAGGCTAACACTTGAATATAGCTACATTTATAAAAATTCAATATTAAGGATAAACCTACAAATCTCTAAATCTAAAGTAACATGCTACCCAATATCACTTTCAAAAATTTGCATGATTATTTATCTATTCCATTTTTCAAAGGACATACTGTCAATTCATATTTCTTTACTTAGGATAAAAAAAGAGTAACAAAAACAATTGCTTAGAATTCAAGAAACCCAAGTTCTGGACCCACCTCTGTTTGCAATATGAGCTTAAGCAAATCACTTAACTTTTCTTAACCAATTCCTCCTCTATAAAAGGCAAGTGGCCTATTCTCAGAAGTGATCCAAGTAGACTCTGCAGTTGAGGAATAGAGTGAAGAAATAAAATGGAATCACTATAGTTAGTTACGCTGCTAAATTACTAAAATCAGGTAGGTTGAGGTACGAGGAAACTATTCTATTCAGTAATCATCTGATTATCTCCTGACAGACAAAGAAAAGAGTGTTCATATATACAGACCACCTGACATATATTATTCAGATTGCAGGTCATCTCAAGCAGCCATTTTCAATCTTTTTCATCTCATGGCACACATAAACTCATTACTAAAATTCGGCAGCAGACCAAAATATCTACTTTTTGCCAATCTGACAAAAAAAATAGGTATAATTTTGATTCATTCCCAACAGACGACTGTTGTCATTTTTTATTTGACAATTTAAGGGGAAAGAGGACAGTGCCCCTGACTAAACAGTCACGCATTACACATTTTAATTCTTGCATCACCCCAGTGTGCCTTGACACACCAGTTGAAAATCACTGGAGAGGATTACCATCTTTGACCAAGCCAGAAGCTAAGAATGCAGGACTGATTCTTCCCCAAAAATGTACTTTATACTGTAAGAACTGTGGACGAAAAAGGGGCCACATACTAAACCTGACAAGCTCAGGGTATGCCTGGAACAAACTCAGAGACCAAAACTAACCTCACAGCATGGTCTGAAACCAGTTGGGACCTAAGAATTCCTTTTAGTTATATAAATAAAAATTCCTAACTAAAAGCAAGTCATGAAGGATAATCACATCCTCTACCTTAAGTAATGTTTTCTTTTTTGCATGTAAAATAACATACCCTTGAATGTCAAAGTAACTCTTTTATTTTCCAGACCCCTCAGAGCATGAGAGCATTAGACCCATATTGTTATCTTGTTGCCCAAATACCACCTATATGTATTGTAAAAGTTAACTGTTAACCATCCTCTACCCACCAGTGTAAAAGAAGTACTGGTTTCTCAGTTTTACTCTTTATCCAATCACTTTGCTTTCTTCTGCCTCCCTAAATCTACCACCAATGAATTTCATGTAACAGCCCTTATGGCTCCTGTTTTGATTCTGATATAGAAAATAAACTGCAAAACTGCTACTCATGGGAGCATTTTCTCAATCTGTTGAAACTTTGCTTCCTGGCACTGTCGTCAGGTTAGTTCAAATAAACTTATAAAAATTCTTAACAGGTTTTGATGTTCTTACATTGACAGAACTCTGAGCTTTCCTTTCTTCTTCAGAACACTGGGTATTGCCTAGTCATGCTCCCAATTTGCAAATCCTAAGTCCCTTGAATAAATCTTTACCATTTATTTCTAGCCAAAGCTTCCAGACTCTTTTTAGTTCATTCAACAATTACCAAGAATTAACTCTCCCTTAATCCTCCTATACACCTGCAAGTGTAGTGAAAGACACGATGTCAATTCTTAACCTACCTTTCAAAATTTTCCACTGTATTTTTTCCCTCCCCCCTTTGCTAATACAAGTTCATATGTGCAGAAGATAGCAAGGTATCCCTATGGGGAAGAATATTCTAGAATTGTAAGCCAAGTAAAATGACAACTTACAGTATTTTACTGAATTCTGCAAAATTATTTGCCAGTTAAAAAATTATAATAAATTTGGTCCCCAGCCCTCCCTTTTTCTGTTCCCTTCCCACAGAAAATGTAGATGAGTTGATGATATAAACGGGACAACAGGTGAGAATCACTGATCAATATGATATGACCATTCAATAAATATTTGAGCGCTCAATTACCAGGCAGTAATCTAAGCACCAAAGAGTGTCCAGAATTTTTTTTTTACCAGAACATAAGTATTTAATAAAGTGGATACTCTGGGGTCTTCAGGCATCACCAACCTTGATGAGACTATTCTGCTTTGATTGATTCTACAGCTTGCTTCTAAAGGAGAAATTTGGTGAACCGAATTTTCTCAGAATAAACAAGAACAAAACAAAAACAAAAACAGTGGATCTCTATTAAGCAAAGATGAAAGCTGAAAAGGCATCACACTTTTTGGCTAAGCATGTCAAGAAACAGAGAGTGAGAAAGGGCAGCTACAAGAAGGTGTATAGGCTGAAAAGGAAAGGCTACCTATGAGGCTAAGATTGAATGAGTTTAAATAAAGTTCTTTAAGATTCTGTTTCCTACAAGCTGACTTCAAGATTCATGACTATAACCCCAATTTCTGAAGGAAGGTCTACAAAACTAGTAAATATCAATTTACTACAAATTCTGGGACAACTGGTACAAAGGCGTGTTTTATTATACATCAGATGTTATTCCTCAATTATCACATTTTTCTTCATATTTGACAGTCTGTGAAACAAGCTCTGAAGAGCTTTGGCCAAATTTTGCTCTTTGAAAATCAGTATCCTGCTTCCTGGTCTGCTAATCCACAGAAGGGAATAAAGTCCAGCATTTGTTTGCACAACCTCTCCAAGTTAAAGATGCAATCGGAAAACCCCCTTCTGAACTCCAGGTATACATTTATGAAGTTATTTAAACTTGGGGGACGAGGGGGGAGGGGAAGCGAGAGCGGTGAGACGTCCGCCCTGTTCGACCGCACCGGGGGGCGGACCTGAAGCAGCGAGCTCCCAGCCTTGGGCCCAGACGCCGGGCTGGGTGACTCTGACTCTGGGGCAGCCGGAGAGCGGGACGAAGACTGCGAGCCAGGGGCGTGCTGAGGCGGAAAGACCAAAGGGCAGGCTGCGGGGTCAGCAGGCACTTCAGGAAAGCTCGGGCGCTCTACTCAGGGCGCCGCCTGAGGTAGGAGGCTGGGTTTAGGATCCCCTTTGCCGCCCGGACCGAGTCTTGGAGGGTACCTGACTTCAGGCGGCTGGTCCACAGCTCCCTCCCGCCGCCCGGGCAGCAGATAAAGCCTGTTCTCCACAGAGCCTTGACCCTCGCCAGCGTCACCAGCATCGCGAGCCTCTCAGACACTCTAGGTCCCAGCGTGACAAGAACGCCTGCGCTCACGGACACCTCAGACCCCGCCTCCCGGCCTCCGGCTGGGCTGCGCCGGGCTGGCGGGGGGACGGTTTTGCGTCTGTCTCAGGGAGGTGAAAACCCGAGATTGCAAAGCCCGTATCCAGGACGGGTGTTCGGCCTTTCTTTTATCCTCTTTCACTTACAAGAGCTCAATTTTTACGCAATTCAATAACCCACTTACTCCCCTACCCGTAGCGGGACGTTTGTGAAGCGGAACCTCTGTGTTGTGCGGCGCTGACGGCCGGAGGACTGTTTTGGTAAAGGACCACCAATTCGCTGTGAAGGGTTGGTCGGGACAGTTCCGGGGACGCAGCCGTCAGGTCTTCGTCTTCATCTCCGGTTATGCACCGACAGAATTTTCGCTCCCCGACCCCTCCTTACCCCAGCCCGGGTGCAGGAGGTTGGGGTAGCGGGAGCAGCTTCCGGGGTACCTCGGGCGGAGGCGGACCACGGCCGCCTTCCCCTCGGGACGGGTACGGGAGTCCTCATCATACGCCGTCCTACGGGCCCCTCTGTAGGCCCTACGGGAGCAGCCATTCTCCACGACACGGCGGCAGCTTCCCCGGGGGCCGGTTCGGGTCTCCGTCCCCTGGCGGTTACCCTGGTTCCTACTCCAGGTCCCCCGCGGGGTCCCAGCAGCAATTCGGCTACTCCCCGGGGCAGCAGCACACCCACCCCCAGGTAATAATAGCCAGCGTTTACCGAGCTCTTACTGTATGGCAGGCACGATACTAAAAATCCCTTTATGTGGGTTATTTTTTATTTTAATCCTCTATGAGATGAGACTCAATTGTTCGCCCCGCTTTCCAGATGAGTAAACTGAGGCTCAGAGAAGTTAAGTAACTGTTTTCAGACTACCTGAGAAAGTGGCAGAGTTACTTTCTAAAGTCCTCCTGTTTTTAGCCGCTACGCTGCCACTAATTTACAGATGATTTCCCTAGTTCTGTCTCCTTTGTCAGAGCCCTTGCCAGTTCATCTCAGCGAATTTATTCTGAGCCTGGATACCCGAGGGGGAAAGAAAACGGATGAATTCCCAGTGTGGAGCTCATTTAGTTTACAGAGTTATAGGCTGCTGGCACTTTTTTTTTAACCTTTTCCACCTCTCCCCACCTTTTTTTTTTTTTAATCTCTTCCCATCTTTGTTTTCGAAATACACTGGATTCTGCTCCAAGTTTTCTCAAGGGAGAATCGGTTAATAGGGGAAGTTCCCTGTTCCTCTCAGGGAGAGTGAATACAGAAGATGAGGGAGTATTTCCGGTGTGTGTAGGATTTTTGTGGTTTACAACTTGCATATACTCGGTGCATTTTCAACTTTCCTTATGCTAAACCAACCCCATCCCTTTGAGTCTGGAGCTAACGAGACGGGAAGTTTTGTTAAGTG
The DNA here is from genome assembly GCA_028533065.1 of Trachops cirrhosus. Lineage (NCBI taxonomy): Eukaryota > Metazoa > Chordata > Mammalia > Chiroptera > Phyllostomidae > Trachops > Trachops cirrhosus. The sequence goes on along the minus strand of CM052549.1, from coordinate 48,204,102 downwards.
GAATTTTGAAGCTATAGGATTAAAAAGTTTTAATTTCTTTCTAGAAAAAAGTATGGAAATTTTGAGGGGAAAAAAAGAAATAAAATTATTTCTTATTTCATCACCAATCGATAGTTCTGCAAAGTTTGAAAACCTGAAGTATTTGAGGTGGCAGTGGGCATAGAATTAATAATAAAAGCATATCAAATTGGTTTAAATACTTTCAAAAACAAAAACACTGGACTAAAGAAAGCATGGACTTTGCATTTCAACATACTTGGCTTCAAGGCACAACTTTTAACTAGTAATGTAATCCTGACTAGCGTTTAAAGAAAGTACCAGTGATCTCTACTAAATGTTTTTTTAACTGATTTTTTTTCTAAAGGGTTCTCCAAGGACATCTACACCTTTTGGATCAGGGCGTGGTAGAGAAAAAAGAATGTCTAATGAGTTGGAAAGTTATTTCAAGCCTTCAATGCTTGAAGATCCTTGGGCTGGCCTAGAACCAGTGTCTGTAGTGGATATAAGCCAACAGTACAGCAGTACTCAAACATTCACAGGCAAAAAAGGAAGATACTTTTGTTAACGTTTCTGAAATTCAACTGGAAACTTCATGTGTCAGGAACACCTTGGACAAAATTTTCACTTGTGTACTTAAGTTGAACCCTGACATGGGTCGTTTTGGTATTTTTCATCATATCAAATATCGGTATTAGGGAAGACATATGGTAGGATAATATGCAATATTTAGCTCTCTGAAAGTGCCTACCACATGTTAGAAGATTTACAGTTTCCAAATATTTAACATTCTTGGTTATATAAATGGACATTTGTATTTTAATGTTTTAAAATAAAACATTTTGTCTAGTTATATTGTGGTTTTGTCATGCTAAAGAAGAAGAATTATTAAAATAATGCTTTGTAATCAGAATTCATCAGTAAATATTTGCCTTCTACAGCTTTTGAAAATAAAATAGATAAACCATCCTTTGAGCTGTAGACAGTTCTGTATTTGTTTATAATAGGGAAGGAGGAGTAAAGGAAGAGAATAAAGGAGATTTCTGTTCCTATTATAACCATTGTTTTATGTGCATATTTCATGTAATGCTTTTGTAAAAATGCATTGAAACTTGATTGGAAGTTACAGAAACTCACTTAAGCTTAAATAAAAAAAGTTTTTTATACTGACTTAACTGGGAAGGACAAAGACCTACCTGTTTCTTGCATAACTAGTTCAAAGCTATTTTGTCTGAATTTCTCTATATTTTTCAGTATTGTGGAGTCATTTTCTCTTGAGGCCAAAGAAGATGGCTATCAGTTTCGTATCACTTCCATTGTGAAGAGGATATTTTCCAACTCTGTCAATCCCAGAGCAGACAGATTGGCCATGCTTACTTAGGTTGTTTTTGTGTAGTCCTGATCCAATAACTGACCAAGGTAGTGAGGCCTAATTAGTTTGAACAATGGACCCACCCCTATGATGAGACTCTAGGCCCACCTGGAGTAGAGAAATGGTTTTCCACAGGAAGGAATGATATGTTTATTTACCTACAGTAATGGAGAGAAAAATATGAAGAGATTTTTTCTGAACTTTTTTTTCTTTTAAGATAGAGAAGGGAAGGGAGAGAGAGAAACATTGATCAGTTTGCCCCTTTACACATCCCAACCTGGGCCTAAACTCAGAATGAAGGGATGTGCCCTGATGGAAATTAAACCCATAATCTTTCAGTTTACGGGTGGATGCTCTATCCAACTGAGCCACACCAGCCAGGGTTTTCCCAACTATTTTAACAAAATCAAGTCTCATCATATCCAGGCTATTTTAATATTTTGATGTCACAATACATGAAAGTAAAGCTAGTTAAAATTTTGTTTAAACATTTCCAGAAATAAATGTCTAAAAATGAAATGGTCTCATCACCTATTTGAGCTATACCCAATTGTATTTGTTACATTGTCACAGAGACAAAGAAAATGAGGGGAGGATTTTTAGATTAATAAAATATCTATGATAACCAGGACTACTGCCAAATTACTAGTTGGATGAGTTATTTAACTTCTCTATGCCTCAGTTTTCTCATATGTGAAATGAAATTAATAGTACCCATGTCATAGAGGTGTTGTGTTTGAGAATTAAATGGGTTTACATGTGTGAAACTCAAAAGGCCAAAGCCTGGCACATAGTAAGCACTCAATAAATTGTAGCTATTTCTCATTCACCCCTATATCCTCAGCTCTCAGAACAATGCCTGGAAAGTAGTAGGTACTTAATAAATATTTGGTGAAATAATATAGACATTCGATTATATCTACTATATTGTTCTGCCTTTATCTCCTGTATATAAAAGAAGAGTAAATACTTTTCCCTAGTATATTAAAGGAAATGTCGTTATTCCCTAATATCTTGTCTTTCCAGATGATTTGAGGTCATGATGCATGATGAAAATTAGAGCAAGTAGAATACTTTTGTAACCCTTTTATGGAACTTTATAGGTAAAAATTATTTTCTGTAGGAATTGGCTTTTGGGAATAATTATTAAAGCATCTCTTAGAGATCACTGGGTTTATTGGTAAAGATAAAAAAGGAAGTCAGGAAGGATATTGTATTAAAGTATATTTGGAAGATTTATATTTTAACTTCTAATTAATAGTTTTTATGCATTTTATTTTGCTATTTTATAAGTGTAATGTTAGACAACTAAATGTAAATTTTCCTGTTAAGTTATCAACATCTACGTCCAGAAGTCTGACTTTCTCTAATTTTTTTAAGAAAAACATTTTTGTTTTCAGAAAAGGTGCATTTCTGTATTGCTCTAGGTAGTCATGTTTTCGGTTATCAAAGTTCTTTTGACTGATATTTTGGTTTGTTTCTATTATAAGCCTATTTTTATTTAGCTGAGTGAATGAACGGGATTATTCTTGTAAGTGAAAAATAATTTTTTTAGTGTTTCAGTACACATTTTTACCTCCATAAATGCTAAATAATTGCGTTAGAGAAATTTATAGTTAAGTTTGCATCTTAAGTATTTATATAACTAAAGAATGGAAAAATAATCTATAGCTATGTCTTCAAACAACAGTATTCAGTTTCCCAAGGTATAAGCAGGCATCAATAATTTTATGGCATCCAGAGCCATATGTGCCTAAAGACCATCTCCAAAATCAGTGAATTATGCCAATTCTCCATTTTCTTTTCTGCCATTGTGTGATCACGCTACCCTGCCTTACCAAAGAAATCTATGGCAGTTACCATTTTTCAAAAATTACCCCAACAATATTTCAGGTCCCACATACTCTTCCAGAAACTTGCCTCTACCCCATCAAGATGTGGAATTATGTCCCTTCCATTTGAATCTGCGCAGACCTTTCCTTCCTTTCCACAAGGTAGTGTGGTGGAAGTTCATGTATTTTCATTATGAGTGAAGTGTGGTCTTAGAAATGGGTTTTATTGGCCCATGTGGAAGTTTTCAGAATTTAGATGTATTGTCAAGTAAGGGAGATAGAGTAATGACAGTTTTTGTTTAATGACTTGCCTTTTTTGTCACCTGACTATTCAAAACATTTTTCTTGGGGGTGAATAGTATAAAGAAAAGAGATCATTAGGAAAAGGCACCTTATCTTAAGTCAGAAGGTTTGCCAGCCTCATCTATCTTAGAATTAGAAAATTTGAGATTAGTGTAAGAGATGATGGATTTTGTTAGCTCTGTTGTAAGCAAACTATCTTCACCATTATCAATAACAGTGAAGAGCCTGATGAATATGTCTAAAACCTGTCTGAGTAACATAATTTGCATGATTTCAAGGAGAAAATTAAGAGTTTCGTGTTTATTTCTGACATTAACATTACATCTTCAAGTTGAAAGATCACATTTCAGAGGTAAGTTCATGGTTTTATATTTTCTAGAGCATGTTTCAGATTCTTAGGTAAAACATTATTAACCTTTGCCAGGTTCATTATTAGATTCCGTGTATTCATATTAACTTTTTACCTGGCCCAAGTCTCCTGCTTATTGTTTCTGAGCCATTTCTCCATTTTTATCATTCCAACTATGTATTATTATAAGTGAAACAGTAGTCATCAGTAGCAGTCATAAAACATAATAGCTATCAGGATACTTTGCATAATAAGCTCTGAACTTACTAATGACAGTATCTTTTTGGTCTTAGTTTTTACAGTCTAATATAATTTTTCTTCTAATCTAAGACATTATTATTATGTGATTCACCATTACCTACCACTTAGTTAAAATACTGCCAACTAAACTATGATATGCCATGGATTATAAGATACATCCCAGTTTCAGAAATGTTAAAATGTATATTTTAGTTGGATGAACTAGCATAAACAACAGTCTTAAAAGCAGAACATATATTTATATACAGGTACTGGTATAAATGTCCATAAAATATAGTTTTAGGGCATAGTACATTTAACTTTAGAAAAATAGCTTTACTTTTAGGATTAATTCTTCTCAGATCTTTATATTCTTTTCTAATTCTGTAAAAAACAAGTGCTTTTCAAACAGAAAATTTCTAATCTCTATATAATCATCCTAAAGAAATCTGTGCATCTTCCAATTTTATGAGGTTGTTGTACTCAGTTTTGTCTTAATTTCCATAATCAAGGTGATTCTAAATAAGTTATAGGTAAGTCTTGGAAAAGCCTTTTGTTTATGCTCCAAGGAGCTGAGAAGGAAAATGGCCTGAACAACAAAGTCTCCAGTGAGGATGGTTTTTAATTCTTTGCTTTCAGCGTGAAGAAAGCTTAAACAAATTGTCAATTAATGATCACTAAGAAATAATTTAATGATAGATCAGTTTATGATTTTTGGCATATAGCATAAAAGGCATCCAAGAATTAAGTGGCATCACTATAACAAATTTTTTTTAAAGATTCTATTTATTTATTTTTTAGAGAGAAGGGAAGGGAGGGAGAAAGAGAGGGAGAGAAACATCAATGTGTGGTTGCCTCTCACGTGGCTCCCACCGGGGACCTGGCCTGCAACCCAGGCATGTCCCCTAACTGGGAATTGAACCAGCAATGCTTTGGTTCACAGCCAGCGCTCAATCCACTGAGCTACGCCAGCCAGGGCACTATAACAAAATTTTATCCCTTTTAATTTATATGCATGAGTTCTCAGCATTTACTTTAAAAATAGTAATAAAATTGACATTTCATTCTAGCAATTACCAATATTTACTCTTGAATATAGTAAAATACAGCACCATCCATTCATTGAGCTACATTTCCAGTAAAACAATTTTGTATTTTTAATGACTTAATAAAATTGATATATTTATGTTGTTCTTATCATTTGAATAGTAATGATAATTCAGACAACAGTCTTTAACATTTGGAGTTTTATAGAGGAAATGGATTTTTTAATTTCCAAAAAATTTTTTTTCTTTCAACAAATACACTTTTCATACATTCTGAGAAATAGTTGTATGACTGAGGTACCAATAAAAAAAACGTTTCAACCATCACACTATTACAATGAGATAAAAATTACATGGGGAAGTAAAATTGAAATGGGAATAAAATAGTGTAAAATTTCCTACCGTTTTAAGGAGTGATGGTAGGTATCAAATTGCTATAATATTTAGATTCAGTTAATAATGTAGTGGATTTAGCTTAAAATACCACTACTATAGAAACTACTTCCTTTGCCATTTTTGAAACATGATAGAAGTGTTTCAAAAACAATTGAACAACTTTTTTTCAGTGTTTGAAAAACTCAGTAGTTTATAAAAAGATGCATCTTTTCAAAATTAAAGAATATATGACCAAAATTTTTAAAGATTTCAAACCAACAGAGAGGAGATGGAAATACAGTAAACTATAAATACAGGAGAAGTCAGCAAAGGAGGAAAAAATAAAAATGAAAGCAGTATTCATTTTTTATATTTCAATAATATATAAAATAGTTCAATAATAATGAACCTAAAAACCCTAAAATTTGCCTTTTAAAAGACATCTAACTATTAGAGAAATGGAATCCATTGCAGGGTATTTGCTGGTTTAGAAAAGATATATCTAAAATGGAGAGCTATGTAGAATTTGTAAGGATATAGAGAACCGGTATATACAACTAAGATTATATATAATATATATGTTTTTTCCAGATACACACAGTATATAATGTTTTTATAAATGCTCTAAGCCACAAAGAGTCAGTACAAATTTAAAAGGTTTGAGAAATATAAAGGTTGTGTGTTCTGACCAAAATGGTCAATAAATTTAAAAACCAAAGTACCCTCTCTCAGAAAATGTCAGTGAAATAAATGACAAATTACAGAGAATGTCAAGTGTAAAAGCCTGTTCCTTGTATGAATTAAAGTAGACCAAATTAATGGGGGCAGGGGGAGATTGAGGACAAGAAGAAAAATATAAACAATATTAACCTTTGGTGTAACATCAGGAACTATGCTTTTTTAAAAAAAAAAAAAAAAGGCCTACGGTGAGAAAACAGTAGTGATGAAATCATTCAGAAGGATAATGTACCGGTGAAATTAATTATTTACGTCATCCTTCAGTTTCTGCATTGCCTCAAATACTGCATCATCTTAAAAGAAGGTATAGAAGAAATCTAGAAATATAATTTATGGGTTTTTTTAAGTTTTTATTTGGGTACACCTAGGCATTTAGCTTTGTTTTTTTGTTTTTTGTCTTTTAATTTTTTTTTGTCTAAGATTTTTTACTTATGAGTATAGAGTGCTGGTCCGTTTAATAATCATGAAACATCTGCTAATTTTGTCTCACTCATCATGCCAAAATTAGCAGATGTTTCATGATTATTAAACGGACCAGCACTCTGTACTCATAAGTAAAAAATCTTAGACAAAAAAATTCTCAAACTCAGAACTCAGTGAGTGGAAATATGTTTCTATAAATATTTTTTATTGATTGATTTTAGAGAGGGAGGGGGAGAGAGAGAAACATTGAGTTGTTGCTGTACTTATTTATGGATTCATTGATTCTTGTATGTTCCCTGACCAGGAATTGAATACACCTCAATCTTGGTGAATCTGGGCAATGCTCTCACCAGCTGAGGTACCCTGCCAGGGAGCAAACAATATATTTCTAAGTGAAAAAGGAAATACTCTTATTCAGTCAGTTATCCAAAAGAAAGGACTTCATCACACAATACTTTGTGACAACATATTTTATGTTTGTTCATAATTTTCATGATAGGGTTTATAAGATAATATTAAAGGAAAGTGTATATTCAAAGATAACTGAAAATAAATAGGTGATGTAAGAGTGAAATATCAATTGGATTTACTATTCTACTTGGTGTTTGGAAATCAGAAAGTGAAAATGTTTTGCCAGTTGTTAAGCAAAAGCATGTCCATCCTCTCTTCAACAAAAATGTGATATCAGGATTCTTAAATACATTACATTTTGAAAATGCAAGTGGAAGAAGAACTGAAGTGATAATAAAAGAAAGCCCATTAAAGATACATTTAAAGTTGAATCAAAATTCATAAGGTGAATGTATTCTAGGTTCATGACAATTGAACACCTAGTTATGTTTAAGGGATGTTACCCAACTTGTATATTAAATATCTTTAAAACCAGAAAAATATATATTAAATAAAAATTTGGGTTTTCTATGTTTACATTATTAAAATGTCTAATGAAGTTGTTTCTAATTATTTCTTTACTCTCTACATTTTCACTAAATAACAAAATATTTTTAAAAATTAAAAAAGGTCCATTGGACCCAGAAGACAAATGATGACTGATTTTCCTGGTATACTGAATACCAAGATGAAGAACTTATATTACACTAATAAAGGCTTTGAAAGTCACACAAACATTGGATGACTGATTCTATGACAAAGGATTTGAAAATGTAGATGAAATGAGTAATATTTTAGAAAATATATTATCAACATCACCTTAAAAAGAATAGAACAAACTAATAACCATTACAGATGTTAAATTAATACATGTTTTGTCCCCACAAATGACACCAGATTTACCAAGCCACCATGGAATACATAATGCCTGTGTTATAAAATGTTTTAGTAAAAAGAAAAACAGAAAAAGTATCTTCCACATCTCACAATTATAGTATTAACTTAATCTCAAACCTGGCTAAGGACTCTATAAATGGACATTGTAGATCATTTTATTTATGAACATAGTTGCTAAAAATCCTAAAGATCACAATTCAGCAGTTACAAACAAAAAGAACCAATAGGGTCTATCAAGATGACAATGGTGATTCAACAACTGGACATCTATTTCTATAATGCACCTTATTAATTGGTTGAAGGACAGAGGCTATAATAACTAATGAAGAAAAACAGTTCTTTAAAATTGGATACACAGAAACCTTTGAGAAGAAGGAAAAGAAGAAATCATAGTTGTAAAGGGAGAGATTAAACTGGCCTTACTTGCAGATAGTATTGTCTGTGTACAGTTCCAATAGAGGCAAACCCTTTTGAACTATTTTGGAACAAACTAGCCAGTTACAGCATTCCTACCCACCAGTCAAAAAATGGAATAAAATTTCCCACCCTCCAGAGTAAGCTGCAATAAATCTTGGCATGTGGGAGTAAGGGGCAGACAACAGAAAATTACGAAGCATTTAAATTACTTTTTAAAGAAGCATGACAAAGGCAGAGATATTTATTGATGGAAAGATCAGCATTGTACATATGTCCATTCTCTAAATCTGTAAAGTCAGTTCAATTCCAAAATATCAAAATTTTTGTGGATCTTGCAAAATGATTCTATTTATATAGAAGGGTCAAGATTAGTCATAAAAGTTCAAGAAAAATGGAACCAGGCTTGCTCTACCAGATAAAACTAATGACTGGTACAGAATAAACAAACTAATGAAACAAAAATAGAGATTTAAAAAACAAATTCACACATAAAGGCCTGAATGTGAAAAGTAAAACCAAAAAAGAAAAAGAAGAAAATATAGGCAGTGTATTATATACATATATAACTGAATGTATACATTATATACATTCAGTTATATATATA
>CM052549.1:48175230-48194619 GCA_028533065.1 Trachops cirrhosus | reverse complement strand
CAGCTAATTTGTGACCAAAATCAGCCAATTCTGTGAGTATCCTGATCACCAGTGCTTTGTACTGTGCATCTGATAGGTTGGTTATCTCTTGGTCGCTTAAAAGGATGGGTTCTGAGGCTTTCAATTCTTCTGTTTGAGCCATCTCTTTGCAAAAATTTTTTTATATGGAACCACAAAAACACCCCGCATAGCCACAGCAGTCTTGAGAAAGAACAAAGTTGTAAGAATCCTGCTACCTGATATCAAAATATACTACAAGGCCATAACAATCAAAACAGCATGGTATTGGCATAAAAACAGACATATAGATCAGTGGAACAGAATAGAGAGCCCAGAAACAAACACACACCTTTATGGTCAGTTAATATTTTACAAAGGAGGCAACAACATACCATGCTATAAAGATAACCTATGCAATAAATGATATTGGGAAAAGTGGACAGATACAAGAGAAAAAAATGGACCATCTTCTTACACCACACACAAGAATAAACTCAAAATGGATTAAAGATTTAAATGTTAGATTCCAAACCATAAAAATTCTAGAAGAAAACATAGTAAAATCTTGAACATTTCTTGTAACAATATTTTTTCTGATATATCTCCTTGCCCAACAGAAACAAAGGGAAAAATAAACACATGGGGTTACAACAAACTAAAAAGTTTTTGCACAGGAAAGGAAACCATATATAAAGTGGAAAGATAAACCATTGGATGGGAGAACATATTCACCAATGATACATTTAATAGGGGGTTAATATACAAAAGTTATAAAGAACTTATAAAACTCAACACCAAGGAACAATCCAATTAAACAATGGATAAAGGACCAATAATCACTTCTCCAAAGAGAACATACAGATGGCCAATAGATGTATGAAAAGATGTTCAACTTTACTAGTTATTGGAGAAATGCAAATTAAAACCACAATGAGATACCACCTCACACTGGTCAAATGGCTATCACCAATAAATCAACATATAACAAGCATTGGCAAGGATGTAGAGAAAAGGTTGTGCACTTTTGGTGGGAATGTAGATTGGTGCAGCCACTATTGAAAGCTGTATGGAGTTACATTAAAAAATTAAAAATGAAACTGCCTTATCACCTAGTGATACTTTTGAGAATGTATCCAAAGAAACCCAAAACACTAATTCAGAAGAATATATGCACTCCCATGTTAATTGCAGCCTTCTTTACAATAGCCAAGATTTGGAAGCAGCCCAAGTGCCCATCAGTATATATGAGTGGATAAAAAAAGCTAGGGTACATTTACGTAATGGAATACAACTCAGCTGTAAACAACAAAAAAGGAAATCTTACCTTTTGCAACAGCATGGATGGACTTGGAGAGTATTATGTTAAGTGTAATAAGCAAGTCAGAAAAAGACAAACATTTTATGATTTCACTTATATGTGGAATCTAATGAACAAATGAACTAACAAAATAGAAACAGACTCAGATACAGAGAACAGACAGCTGTCTTTTGAGGGGTGGCAGGAGGAGTAAACAAATAAAGGGATTAAGGAGAAAAAAAACCTCTTAGACATACAAAAGTACAGTCATTACCAGAGGAAAATTGTGGTGGGGGAAGTAGGAGAGGGTTAAAGGGGATAAACAGTGATGGGAAGAAACATGACTTAGAGTGGTAAACATACAATATTATAGAATTGTACTCCTTTAACATATATAATTATATTAGCCAATGTGACACCAATAAATTCAATTTTTTAAAAAAAGCACATAAAAGATTGACAGATTTAATTATTAATATTAAAACACAACAAATGGCACCATAAAGGATAGGCTATTTAACAACACACATAACTAACGAATTATTCTTATCCAGAACATGTAAAGAATATCTACAAATCAGAAAGGCAAGCTGCCCCATGGCTGCTTGTCAGCCAAGAAAGACAATTATACAAAAGAAAACCTCGATGGATAATAACCATATGAATTTCTAATAATCAAAATTGACATCAGAGTGACTTCATATCACATTCATTAGATTGATGAAATTTTTAAGGTCTGACAATAAAAAGTGTTGGTGGGTATGTGGGGCATCCTACACTTACATAGGCACTCATGTGAGTATAAACTGGTAGAATCACTCTAGAGAGCATTTGTCAATATAGTGAAAATGAAGCCTCTCAAAATCCCGAAGCCCAGGGAATTCATGTCTAGATATTGTGGCATAAACCCCACAATATGGGGTTTATTGTGGAATTGTTATAAACCCCAATTAATGTAATATAAACTTGTCTAACATTGTAGCTGGAAACATTAGCCACTTGTTATAATAGCATAGAATGAGAAAGCAGTCTATGACTGTCAAAAGTACTTTGGGGGCCTGGCAGTGTGCTCATTAGGTTAGAGCATTGTCCCATACACCAAAAGGTTGCAGGTTCAATCCCTGGTTAGGGCACATACAGGAAGCAATCAATTTTTCTCTCTCATATCATTTTTCCTTCCCTCTCTCTAAAATCAATAAACATATCCTCTGGCGAGGATTTTTTTAAGTACTTTGGGGAATGCAAGTATGATTAGGAAGAATTTTTTTAAAGGTCAAAGACTATATGGCAGTTACCATAAAATTAGGTTAAATGTACTTGCTGAGTATTTGTTTACTCAGAAGGGCAAAGGCTCATTCCTATAATGTTCTTAGATTCATATTTAACAGTCTTTCAGGGGTCGTTACCTGTTGACATGTGATTATGGAGAAGTAAACTTTTAAAAATATTTGTGCATAAAATGTTTTCATTTACTTAGGGTTGGGATGGTAAGTTGAATTTGCTCACAAAGTTTGTATAATAACCTGCTGACCATGACCTTGTTTTTTCATAATTAACTCATCATAAAAATATTATCTTACTGAATAAAAGTATCTAATCTTGGCTGGTGTGTCTCAGTGGATTGAGCACTGGCCTATGAACTGAAAGGTTGCTGGTTCGATCCCAGTCAGGGCACATGCCTGGATTGCAGGCCAGGTCACCGGTTGGGAACATGCAAGAGGCAACCAATCAATGTTTGTCTCACACATTGATGTTTTTCTCCCACTCTTTTTCCCTCCCTTCCCTTCTCTCTAAAAATAAATAAATAAAATATTCTTTAAAAATGTATTTAAAAGCCCTCCTCCTTGCAGAAAGTTATTCTTGCATACAGAGAATTAAAACACATCATGAATTATTTTCTGGTACGATATGTAGCACTTGAATTTGTGCAGAGAGATATTCAAGAATGTTCTTTGCAGTAACCAAAAGACTGGCAATAATCTGACCACCAACAGGAGAAAGGCTGAATAAATTATATATTTGCCCAATTTAGCAATTGAATTAATTAGAACTACATGATACAACATGAAAAATTCCAAACTAATTTTGAGCAAAGAAAAGTCAAATAAAAGCCTATGTAATATTCTTCATATAAAATGTAACAGCCTACAAAGCAATTCTTTGTATTATTTATAGATGTATAGTGTAAAGTAATAGCATGAAAACATGAATGTAAGTAACAAATACTACATTTGTAATAGTAATTACTTGGGGCTGGGTGAGGAGATATAGGATTCAAATAAATTTGGATGGGTGGGTATGTGTTTCAATTTATCAAAGTTGGAAAATATTACAATGTTTTAAGGCTGGCTATGGGATTTATATGTACTGTTCTCATTTCTTTGAAATATTTCATAATAAAAAGTTTATTTTGATCTCTTGACACATTTGATAATGCCAGAATTACACCAATACAAAAACCAGACAGACATTACAAGAAAGGAAAACTACACCAATTATCTTTCACAAATATAGATGCTAACATCCTCAACAAAATAGTAAATTAAATTTGACAATGTATTAAAAGAAATATAGCATGAACAAGTGGTATTCCACGTATGCAAAGACTGCTTCAACATTCAAAAATCAATTAATGCAATCCATCATATCAACAGACTAAACAAAAAAAGTATATGATCTTATCAATAGATGCAGTAATGACATTTGTCAAAATCCAGCATCCATTCATGATTAAAATTCTCAGCAAACTAGGAATAGAAGGGAAATTCCAAAACTTGATAAAGAACATGTACAAAAAACCTACAGCTAATATACTAAATGGTGAGAACCCTAATGCTTTCCAACCAAGATCAGGAGCAAGGAAAGGATTTCCCTTCTTACCTCTGCTTTCCACGGTCTTACTAGAAGTCCTAACTGATACAATAAAACAAGCAAAGTGAGTGAAATGGCATATAGGTTGGAGAGGAACAAATAAAGCACTATTTGCAGGTGACAATTTTCTATGCAGAAAATCACAAATAATAAAAAAGTTCTTCAATTACAGCAAGTTTGCAATATAAACAGTTAACATACCAAAGTCAATTGCTCTTATATACCAGCAATGAACAATTTGAATTTGAAATTAAAAATCAAATACCACTTACATTTGTACTGGAAAAATTATGTGTAAAGCTAACAAGATGTATATGAAGACAACTATAAAACTGAGGAAAGATTTTTTTTTCAATTTAAATAGATGGAGATATCCCATGTACATGGACAGGAAGACTCAATATGTTCAAGAAACCAGTTCTTCCCAATTTGATTTAATAGGCTCAATACAACCAAAACCTAGGAGTTATTTTGCAAATATTGACAGATTTAATTTAAAGTTTAATTGTAAAAGCAAAAGACCCAAAATAGCCAACACAATATAGAAAAAGAACACTGTTATAGGACTGACACTACCTGATTTCAAGACTTACTATACAGCTACAGTTACCAAGACTATGTGTTATTGGTGAAAGAATAGACAAGTAGGTCAATGAAACAAAATACAGAGACCAGAAATAGAGCCACACAAATGTAGTCAACTGATCGTTGACAAATGAGCAAAGGCAATTCAATAGAAAAAGAATAGTCTTTTTAACAAATGGCCCTGGAACAACTGGTCTTCCACATGCAAACATTAGACCTTATATAAAACACAAAGCTATAAAGAAGATAACATTGGAGAAAATCTAGGTGACCTTTTGTTTGGCAATGACTTTTTAGATATGACACTAAAAACATGATTCATGAAAGAAAAAAATAAGCTAGATTTCATTAAAATTGAAAATCTCCACTCTGAAAAGAGAAGTCACAGATAGGGAGAATATAAATGTAAATCAATGGGATACCATTCTCATTGGTTAAACCCAATGGTAAAAATCTAAATCACTGACAACACCAAATGCTGACAAGAATGCAGAACAGAAACTCTCCTTCATTGCTGGTGGGAACTCAAAATGGTACTGATTTGGAAGACAGTTTCTAAGTTTCTTACCAAACTAAACATACTCTTACCAAATGATCCAGCAATCCCACTTTTTGGATACCTAAATGAGTTGAAAATTTACATCCAACAAAAACCTTCACACAAGGAACACACTTTCCACCGTAGACTGAAGACTGCATTTCCCCCCACTAGACCTGAAACACCAAAGATCTCTAACATCTAGCCAGAGTAATTGAGCTGTCTGTCCCACAGCAATGCTGCCTTCACACCCATGTTGTATCACTGTTTGCACTGAATAAAGTTTCCTTCTCTGCACCCCAAATTGGGGAATCCTGTTGACATTGAATTGGCACCAATAATTGTTTGGCAATCCAATCCAAAGGGAAGTCACAAGACTGGGGCACAAAGTTGAGAATGGCCAGTTCATTTAGCATGCTTTTTATACATGTGAGTAGAAATATCCTAGCAGGTAGTATGTGAACATGAAGGCCATTTAATATAGTATTTTAACATGATTATGAAAAGCAAAATACCTATATTTGGGAGCAGGGACATATGTGCCAAATGACTTTCGAATTCCAAAACTGTGTGCACCTTTTGAGTAAGGAAATAAGAGACTTAACTGGTGTTTTGACATAGTAAATAGCACTCATTAAGTACCCTTGAACAAATGTATAAATAAATGTGAAAAGATGAACTGTGTACAAAACCAAGGAACTTTGTTTTTAACATTTGTATGTATGTGGGCTTCTTTTTTTAAAACAATCTAGATTTGTATAGTGAAAACACAAAAGATTTTTTAAAGTCTCCCCCTGCACCATAAAAAAAGCCCTGCACACAAATGTTTATAACATAATTGCAAAACTTGGAAGGAACCAACATTGTCCTTCAATAGGTAAATGGATAAACAAACTGTAGTACACTATCTAGATAACAGAAAACTGAAGCTGCATCCAGGGACTAAGGAATTATTAAGTCAAGAAGCTGGAGGCATCTAGGAAGCTGGCAAATGAACATTGGAATCTCAGGAAAACCACAATTTTTCTAACCAGTGGTGACAGCTAGAAGCCATATTGAAGATGGTCTCTGACTCACTTTCTCCTTCCAAATCTTGGGCAAGTGCATCTAACTGGCAAAACTGAATTTATATTCATAACTCTGCGTGTGAGATAGTCAGGGAGTTTTAAGCATAAATAAACCCTCCTCCCATTTTTCTAACCTTTCCATAAAGGAAGAGTCTGCTGGACAATGGGACCAAGACAGGAAACAGCAGAATAAACAATGAGAGAGCAAATGCAAGAACTGATAGCATTATCTAAGCTCTATCCATCCAAGTCCTGGATTTTGTCAGTTAAGTATTCTTTCTGTATAGGTCGATTTAAGTTGGATTTTTCTGAACCTTGCAATTTGAAAAAATCCAGACTAATACAAAAATGAACTGCAGTGGGGTAATGAAAAACTACAGTATGATACCATTTTTTAAGAAGCATTTGTTTATGCATATAAAGTCTTTGGAAGGTTGAATCTGGTGACTGGATTGAGGTTACAGAGATTTTCACATTCTGCTTTACACATTTATTAATGGTTTGCATTTGTCATTGGGAGCATACATTACTTCTGTCATCTGATGTAGCAAACATTAAACACAACTGTTGTTTTAAAAGATATCTATGATAAAGAAAACAAAAACAGTTGAAAACAGTTTTTTTAGTTTGCTGTGTTCAGTTAGTCAGATGACTTAATTCAAGTCAGACTGAGACGCTAACATTTTTTTAATGAATGTCATATAGGGAAAAGTGATAAATATCTTTGCTAGTGTCACTATACAGAATTTTTCATGAAAGAAACGTATGAAATGTGGCTTTTAAAAGAGAAGGCTCCAGCAATGCACAGACTGATACAACTCTCTCAGCAACCCTAGTGGGAAGATTCTACTTTCTTTTCCAAGAGTCTTGGTATTGAGTCTCACTAGCACTAATTGAGTCACATGTCCATTGCTAGGTCTGTAACTATGACAAGAAAATATGGGGAATTTTTTAACAGAAAACTTTCAAATTTCTGCCAGAAAATACAATCCTAAACATCAAAATAAAATAATATTTACAACATAGGACAAAAAGCCTAATTTTTTATATATAGAATGCTTTGAAATCTGTAAGAAAACACTAACAAATAAAAATGGACAAACATCATGGATATAAAGTCCACAGTATAATGGTTAAATGAAAAGTATATGACTATGCTTATAATTAAGTGCACAATTTTCATTAATAGAGTGTTTAGAACAGTTTTTAGGATTACAACAAAACTGAGTGGAATATACAAAAAGTTGTATATAACCCATCTTCACACACTCACAGCCTCCCCCACTGTTGACTTCTCCCACCAGAGTGGTACATTTGTTAAAATTGATAAGCTTACATTGACACATCATAATCACTCAAAGTCCAAAGTTTACATTAGGGTTAACTCTTGGTGTTGTACTGTTTATAATTTTGGACAAAGGTATAATGACATGTATCCACCACTATAGTATCACACAGAGTAGTTTCACTGCCCTAAAAATCCCCTGTGCTCTACCTATTCATCCTTCCTCCCCAAACCCCAACTCCTGGTAACCACTGATCTATGTACTGTCTTTGTAGTTTTGTCTTTTCATTTTGTATTATGCCTTTGCATATACAGATGTACAATATGTACCCACCATTGTAGTTGAAAGCATTTTTAGTAAGAATTTTTTTTCTTTTAAATAAATTTATGAGGGTAACACTGGTTAACAAAATTATACAGGTTTAAGTGCACAATTGTACACTTCATCTATACACTGTATTGTATATTCACCACCCTAAGTCAAGACTCTGCTCATCATCATTTAATCCTCCCCATTCCCTCCTCCACCTCCTTCCATCCCACCTCCCCGCTGCAGTCACCACACTGTTGTTTCTATGAGTTTTCTCTCTTTTTTTTCTTTTTTGCTCCATTCCTCCACCCTGCCACCTGGCACCATCCCCACCCTGCCCCTGACAGATGTCAGCCTTTTCTCTTGTCTATGAATCTGTCACTACCTTGCTAGTTAGTTCATTTAGTTCATGATATTCCACATATGAGTGAAATCATATGGTACTTGCCTTTCTCTACTGGCTTATTTCATCTAGCTAATGCTCTTCAGGTCCAGCCATGCTCTTGCAAAGGCTAAGATTTCCTTATTTATTATAGCCAAGAGTATTCCATTATGTAATATACCACAGTTTTTTTTAATCCACTCATCTACTGATTGGCACTTACACTACTTCCAAATCTTCACTATTGTAAAGAAGGCTGCAATGAACATAGAGGTGCATATATTCTTTTGAATTAATGTTTTAGGTTTCTTCAGGTAAATTCCCAGAAGTAGAATCACTGGGTCATAAGGCAGTTCCACTTTTAATTTCTTTTTTTTATGGTTTCAACCCCTTGCTTTTATTTTATTTTTTTAATTTTTTATTGTTGTTCAAGTACAGTTTTCTCCATTTTCCACCAACCCCTTGCTTTTTTAAAATATATTTAATTGATTATGCTATTAGAGTTGTTCCATTTCCCCCATCACTTCCCTCCACCCTGCATACCCTCTCCCACCCACATTCTCCCCTTTTAGTTCATGTCCATGTGTCATAAGTTCTTTAGCTTCTACATTTCCCATACTGTTCTTACCCTCCCCCTGTCTATTTTCTACCTACCATCCATGCTACTTATTCTCTGTACCTTTTCTCCCTCTCTCCTCCTCCCACTCCCCTGTTGCTAACCCTCCATGTGATCTCCGTTTCTGCGGTTCTCTCCTGTTCTAGTTGATTGCTTAGTTTGTTTTTGGTTTTGTTTTTGGTTTTGTTTTAGGTGTGGTTGTTCATAATTGTGAGTTTGCTGTCATTTTACTATACATGTTTTTTATCTTCTTTTTCTTAGATAAGTCCCTTTAACATTTCATAAAATAAGGGCTTGGTGATGATGAACTCCTTGAACTTGACCTTATCTGAGAAGCACTTTATCTGCCCTTCAATTCTAAATGATAGCTTTTCTGGATAGAGCAATCTTGGATATAGGTCCTTGCCTCTCATGACTTGGAATACTTCTTTCCATCCCCTTTTTTGCCTGCAAGATTTCATTTGAGAAATGAGCTGACAGTCTGATGGGAACTCCTTTGTAGGTTACTATCCCCTTATCTCTTGCTGCTTCTAGGAGTCTCTCCTTCATTTTCACCTTGGCTAATGTAATTATGATGTGCCTTGGTGTGTTCCTCCTTGGGTCCAACTTCTTTGGGACTCTCTGAGCTTCCTGGACTTCCTGGAAGTCTATTTCCTTTGCTAGATTCGGAAAGTTCTTCTTTATTATTTGTTCAAATAACTTTTCCACTTGTTGCTCTTCCTCTTCCCCTTCTGGTACTCCTATAATTCAGATGTTGGAACGTTTAAAGATGTCTGGTACCCCTATAATTTGGATGTTGGAACATTTAAAGTTTAGGAGGTTCCTAAGCTTCTCCTCATTTTTTTGAATTCTTATTTCTCCCTTTTTTTCTGTTTGGTTGTTTCTTTCTTCCTTCTGGTCCATTCTATTGTTTTGAGTCCCAGTTTCCTTCCCATCACTATTGTTTCCCTGTGCATTTTCCTTCATTTCTCTTCTCGTAGCCTTCATTTTTTTCATCTAATTTGCAACCAAATTCAACTAATTCTGTGACCATCCTGATCACCAGTGCTTTGAACTGTGCATCTGATAGGTTGGCATTTCTTGGTCGATTAAAAGTATTGGCTCCTGGGGTTTGATTTGTACTTCCATTTGGGCCTTTTTTTTTTTTTTTTTTTTTTGATCTGGTAGCACCTGCTACATATGAGGGGCGGAGCCTTAGGTGTTCTCCAGGGCAGGGGAACCCAGTCGCTGGGTTGTGACGTTGTATGTGGGTGTGGGGTCCAAGAGGAAACAATGGGTTCCGCTCCTCTTTCCCTCAGATTTTCGTACCTTCTGCCACCTCCCCCAACCCAATTGGGTCTTTCTGGTGCCGGTCCTGGGTGGGTGGGCCCATGCACATTCTAGGACCCTGAGGGTCTCTCCAACGCACTCTCCTGTGAGGCTGGAGTCCCTCCCTGCGCCTCAACCTCCACAGGTGTCCTCAACCAGTGTCCCCAGGCTCCACTTCCCAGTGCAGGGACCCTGGGTTGCTCAGTATGTCTCACTGCCGAATTTCACCTGGTTTATCTGTGTGGGAATGTGGCCCAGACAGCCAGGCACCTTGAGCATAGTGCCTCACTTCACAGTCACCGCCTCGCTGGGTCTGCCAGCTACTGGTGCGCTCGGGATGCCTTACACCCCGGGGATGCGTTATGCGTTGGGTGCCACCACTTTTTGTGCCACGACCCCTCTCTGCCCGGCTGCTAGACTCTGCCCCTCCTATCGGTCTGGATGAATGTATATTTTAACTCCTTGGTTGTCTGACTTCCATACGGTTCAATTTTCTGTCAGATCTGGTTGTTATCTTGTTTCTAAATTGTTGCTGACCTTATTTTGGTTGTGCGAGGAGGCACAGTGTGTCTACCTACCCACTTTTAATTTTTTGAAGTAACTACATACTGCATTCCACAATGGCTACATCAATCTGCACAAGGGTTGTCATTTCTTCACATCTTCACCATACTTATTGTTTGTTGATTTATTGATGACAGCCATTCTGACAAGTGTGAGGTAATATCTCATTGTGGTTTTAATTTTCATTTCTCTGATGATAGGGACATTGAGCAGCTTTTTATATACCTCCTTGGCCATCAGTATGTCCTCTTTGGAGAAGTGTATGTTCAGGTTCTTTGCCTATTTTTTAATCAGATTGTTTTGTTTTGTTTGGTGTTGAGTTTTATAAGTTCTTTATAAATTTTGGATATTAACCACTTATCAGATGTATCACTGATGAATATGTTCTCCTCTTCTATGGGTTGCCTTTTCATTTTGTTGGTTTCCTCTCCTGTGCAAAAACTTTTTAGTAGCCCCATTTATTTATTTTTTCCTTTGTTTCCCTTGCCCAGGGAGATATATCAGAAAAAAATGTTGCTATGAGAAATGTTTGAGATTTTACTGCCTATGTTTTCTTCTAGAATTTTTACAGTTTTGAGTCTAACATTTAAATCTTTAATCCATTTTGAGTTTATTTTTGGGTGTGGTGTAAGAAGATGGTCTAGTTTCTTTTTTTTTTTTGCATATATCTGTTCAATTTTCCCAACACCATTTATTGAATAGACTATGATTACCCCATTGTGTGTTCTTGCCTTATTTGTCAAATATTAATTTACTATAAAGCTGTGGGCCTATTTCTAGGCTCTCTATTATGTTCCATTGTTCTATATGTCTGTTTTTAGGCCAGTTCCATGTTGTTTTGATTACATTGGCTTTGTACTATATTTTGATATCAGGTAGCATGATCTCTCCAGCTCTGTTCTTTCTCAGGATTGCTGTGGCTATTTAGGGTCTCTTTGGTTCTATACAATTTTTTTAATATTTGTGCTGTTTCTGTGAAATATGCCTTTGGTATCTTGATAGGAATTGCTGTGGCTCCAAGTCTGGGTAGGTACCTTATTTAGTATGTCCTTTTTAGTCCAGTGGTGCAGTCTTCTTCATTGCCTGAGCTGGGTGCTCCAGGAATGTCCCTTGTGTGGGTTATGGGAGGCCCTCCTGTTCTTACTTATTTGCTATTGGCCTGTTCATGCATGGGATAGACCTCAAGCTGGGTGACTGTGAAACTCAACCCCAACCATGCCATGCAAGCTGCTGAGCAGGTGCTGACCAAACAAAGGAGAATTTGCCTCAGCATGATTTGGTGCCTACCAAGATCTCCCTTTGAATATGCCACTTGTAAAGCCTATTGGATCCTCCTCTGATGTTATTGGAAACTGGCCACTGGTTGTGTTGTTCTGTGCCTCTTGGGAGGGACTCTGATATATATAGGCCAACGTAAGATGCTAATTGTGACCTGCCCTCAACAACCTGTTTGGAGCTACCAGTGATCCACAGTTTGTGGTTGCCTCTGCTTGGGCCTGGGTGAGCACAGGAAGGACCAAGGTGTACACCAAGTTCAGTATTTTTTTTTACCAGCACTGGGCCTGGGGGAAGGTCAGCCAAAGTCCCAGAAAACCCCAACGATCCATTTCACCTGCCTTCACTTGCTGGTTGCCCGTTAGGCTCAGTAACGCAAAGAGTTTCTGGTTGCACTCCTCAGCAGTGTGTCAGCTCTACAGAGTAGGGTAAGGGGAAGTCTGGAGGGTGGTGGTATTGTTTTCCCCTGGCTGATGCTGAATGGACGGGAGTTCTCCACCCAGGAAAAATGTCTTAGTATAGGAAAATGACTCAACACAGGGACCCTGGCAGCTGTCCCTCAACTCCCTCCCAGAGCCACAAACCCCAGACTCTCCTCACATGACTTAGTCTGCTCTGCCATCCCTTGCCAGAAGACCAGAGTGAGTGGCTGTGAACAAAACTTTGTGCATTCACCCTTTAAGAGAGTGCCTGTGTCTCTAGCAGGCTTCCCCCCTCTCCCTGAAGGATGAAAACCCGGTTGCTTTTCACAGTGGTATATTATGCTCTATTTGGTTCTGGTGTGCTTGGCTGAGAAGCTTGGCTTGGTGTTTAGACCCCACACTTCTCAGTAGGAACCCTCCACAGCTGAGATATCCCTCTCATATCTCAGTCCCACCTGTAGGAGCAGGGTCAACCCTTTTCACATCTCTTCCCTTCCTGCCAGTATCTATGTGGCTTCTTTAAATACTTGGTTATAAAGCTTCTCTTCATATACTTTTCAGTTGGTTATTCAGGGTGATTATTCTATAATTTAGTGTCATTCCACTTTTGTCCTGGGAGGAGGTGAGTGTAGTTTCCACTATTTGGATCTCTCAAAAGCATGTGGTTTTGATCAGTGGGTCAAGCATGAGGCACTTGTCATCCATAAAAGCAGAGGGAGAGTTTGTAGTGGCCCTCTCAGTCACAAAGACTGAGAGTATAGGGATGCATAGTTTTCCAACAGAAAGCAAAACATATGTTTGAAAGGTGTTTTTTTTTTCAAAGATTTTATTTACGCCCTGGTTGGTGTAGCTCAGGGGATTGAGTGCCAGCCTACGAACCAAAGGGTCACTGGTTCAATTCCCAATCAGGACACATGCCTGGGTTGTGGGCCAGGTCCCCAGTAGGGGGTGAGCAAGAGGCAATGACACATTGATGTTTCTCTCCATCTCTTTCTCCCTCCCTTCCCCTCTGTATAAAAATAAAGAAAGTTAAAAAATCTTTTTAAAAGTTAGTAATAAAGGGGATATAATTTAAAAAGATTCAAGTATCTCCCAAAAAGAAAAAAGATTTTATTTATTTATTTTTATTTATTTTTAGACGGGAGGAAGGGAGGGAGAAACAGATGGAGAGAAACATCAATATGTGGTTGCCTCTTCCACACCCCCTACTGGGAACCTGGCTCACAACCCAGGCATGTGCCCTGACTGGGAATTGAACCGGTGACCCTTTAGTTCACAGGCTGGCACTCAATCCACTGAACTATACCAGTGGGTATTATGCTAAGTGAAATAAGCCAGGTAGTGAAAGACAAATACCATACAATCTCACCTATAAATGGAACATAATCAACAAAACAAACAAGCGAGGAAATGGAACCAGAGACATTGAAATAAAGAACAGACAGTAACCAGAGGGGAGAGGGGGCATGAGATAATGGGGGAAGAAGGAGAACGGTCAAGTCATGGAACATATATAAGGACCCATGGACAAAGACAACAGGGGGAGGATTGAGTGTTAGAGGTGGGGGTGGGCAGGGCAAGGAAGAGTAATGGGGTAAAAAAATTGTAATTGAACAACAATAAAAATAATTTTAAAAAAGCAGAATGTATTGACAAAGGGGAAATAAACTTGAAGTAAGAAAAGACGTTTCATCTCCTGGCAGCCCAGTTTTCATATATAGGCTTCTTTTCACACCTACATTGTTTTTTATAAGTTTTCTTTGTTTTGCTTTACTTTATATTTTGAACATTAGATTTATAGAAAAGTTACAAAAATAATACAGAGAATTCCCACATAGCCTTCATGCAACTTTTCTTGGTATTTACATCTTACATAACCACAGTACATTTGTCAAAACTAAGAATACTAAACTAAACTATAGACTTTAGATTTCATCAGTCTTTCCATTGATCTTTTTTTGTTCCAGGATTGCACTTTACATTTAGCACACATATACTTTTTAAAACAGTCATATCTGATAAAATATAACTAACATATATGACAAATCACACCTTATGGAGACAACTCAAAGTCTCATAATTCATTCATGTTGAAGTGTATTTATTTCCTTTTTCAGGTCTAGGTATAATACAACTCCTTATGGCAAATTTTGGCTACATTACACACTTAACCAATTCCACCATACTCAGTGTGCAGTGACAGAAAGAATGAGGAGGAGGTAGAAGAAGAGAATTAGAAAGAAGGAAAGAGAAGGAACAGAGGGAAGGAAGGAAGGAAGGAACTTCCATTACGATAGGATAGAAATAGAAACATATAGTGGTCACCATACATAGACAACATATCCTAATGAAAAAATAGCAAAGACTATCTTGTGAGCAATGTAAGGTTTTTGATCAACTATGGTTCTATCCGAATCTCCTCCTTCGTTATTATATGACCATATCTGAGATGAGCGATGAGGAGGCGTTTCTCTTCAAGCAACTGCCTCTTGTTAGCAACTTATTTGTTTTTATGAAGTGTTTTGCCTTACTTGAACTGAATGACTTAACTCTGTTCCTTTTTATTGTCTTACTTGATATACTGTTATAATTTTACTTCCAGTGAAGAGTTTTCCTTTTAGTGTGTCCATTCATATTATGTATAAAGGGATATGTTTATCCCTGGTTGGTGCGACTCAGTTAGTTGAGCAACATCCTGAAAACTGAAAGGTCTTGAGTTTGAGGGCACATGCCTGGGTTGTGGGTCAGTCCTTTGTTGAGGCGTGTGCAAGAAGCAACCAACTGATGTTTCTCTCCCTTTCTTTTTCCCTCCTTTCCCCTCTCTCTAGAAGCAATAAAAGAAAAACAAATTTAACAATGGCCCACTTTTCAAACTCCCTTAAAAATAATAAAGGGATATATTTACAATATAGTTATATGTAAAATGAATATTTGTCCACTAAACACCGATTTTGTGCAATGTGTCAGACACAATTCTAGATGCTAAGAGTAGAGAAAAAAATAGCTCTGGCCCCACTGGAGTATATGTAAGGGGAGACAACCCCAAAACAGAATTTATTTACAAAAGATTGTATATTTATTCTTACACGTCTAAACTTGTCACCTTTAAAGTACTCTCCATTTGATGCAATATACCTATTGAGATGTTTTTTCCACTGCTCAGAAAAGTTTTTGAAGACAATTTGATGCCATATAGGGTTTTTGCCAATTTTTCATTACTTATATGACTATATCTGAGAGGAGCAATAAGGAGGCTCTTCTCTTCAGGTGACTGCTTCTTGTTAGCAACCTACTTGTTCTTATGAAGTGTTTTGCCTTGCTTGGACTGAATGAGTTAACTCTGTTCCATTTTATTGTCTTATTTGATATATTGTTATAATTTTACCTGCCTCTTCCACACTAGCAAAATGTTCTCCTTTGAGGATTTTTTTCATCCAGGAAAACTAACAAAAAAAAAAATGTCACTCAAGGCAAAATCAGGTGAATAGGGAGGTGGGGCATGGGGGATCATGCTGGTTTTGATCAAAAACTGGTGAAAACTCAGCCTGGTGTGGGCACCTGCTCACAAATAACCCACCATGAAGACAAAGACATTGAAAAAGTCATTAAAAAAATCCACTGAAGCCAAACATAACATTTCACAACAATGCTAGCTGGTAACATACAAGGGTTCCTAGAACACTCAGAACACTAATCTAGTGGGGGAAGCCTGTATTACATGGGGCCTGCCATCCAGAAGATAATTCTGGTTTGGGTTTTTTTTTTTTTGAGTCCCCTCTGATATGGGAAAAATTGATAATTCAGAAGAGAGTAGTGAGCTTGGAGGGAAACTGTTGGCAAAAAGGGATTTTCTAGGAGTACAGATAGTTTATGCATAATAACAGGAAAGATGTTAATGAAATAGAGAGGGTTAGTGAAAGGTGGAGGTGATGTGGTAGGAACTTTGGGATTTCTCTTACTTATTTCTCTATGAAATGGGGAACAAAGTCATAAACTGAAATTTAGGATAAGGGAGTATTATGGGCTGAGTTGTGTTGTCTCAAAATTCATATGTTTAAGTTCTAACCCAATACCTCAGAATGTGACTGTACTAGGAAATAAGGTTTTTAAAGAGGTAATTAAGTTAAAATGAGGCCTTTAATGTCGGTGCTATTTCAACACAACTGATGTCTTTATAAGAAGAAGAAATTTGGAGATATGAGAGCACAACAGAGGGAAGACCACTAGAGGACACAGAAAGAAAGCAGCCTTGATAGCTCTAGCAACTAATATAGGGAGGAAGTACAGGAGGTTTGAGTAGAGAGGGAAAAAGTATTAAATGATCATGTGGAAGAGTGAGAATGGAAAGGACTGAGTAATTATGCTATACTTCATGAAATCTAAGGTGCCATTGATTGTAAGACACACCATTATTTTAGTTACCACTAAAAAAGGAAAAATCCTGACCAATTAAAGTATGGCATGCCATAATAGCACATGTAAGACCTCCTCATTCCAGAGATGTTAAGTGTGAAAATGTCTATTCTTTAGAATTGATGAAATATGGATGTGTAATTTTTGGGTAGCCTTAAGGGCCCACATGAGATTAGTGATCATGAAGTAAAATGACTTAGTTGGCATGGTTGAGTGTTTTCCAGCAAAGCTCAATTGTGTGGATGCAGACATGCTGGATTTAAACAGTATTTGGGAAGTTTGGGTTGAAATCGTGTTTTGGTTTTCTTCAATTGAGTACAGAAAGCAAGAAGGGGAAAGGCAGTGGGACATGTATATAAAGGAGTGAGGGAGTGATTATAATGAGAAAGGTAGTTGGAGTCTGAGTACTAGACGGAATGAGTTGAAAATTTAGGAGGGAGTTTTCAAGGAATAGTATAAGCAGCATGCTTTAAATTGCACTTTACGGGGGATTATGTGATTGATGTTGATGAAGTTCAGTGTTTTATAAAGATATGAGTAGCTGAGATGAGGTGGAGGATAAGATCATTAGAGAAGTGGTCAAGAAACACAAAAACCAGCCCTGGCTGGGTAGCTCAGTTGGTTAAAGTATTGTCCTATACACCAAAGTTGCAGGCTCAATCTCCCATCAGGGCAAAGGCAAGAATCAGGTAATGGATACATAAATAAGTGAAACAACCAATCGAGTTTTCTCTTTCTCTCTCTCTAAAATCAATAAATTAAAAGAAAAGAAACAAGGAAGCCAAGATTTGAAGGATCATCCACATGGATGTTGAAAATTAAGATAGCAATAGGAAAGAGTGAAAGCCAGGAATTAAAATCTTCTAAGAATGGGTAGAAGGCAGAATATGGTGGAAAGAGAGAATGGGGAATAATAACTCAGAGATCAATAAATAATTGCAACAGGGAGAACTGAGTAATGTAGTCTGATGACATGAGAGTTAAAGCTATGTAGTTTTAAGGAGGCAACAAGAGTGGTCTAAGAGTGAAAAGGAAAATCAAGGACACTTAACTAGACTCCAGGCCCAGAGATACAAGGGAGAGAAAGTAGCTATCATTTGAGGTCTGCAGAGCAATCAGTGTTCTCAGAAAAGAGCCATGTTTCAATCAAGGCAAGAAGAACAAGGAAACACAACTATACCTTAACACACTGAGTATGGTACTTTAAGGTCAAAATTATTTCCCTGAGATTTTGCAGAAACTTTTAGCACCTAGTGTTAATGGTAAGGGGTCTGATACCAGTTTGGTTTTCTCTTTTGTAGATAATGTTTTTGTTAGTCCCTCAATAAAAATAAATCTGAATTAAAGTGCTGAGATATTACTTTGATGTATTTCAAGTGTACATCTTTTATCATATATCTCACTTTGCATTCCATGGACCTCTTCAATTAAAGGGACACATCTCTTTCAACCCTGGGAAATTTTCTTCTAATATTTCTTTGTTTATTTTGTCCTCTCCATTGTCTCCTTTTGGAACTCCTATCAGATGAACAGTGGAATATTTATATCTACCTTCCACTTCTTAATTTTCTGTTTATATTTTTCTTTATTTAAATTTGCAGTGGTAAATTTTAGAGAGGATCATCACCAGCTACTCATAGCTTGAATTCAGGCTCACTAATTTTATCTTCAGATGTGGATATTCTGTGTTCAGCTCACCCACTTTTTTGTTTGTTTATAATCATGTTTCTGAATTCTTACTTTTTTCTTCATGTTTCTTATGATTACAGTAAGAATTCTGAAATCATGTTTACAGAATTCTTACTCTAATCATAACTCTGATTCTTACTTTTGTCAACCTTTATTTTTTAATGAATGTTTTATAGTAATTATAGATGATTCTTCAACATTCCTGCAACTCTGGTCTAGGTCATTCTGGTAATTTCATTCCTCTTTACAGTGATTGACTTAGTAGTATATATGTAGCTCAGTTTAGACTAATGAGGTGTACTTCTTTTTTTTAAAATATATTTTATTGATTATGCCATTACAGTTGTCCTATTATCCCCCCTTCATTCCCCTCCACCCTGAACACCCTCTCCCACCCACATTCCCCCCTTTAGTTCAAGTCCATGTGTCATAAGTTCTTTAGCTTCTACATTTCCCCTACTATTCTTGCCCTCCCCCTGTCTATTTTCTACCTACCATCCATGCTACTTATTCTTCATACCTTTCCCCCCCTCTCTCCTCCTCCCACTCCCCTGTTGCTAACCCTCCATGTGATCTCCATTTCTGTGGTTCCATTCTTGTTCTAGTTGTTTGCTTAGTTTCTTCTTGTTTTTGTTTCCGATGCGGTTGTTCATAATTGTGAGTTTGCTGTCATTTTATTGTACATGTTTTTTATCTTCTTTTTCTTAGGTAAGTCCCTTTAACATTTCATACAATAAGGACTTGGTGATGATGAACTCCTTGAACTT
>CM052549.1:48081910-48174730 GCA_028533065.1 Trachops cirrhosus | reverse complement strand
ATCCATTCATTTGCTGATGGGCACCTAGGTTGCTTCCAGCACTTAGCTATTGTAAATTGTGCTGCTATGAACATTGGGGTGCATAGGTTCTTTTGGATTGGTGTTTCAGGGTTCTTAGGATATAGTCCCAGCAGTGCAAGGACCACATAATTTAAGTTACACTGAAATATTAAACTACATAATTATTGTCATTTATATTTTTTTCCTAAGGAGGACTTATTTACCCAGCATCTGTCTTATGTATCATATCTTGAATCACTTTTAAGATACAAGGTTGTGCCCTAGTTAGTGTGGCTCAGTGCATTGAGCACTGGCCTGCAAACAAAAGGGTCGCTGGTTTGATTCCCAGTCAGGGCACATGCCTGTTATAGGCCAGGTCTCCAGTAGGAGGTACATGAGGGGCAACCACACATTGATGTTTCTCTCTCTCTTTCTCTCCCTCCCATCCCCTCTCTAAAAATAAATAAAATCTTTAAAAAGATAAATATAACATATACTATATGATGAATTTTCAGAAAAAGAGAAATTACCAAGGTTTACTCAAGAAATAGAACTTTAAAACAGAAGAACATAGGAGGAAGCAAAAAAAATTGTTAAAGAATTACCATCAAGAGTCAGGTGTATCTGGATATAAATAAAACAGCATCATTACAGTAAACAGATAATTTTCAGGACATATAAACTATTTTAAATAAAATAAAACATGAGATAGTTTCCAATTTATACTAGAAAGCTATCAAAACTAGTTAATCAGAACCAGATTTATCTCTTATGAATGAATATAAATACAAAATTCTAAATACAGAATTACTCAGTAGAATGCAGCATTTTAAACAAATGGCTCAATACTAGATTCTACTAAAGTAACTGGTGTCTATCATTAATAAATCAAGAGAAAATCCATACATTGGTAAACATTGAAAAGCATCTTAAAAAATATGTAACATCTCATGTGTTAAATACTAAAAATTAGACATTCATAAAATCAAAAGCAAAAATTCCCATTATCATAATCAATCAACTGAAGCCATTAAAAATAACTGAAATGTGGCCAGTTTTTTTTTTAAAAAGCAAGCTGTTCTTTATAAGCAGTGACTACTTTAAAATATTACAATACTCAATAATATCAAGAGTCTACTTCTAAAAGCCAAATAAGTATTTCTGGAAATTTAAAAAAAAATAAGAATTATAGTAAAGGAAATTTCAAGCCTTTAATGAGGAACATTAAAAAAAACCTACTATATTTTCAATGGAATGACTACTTCCTACCCACTGAAGTAAATTTAAACAGTATGTTTCCAGTTAAAATACCAACAGGATACTTGGGGAAAGTGATCAAGATGATTCTAAAATCACATGGAAAAATAAATAGGAAGGAATAGAAAACTTTGACAAAGGGACAATTAAATTAACAAATATTGTTTGTGTCACACAACCAGGAACTGAAAAGTGATTTAAAAAAGACTACAATGACAATAGGCACAGTTTATAAAGTGTAGTACTTGTAACCAAAAGAGAAGATCAGGATGGAACTTAAAGCCCAAAATAGACCCAAATAAGACAGAGATGGTATTTTAAAACAAGGGATAGAATGAATTATTTAACAAATTCTATTGTCCTAGTTAGTATAGCTATTCAGAAAAAGTGTAAATTTGGATGATCACCTCACAACATCTAAAAAAATTCTAAAATAGCTTAGAATTAAAAGTAGAGAGCTAGAGAAGTAAAATAAAATTTGTGCAAAAATTAATCTTAAACATTTCCAAGAAAAAAACTATAAGGAAAGATAAATAGACTGTATATAATTATTGAATTTTTCTATATCAAAACACATCCCTGGAATTTTTAAGACTATAGTTTAAAAGGGCTACCTTTCTTATATAAAGAGCTCCTTAAAGCTAAACACCTAATAATTAAGTATATGAATATATATTTAACAGATAAACACCTAATAATTAATTATATGAATAGTTAATAAACAAGACACTTGGCTAACATGAAATAATGAAGTACACTAGCATTCAAAGAAATATGAATTAAAACATGAATTAAAAATGAACTTATCATCTGTCAAACTCACAAGTATTTACAAATTTTAAATACTTAACATAGCTAAATGAAAATGGGACATCATTCATGAGGGCAATTCAAATGCAGCAAAAGTTTGCCCTGGCTGTTGTGGCTCAGTGGATTGTGTGCAGGCCTTCCAACCAAAAAGTTGCCCATTCGATTCCCAGTCAGGGCACATGCCTGGGTTGTGGGCGAGATCCCCAGGAGGGGTGCACAAGAGGCAACCCCCACACTGATGTTTCTCTCCCTTACTCCCTCCCTTCCTCCCTCTCTTAAAATACATAAATAAAAAATCTTTAAAAAAAAAAAAAGAACCCTTGAAGAGAAAAAAAATGCAGCAAAAGTTTAAAAATGCACCAAGACCAGCAATTCCAAGGAAAGTATGTATGCTTATATGTATATAAGTGGATTTTCACCACACTGTTATTTATAACAGAAAGTTAGAAATATTTGTGTCCAGTAATAAGGAATTATTAAATTATGGTTCTTCCATAAAGGAATAATTTAGAACCATTAAAAAGAGGGTAGAATTATTGATATAGGATGTTCACAGTATATTATTAAATGAAATAATCTAATTATGAAGTATAATCCCATTGTTTTAAGAAAAAAAGATATTCATTCACATACCTCAATAAAAAGGCAAAATATTAATGGTGGTTATCTCTGATTATATGCCTGTTTTCAAATATGTACAAATATAAAAAAAGGAAAAAGGGGTACCAGGTTTTAAGGTTTGTCAATAAAACATGCCACAGTGAGTAAAACAAGTGGCTATTTTTATCAAGCAGGATTATTCCTAAATCTGTTCTGCAGATAAGCCAGAAGAAAATAAGGCTAAAAGTGGCCTGGAATTCTTACAGTAGTTTATTTACAGACTATCAAATACAGATTTTAAAAACCAAACAAAACAAATGAGTTAAACACATTAGATTTAACAGTTACAAGACTTTACTAATAAAGTTCTTGCAAAAAAAAGTACAATACCTTTACCACAAGTTAACTGTGGAAAAATAAAAGGGTGATTCACACAGTCTCATTTTGAATGCAATTAGAACCCAGAAAATTCTTTTTTAATGGGACATTTGATATAGTTAAAGAAGTAACACCCACAAAATTTTAGTCAATATAGTCCAAAGGGCAAGTCATTTTCATTGTGATTAAAATTTTGTTTTCCCCATCTTCAAATGGATCCCTTGATAGCTTAATATGTTAATAGCTTTTATTTTTAATTAAACTAAAAACAGTTTAGGAAATTATCTGGAGAAGGCTTTGGTACATGACAAACTATTGCTCCCCTTATAAAATAACTTAGAAATGATAAAACGTTGAAAAATATAAAAGCTATGTTTGCAAGCCTGCTGATATCTTCCTCCTATAAACAGAAAATACACTTTAATGATTTAGTCTTATCATCTATTGTTGTGTATTTAAGTAATTATTGTCCTAAAAAAAAGAGGAACCTCCTTTTAAAAGTCTACCCACAAATAAAACATTCTCTAACAGCCCCTAATTACATTTTCTAAAATTTATCTTCCTACTTTTTCTGAATTGTTTTTACATTGACTTTAAAGCCACCTATGTTCAATTAGTTGTTCAATATTCTAAATTTAATTATTTTATTTTACAAAAACACTGATATTTTAACTATCAATGTTCTTATTGAAAAGTTAGGTATTTACTGCATAATTTAGACATGGCTAGTCATAATTTAGACTGCATAATTTAGAGGAGCAAGCAATGGACTCCATATCTCCTAAGTCTCATTTTTCTTAGCAGTAAAGAGTTAGACCAGATAATTTTAAATTAATGGGACATTCTGTTCAGACTTTTAACATATCAAAACTTATATCCCAGGGAATCAGTAGATCTTTATTCAAAACTTGTATTTCAGATTTAACTCTAAATAAATAAATAAATAAATAAATAAATAACTCAGTGAAAAATTATCAAAATTGGATTAAGCTTATAGCAAACATTAGGCAAAATAGATAGCAAACCAAGGCAGAGAGGGGGAGAGGGACACATTTCACCCATTAATTCAGCAGTCCTGAGCCTGGTCAGGTAAGATTGCCAGGTGTTCCAAAAATCACATGAAAATCCATAACACAGGAGGAGGGGAGTCTTTGAAATTCTGTGTGTATCGTTTCTACTATCTGGGATAAAGTCTTTGAAACTGTATGTTAATCCCAAGGTCCGGGTAAGGGAGGAAGAGGGAGAACCTTGAAGGTAGCTTCAAGCATAAAAACCCTAAAACTCCAAATAATCAGGGCACTCAAGACTAGCTGGGTGCCTGCGTGCAGCTTCATGCTCAAGCGTCTTTCATAAACAAACTTGCTATCTCATTTCTACTGTGCATGCCGTCTCTCACCTGAATTCATTTCTCCCTAGTGAGACAAGAACCCAGGAGGGGAAGCCCCCTAACTCAAGTCTCCTCTATAACAGCAAAAATAGCAAAACTTTAACTCAGAAGTATCAGTAAGATTAGTTTGAAGACATTGAAACTATTTACCTCCCAATTTTCTCAAGAACTCTTGGTTATGTCCTACAAATTGGCCTACTGCAAACTAGATAGATGCAACAAAAATTTTCATCATTTAGTTTCCAGTTGTTCTATTTCTTTCCAGAACCTTTCTTTTTCAAGTATGACTTTAAAATTTTACAACGACATTCACATTTTCAAGCAGCAAATACCGCTAGCCTTTCCAGACACTTTTTAAATCTTGTTCATTGTCACTGTACTAGAAGTATTACTTAATGCCTTTCATGTTTATTGATGTATTCCGAGTTGTTAGCATAACGCCTGGCACTTGGTAGTCAAAAAATATGTATTTACTGAAAGAATGAAGTTCTGAATCACAGCTAATGTGTTACCTTAATTCACGTTCCACAAACATTTTAATCAATAAACCCCTTAAAAAGTCTTTTTGAAATTACATGGGTAACTGCAACTCTCCAACACATGATGGATTAAAGATGGGAAACTTAATGAGTTCCATGCAGAAAAACTTGCTTGTGTCAGGAAATACACATAGGAATTTCGCATGTGAAACAAATATTTTCTTCTTTTCGTAAGTCAATCTTTCTGTTTTTATCATCTTATTTACAATCTGACCAGTTTATTTCCAAAAAACTTAAGCAATATTTTATGTTTCTTAGATTTCACTCAATACCCAGTGGTTACTGCAATTTTTATAACCTATAGAAATAGCAATTTCCCAAACCTCCTCTTATTAGTCCAAATTCACAAAAATATTAAATGTTATAGAACACATTAATATTTTCACTACCATATTTCATCAATTTTAAGACACATTCTTTCACATAATAACATGTCTGAATTTGGGAAGTATCTTTATATTGATGCATCTTACAATTCTGTTGTGGTTTAATTGGTAATATTATTTCTAAGTGGTACATAAAATATTATTGGTATATTTCTCAATCAATACTGTCTTAGGGTAATATTAAAAGACGCAGTTCAAATTTTTAATTTCAAGCAATAATTTCCCTATCCTCCCAGCCACTCTTGCAACATAAATACATAACTGAAATGTTTAGTTAGAAAAACTATCCAAACACAGTTCAATTTTATATAAAAAATTTAATTTTTAAAACAGGCTATTCATGTCACATAAATATCTTCAATTTTATGTTAGCTACTATGGTCAGCAGAATTAACAAGTGTGACTATTAAGAATAACTTAGATACTGTCACTTATAGGAAGATCTAAAGGTCTAAGAGTCACCATATTGAAATTTCAGATACTTGAATACTGTAGCTATTTTGCAAAAATTCAAAATATTTCTTCACTTTCTGAAAATGTAGTTTCATTATAAGTTAATACTTAATATCCAAATAAAATCAAAATAACTTTTTCTTTCATTCACTTCTCCCCAACAAAAAAAATTCCATAAAAAATAAGATGGTTAACTGACATCATTTTTAGCTATGAAATGGTAAATTTTAAAATATTCTTACTGTCACCATGTATTATTTTAAACGAAGTCTCACAAGTAAGATAGGGAGTACAGGGTTAAAAGACTGACTTTAGAACTGGAACAATTTCCATTCTGTAACTATTGTTTCAACTTAAGATTCCAATAAAAAAGTAAGTTATCAGGAGAGAACGGTTAAAACAAAATGGTTAATCAGCACAACTCATTTCCAGAGTCTATTTTTCCATTTAGTGACATCAAAACACTGGTTATTTAACTTTGGTTCCTTTCTAGAATTATTATAATTATCTGTGCATAAAAAGTTATACTTGATACCATCACAGTTTAAATAAGAATCTGTCCATCATTCTTTGTTGCTTTTAATTTAAAAAAAGTGTTGAAATGAACTAAAGTTGCTTTAAGTCTGGCAAAAGTCCTAACAACCTCACAGAAGGTGAGAGGAGGGGAAGATAAGAGGTTTTCCTTCACTTTTTCTTTGCTGTAGTAAATTCAATCTAGGCAATGTTTCCAGTTAACAAGTGCAGTTATTTTTTTTTCATAAAATGGCAATTGTGTAACTTAAAATATGGTGTTTGGCTCACCTCCCCCCATGAACATTAATAGATAATTCTAGAATTTGAACATTAATATTCAAATTCTGTTATTATGCCTTGCTTCTATGCTACTAAGCCCTCCCATTATCCATGGCAAATGGAAACAAAAACATATGGCAAGCCTAAAAGAAAACAGTGCTCTGAAATACTCATTAAGCTATTACTTTCAATCATTTAAATGACAAAACTTTTTAGAACGTAATCAGAAGTAAAAAAACAGTGATTGCAGTTCTACTCCCTTTCTTTACTCTCACTCTCTCAGAGAAGATGGTAGTGGAAGGTAACAGCCTGAAGAGAGGCAAAAAAGGAGGAAGTGTGTAAGCAGACAGAATGGATCTAACAGGACTTGAATAGGCAGACCCCAAACACCCAAGAGCTCCCTTCCTCTTCAATACAAACATATTGATTCCCTTTAGAAGACAAACGGGTATAAAGGTTAAGTACTTTTTCAGACCTTAAGCTTACCTGTTAAGGCACTTACTTACCCTCCCCAACCCACCCATATTTTTCATATAAAACCCACTATTTCATTTGAATGCATTTTGCTAGGTTATGATAATCTGCAAAATAAAAATAACATTGACCATTTCTTTTATAAAACTGTTGCATCAAGAGAAAGGTTATGTTTTATTTTCTGAAATGAGCACAAAGTACACCTTTCACAATAACACTGAAAGCAGGTGCAAAGACTGACAGTGACCTTTGACTAAAGGTAGCTTTGTAAAAAGAAAAATACCAAGTAAATCAGTGCCCTTTCTGATTGTTGTAAAACTGGAGAAGGGAGGGGTTGGTTATTTATTACATAAAAGTTGGTCCAAACTTACAAAAAAAAAAGCACAAATGTGCATAGTTCAGAACTGCAAGAGGGCCATAAAAGACTTTTATGTCCCTAATATTAGCATCCACTTAAAACTGCAAGAATACAAAATAAAATTGTTAACTAGAATTTGTGAAGATGTACAATCAACAGATCTAGTTTTTAAGAACAGCATGAATTTAAGCAGGGTTTTTTTTTTTTTTGGTCTTTTTTAAAACTATTGTATGCAAGACCCTTTTCACATAAAAATAAAGCTGTTGTTGAATTATTATTATTCAAGTCTCTTGGATTGCTGCCTTAAATTGCAGCTAGAAAAGTCTTTCCAGGTAAAAATGATGTGCCTGAGGAAAAACTGATACTCAGTATGGTAGCCCTCTGCCTCGACCTCTGCCAGCTGATGTGCTAATGTGTCCTCTGTATCCTTGTGAATATCCAGGTCCTTGGGCAGGAGAAGTCCAGGTCTGTCCATGCATGAGGCTGGGGCCACCTGGGTTTTCCTGTAAGGTACCACCATAGTTAAAGTTGTGCATCTTTCCTGGCAAAGCATGAGTACTCTCTGGCCCTGTAGAAGGGTCACTGCTGTTTGCCAGGACTGCAATGGGGCCATGGCTATATTCAAATCTATGATCCTTGTCTCCACTAAATAACATGGGACCAGTATTGAGGTAAATGTCTCCATATCCAGCTACTGAACTGGGAAATGACTCAGAAAAGGCAGAAGGCTGAGGTGGACCACCAGAATGAGATGAAGTAGTACTGTAGTTATCCAAAGACTGAATATCTGAGTTTCCAATGAAGCTATGTCGTTCCAACGGTGGAGCAGAGCTACCTCCTAGACCATCATTACTAACATAAGGAGCAGAAGAGAAAGAAGAAGGTCCAAAATTGTCCTTGTAGTCTGAAGTGGGTGCATAAGTATCTCCTGTCTGGTAATCAATACCACCCTCTCTTTTAGGATCATCTTGGGGCTGATGTTGAGCTAGTAGCTGCAACAGGGCTGCTTTCACTCCGGCATGAGGGTCAGTTAATGAAGAACTAGTGGTGGGTATATGCTGGTTTTCTGTCCGATAATCCAGATCTTCTTCAGTGACTGGTGGTGGTTCAGGTGGTTCAGGAGGTCGTTGATCAGGAGGCAGAATACGAGGCCGATCTGGTTCTGGTGTGAGCTCTAACATCCTCATGTCTTGGTGCTGGATGAGATCATCCTGCCCTAAGTGGGGGCGGGAAAGTAATATTTACTGTGGAAAACTAAATGTTCAAAATAGTTAATGTTTCCTGTGGGTGGTCCTAAAGAGCATTAGAAGTTCCATCTCTGCCCATACCCCCCCAAAAAAAAGAAAAGGAAAAAATTTAAATAAAAAGGAAAAGGGTATATAAGTACTAATATTGCCTGCTACTATTTAAGTCTATGGTGACTGAAAAATCTCTTATATACCTGTTTATTGCTTGAAGAACAAAAGCTACTATATATGCAAAATTTCTGCCTTGGTCAATCATCCCGTTGTAGTTGGAATAAAAGATTACTTCTTAACCATAGGTTTACATGAGATAAATCTATATATAACTAATAATGAATTATATTGCACATGGTTAATTTGCAAAAGAATCAATTCCTAGAAGTAAACAGACAAAAAAACTAACCTAAGACCTGAGAAGTGTCAGCTGTCTCTTAGCAATGCCACTAAACAACACACATTATAGATAATAACCACCAACAAGAAAACAGTGTGAATGCAGCTACATTAGTGGTCTGCTACCTGCATACTCACCCGATACTGGAGTGCTAGGTTCTGGAGGTGGCCTGAGCTGTAATGATGCTTCATGTCCTGCTCCATTTTCTCTTTCTTCTAGAAGCATGTCTTTCTGCTTTGACTGCTGAGCCTTTATTAACTGAGTCAATAGAACTGCAAATGCACTCTGCACAGCCGCCTGGGCAGCATCAGTTTCCACTTTAGGCTGGAGGCTCTGAGTAGGTTGAATTCCTCCCAATGATTTCGAAGACTCCTGTTGTGGTGTTGATGGATCTGTCTGTTTTTCACCTGTTGCCAAAATTCCAGCAGGAAGGTTTATTTTATTTAGCTGCTGTTGAGTCTCAGAGTTTACCTTAATGTTCAACACTTGGACAAAATCAGCCATATTAACACTTGTTTTAGATTGTAGTAGGTTTAGTAGAATTGCCAATTCACTGTGGTTTAACTGCTGTCCAGGGCCTGTTTTTACTAAAGACAAAGTTTATATTAATTAGAATTGCCATAATTTACAGCTCCCCCACCCACAAAATGGCTCTGTATGACCGTACAAAAGTGAATATTTGTAGGACAGTGTTTAAGAAACTGTGAAAAGGGAATCTTGGTCTAGTTTAATTTCATATACATTTAAGATATAACTGCATATAAATTACAACAAAAAAAGAACTGTAGTCTGTGTTGAATAAATTATCTTAGGGGTAACTATTTCAAAAGGAAAATCAAGACCCTCATACTATAAATATAACCAGGAAATATCACCTGTGAATGGTAACTAGATGATGATGATGACAGCTACAGTGTCAGGTACCTTATAA
The DNA here is from genome assembly GCA_028533065.1 of Trachops cirrhosus. Taxonomy (NCBI): domain Eukaryota; kingdom Metazoa; phylum Chordata; class Mammalia; order Chiroptera; family Phyllostomidae; genus Trachops; species Trachops cirrhosus. The sequence goes on along the minus strand of CM052549.1, from coordinate 48,164,727 downwards.
GCATTTTATGTCCTTTATTACTCACAACAACAATATAAGGCATGCTCTATTACTAGCCCAATTTTTTTAATGAAGAAGAAACTGACATCCAGAAATAGTAAATAACTTGCCTAAGGTCACAAACTCTGTAAGTGGCAGAACTGAGATTTGAACCCAGTATTCTCAACTACTGCTTATCTAAAATAATGCTTATCATCTAAGAACCTAACCTTATATTTATAGTTAATTTAAACTAGGATGTTGTAGACTCTTCAATAAAGTATACTTTATTCAAATTACTTTTTTAAAATTTTAAGTTACTTTGCGTAAAGATATTAACTCATCACCAGCAAAACAAATTCAGGTTTGTGCAAGGTTATCTGAGTCATGTACAAGGGCAGACAAAAGTAGATTTATAGTTGTGATTATGCAGAATTTATTCATATATTATTTATTCATTAATTATTGTATTATTTGTTATTATTATTAACCTACTTTTGCCCACCCCTGTATGACACAGCTCAAATGTATATAAATATGTTAAGTGATAATACACTGATAAACAATTTCCATAACTACAAAGAAGTGAAACTCCAAAACAATGAAAAACTGATAATACTGTCTCTTTATATTCTCTCTTTATAGATTTTGAGATTCCTTTTATTATTTAGTATCATTTTTAGATTAATTTTTAACAAACTTTTGCAAGTTATTCTTGTGACCTGCGGCATTAATAAGGAACAAAGTCTGATTATTATACCTCAAGGGCCAGTTTTCCTGTTTTCCCTTTCATTTCTCTATTAACAGAAGCAGTCTCTGTGTGAGCTCAGAGAAGTAATCTTTAACTATGATATCTCCTCTACAAAAATGTCATTTCCTTATTTCAAGACATTTACTGATTAATAAAGAAAATAAAGCAAAGAGAATACATTCCTATTAAAAAAAAAACAAACAGAATTCTCACTTAATAGTTAAAAAAAATTGGTCTGGCCAGGTAGCTCAGTTGGTTTGAGCATCATCCCACTATGCCAAGGTTGCGGGTTTGATCCTCAGTCAGGGCACATATAAGAATCAACCAATGACTATATAAATAAATGGACCAACAAACTGGTATCTCTCTCTCTCTCTCTAAAAATCAATAAAAATAAAAAGAAAACAAAATAAAAAGAAACCTCTTCACCATTAATAGGGCTGTTAATATGTAGATAAGAAACAACAACAAAATGAGCCCAGAAAAGGCAATTCATTTTTTACCAGCTAAAATAGAGTGAAATAACTAACCTCCATGCCACTAGTTTTGGTAGTAGAATAAGGACAACAGTTTCATGAACAAGAGTAGAAATAAAGACCTGATAGTCTTGTTATGGAATATGACAACTGTCACCTGAGACAACTGACCACCATTCACACTTACTAAAGCCATTTCACATTGTTCCAGTAGTAGATATATAAAACATGTAACCTATATACAAGTTAAGAAAACTTCCCGTTGATTCTATTTTGCCTTTCTCCTTATTTTACACATTTTTAACATGAAAACAAATAATATTGAGCTTGATGTAGATAGCCTTCATGGTGTATACAACAGATGTGTTTTCCAAATCTACGTATACTGAATATATTTTCATGTGCAAGGGGAAATCACTATTTTGAGAAATTCTGAAGAATGCTTCTCTAGAACAAATAGCAATTGCTTCTGGTTTTTCAAGTAACACGTATCAATAATTTAATGTAGTCTGACCAAGGTCAAGTATGAACTTATAGATTACATGGGATAAGTATTAATGGTAATCTTCCTCAAACTTTCTCAGCTAATCTACTCTATTCAATCACCAGAAGCTCAATGTGATTCACAGATCTGTTATAATCAACTAACCAATCAATATTTACTCATCTCTTAATAAGTACTAGGGTACTTTTTCATGTTTAATAAAATGCCACCTCTACACACACACACATACACAGGCGGTATTGGAAACAGTGCTGGTTTGGTTGCACACAAAGTATTGCAATAAAGCAAGTTGACATCCATTTTTTGGTTTCCCAGTGCATAGATAAGTTATGTTTACTGTAGTCTATCAGGTATGCAATAGCATTATGTATAAAAATATAATATATATTTTATACATTTATATATAAAAATTTTTATGTATAAAAATATAATATATATATTATACATATATATACCTTTTCATTAAAAGGTATATATAATAAAAATGCTTTAATAAAAATGCTTTGTTGCTAAAAAATGCTAACCATCATATAAGCCTTCAGCCAGTCAGTAACCTTTCCACTGATGGAGTATCTTGCTTTGATGTGGATAGCTGCTGACTGATCAGGGTGTAGGCTGCTACAGACTGGGGTGGCTGTGGCAATTTCTTAAAATAAGACAACAATGAAGTTTGCCACATCAACTGACTCTTCCTTTCACAACATTTCTTCTGTAGCATGATATGCTATTTGATAGCACTTTACCAAAGTAGAACTTCTTTCAAAATTGGAGTCAAACCTCTCAAACCCTGAAGCTGCTTTATCAACTATTTTTATGTAATATTCTGAAGTCTTTGTTGTCATTTCAACAGTCTTCACAGCATCTTCATCAGAAGTAGATTCTATCTCAGAAAACCATTTTCTTTTCTCTTCCATAAGAAACCACTCTCATCTGTTGAAGTTTTATCATGATATTGTAGCAATTCAGTCACATCTTCAGGCTCCACTTCTGCTTCTAGTTCTCTTGCTCTTTCTACCACATCTACTTCCTCCTCTGAAGTCTTAAACCCTCAGAGTCATCCATTTGGGTTGGAATCATCTTCTTCCAAATGCCTGTTAACGCTGATATTTCAGTATCTTTTCACGAATCATGAGTGTTCTTAATGGCACATAGACTGGTGAATCCTTTTCAGAGTTTTCAGTTTACTTAACCCAAATCCATCAAATGACTCTCTATCTATGGCAGCTATACCCTTACAAAATATATTATTTTACAAAACAGTAGGACTTCAAAGTTGAAATTACTACTTGATCCATGAGCTGTACATGGATGTTGTGTTAACAGGCATGAAAACAACAGTAATCTCATTGTACGTCTCCTTCAGAGCTCTGGAGTGACCAGGTGCATTGTCAAAGAGCAGTAATATTCTGAAGAGAATGTTTTCTGCTGAGCAGTAGGTCTCAATAGCAGGCTTATGATACTCAATGAACTATGTTGTAAACAGCTGTGCTGTTGTCCAGGCTTTGTTGTCCTATTTATAAAGCACAGGCAGTATAGATTTAGCGTAATTATTAAGAACTCTAGGATTTTCGGAATGGTAAATGGCATTGGCTTCAACTTCAAGTCACTAGCCCTATTGGCCCCTAACAAGAGAGTCAGCCTGTCCTTTGAAGTCAGCCTAGACCTCGACTTCTGTCTAGCTATCAAATGCCTAGATGGCATCTGCTGTTTTACCTACATTGAAAATCTGTTGTTGACTGTAGTTGTTTAGTGTGACACCTTCATTAATTATCTTAGCTATATCTTCTGACAGCTTGCTGCAGCTTCTATATCAGTACTTGCTGCTTTGCTTTGCTCTTTTATATTATGAAGATGGCTTCTCTCCTTAAACCTCATGAAGCAATCGCTGCTAGTTTCAAATACTTCTTGTGCAGATTTCTTACCTCTCTCAGCCATCACAGAACTGAGAGTTAGGGCCTTGCTTTGGATTAGACTACAGCTTTAGAGAATGTTGTAGTTGGTTTGATCTTCTATCCAGACCACTAAAACTTTCTGCATATTAATAAGGCTATTTTGCCTTTTCAACATTGTTTTTACTATAGTACTTTTAATTTCCTTAAAGAACTTTTTCTTTCCATTCACTACTTGACTAACTGGCACAAGAGGCCCAGCTTTCCACCTATTATTGCAACCAAGATGCCTGCCTTACTAAACTTAATCATTTCTATCTTTTGATTTAAAGTGAGAATGTGTCTCTTCCTTTTACTTGAACACTTAGAGGCCATTATGAGGTTGTTAATTGACCTAATTTCAATATTGTTGTGTCTCAGGGAATAAGGAGGCCCCAGAACAGGAAAAGAGATGGGGGAAAGTTAATGGAGCAATCATAACACATACAACATTTATCAATTAAGTACAATGTCTTATATGGGCATTGTGGTGGCATCCCAAAACAATTACAATAGTAACCTCAAAGATCACTGATCACAATAAATGTAGTAATGATGAAAAGCTTTGAAATATTTTTAGAATTACCAAAATGTGATACAGCGACATGAAGTGAGCAAATGCTGTTGGAAAGATAGCACCAATATACTTGCTCAATGTAGGGTTGCCACAAACTTTGAATTTGTGAAAATTGTAATTGTCTGTGAAGTGCAATAAGGCATAACATAATAAAACAAAGTATGCCTGGCCCTGACTGGTTAGCTCAGCTGGCTGTGCATCAACCTGCAAAGCACAAGGTTGACAGTTTGATTCCCAGTCAGGACACATGCCTGGGTTGTGGGCCTGGTCCCAGTTGGGCACATGTGAGAGGCAACTGATCAATGTTTCTCTCTCACATTCTTGTTTCTCTGTCTTTCTCCCTCCTTTCCATACTCTCTAGAAATAAATAATTTTTTTTAAAAAGAAACAAAGTATGCCTGTATTTATGTCATATTTGCCTCTGCCTTCATAAAAAAATTAAACTAAAGATGAATGCTTTCTGGTTTTTTGAGGCCAAGTGAGGGAGTGGATTCCATTTTTTAGAGTTAACATTGAAAAGATTCAATCTTATAAAACTTTTGAGATTCTATAATATAATGGGAAATTTATTAAGAGCAATCTGCAGCCTTGCAGACGCTGCTGCCCTGTCAACCCCACAGTGTTTTCAACATCGCTGTTAACCAGCAGCTCTTGGGCCTTGTCTCCTTTGAGTTCTTTGAAGACAAAGTTTGAAAGATAGCAGAAAACTTGTGTGCTCTGAGTAATGGGGAGAAAGGACTTGGTTATAAAAGTTCCTGCTTTCACATAATTATTTCAGGATTCATATACCAAGGTGGTGATTTCAAGGCCATAATGGCCCAGGTGGCAAATCCATCTATGGGGAGAAATTTGATGATGAGAATTTTATCCTGAAGCATATGGGTTCTGGCATCTCGTTTCATGGCGAATGCTGGACCCAACACAATGCTACCCAGTTTTTCATCTACACTGACAAAACTGAATTATTGGACAGCAAGCATGTGATCTTTGGCCAGGTGAAAGACAGCATGAATGTTGTGGTAGCCATGAAGCGCTTCTGGGTGCAGGAATGGCAAGATCAACAAGAAGATCACCACTGCTGCCTGTGGACAACTCTCATAAATTTAACTTGTGTTTCATCTTAACCACCTGACCATTCCTTCTGTAGCTCAGGAGAGCACCCTTTTACCCCAGTCTGCTTGGAATGTTTTGTAACTGTCATGTTCTCACCACAGTTCATTGGGTTCCATATTTTCCTTACTCCTTTCAAGTCTAGCTGGATTGCAGAATTAAGCTTATGATTATGAAAGAAAAATTAAATTACTGTAAAAAAAAGTAATGAGGATATTATAGAATATGAAAGAGCTTCTATTACAATTTTTGGCTATTTTCCTGTTTTTTTCGTCTCATATCTTAAGTGTTAACAAACATTAAATGCTGACCCCCAGTGAGAACAGTTTTAGTAAAAGACCTACTGACTCCTGCACTAGGAGAAAAAAGGAAGTAGAGAAATCTGACTAATGACCAGTCATATGTAATTTGAAGCCTTTTTATAAGTTAATCTTACCTTGAGATTCCTTAATATCGTGGTGCCACTAGCAGTGACACATCTGTACTGGCACAAGCAAATAACAGTGAAATGTCAAGTTCAGTAAATAAACCTTAATGTTCAACTTTTAACCTCAAATGCTTTAACACTACAGCACTATAATCAAGAGTAGTCAAAAAAACAACTGGAAGAAAACCAACCCGTGAGAGCATTACTGACCAGGTGCTACATTTGAGTTGCCCTGAGATTTCAATTGTGAAGTTGGCAGCACACCCTGGGGTGTATTGGTTCTGCTGTCATCTAAGCCCAGAGACAACTCCTTTCTGGGGGCTTTAATTGTGGAAACATCATCAGTCATGCCCATCTGCTTCTGTCTTCTTCGCTTTTTACTCCATAACTCATGACAGTCTTGCCATAAAGGAAGGCTAGAAAAAAAGAATAAAACTGTTCATCAGTGGTATTTCTTAACAACAAAAAGTTAAATACCGACAAAGCTGCTACTTCCCCCACCTACAAGTTGTTGAAGACTTCACACAAAGGCTTTATAAATTCTTCCAATAAAAATTGACCTTGATGCCTCACTTCCTTCCAGAGTTCGCCTTTATAAGACTATTTTTTATGGTTTCTGAATAATCAATAAATAATCATTTATTAAAACTATAATGAATAATAATATATGGTTATAAAAGTAGGTTACAGTTATCCTTGGTGCAATCTTTCAAAGTCAGTTCTCTCATAGTACATAATATATTGAATATGACATGAAAACAAAAGGCAAAAGAGATGCCATTTGCAGAAATCAGATGCAAGATTTAAAAAGTACTAAAGGATAGGACATAACATTTCTGAAAAATTTTCTAGTAAAAACTTTTATCTTTTTAATACTCTATTTGTTTCTGTAAGCAAATGCTCTAGAATTAAACTAATGCTAGAGGTGTTTTAGTAATAGGTAATCCAGGTTCTTTACTCATCAACAAAGAGTTCTGAATAACCAGCAGCTATCAAACTTACCCTCAATTCTGAAACAATTCTACCTAAATGTAATTTCATAAGCCTGACAACAATGCAGAATAACTTTTGCTTAAAGAAAGACATAAATAATTGATTTATAAATATCTTCTTCTTACCCTAATAATCCAATGGGAAGTTACTATGATATCTACTTAAATATAAGAAAATTAAGGCTTGGAAAGGTTAATAAACTTGCCCAGAATAACTACAAATTTCCTTGAGCAGCCCCAACCTGGTGATGTATCTGCAGTCTACAACCTGTACATGTTTTCCTCTAAGGGTACATGAAGACTTTCTAAGGGAGTACACCTGGAATTGTTTCAAAAGAATTTCTATATCCACATGTCCTCTTTCCTAAAATTGATCTTTGAGCATGGCCTGCACATTCAGTAAATTCTTAATGCTTCCTCTTTTGCAATTACTCTTATCTCATGGTATAAAATAAAGGCATATGCAACAATATGGTTGACTCTTAGCAACGTAATATAATATTAAGCAAGGTCATTCCCAAAAGATTATAAACAGCATGACAATCCTTATAAAATTAAAAACTAAAATTTAAAAATATAAACTGTTATGAGTACATACAGATGGCAACAAAATTATATACAAAAGAAAACAGGGATGATGGTTACCTCAGGTGGAGGAAGGCAAAGGGATACATGTATGGGATAGGACCAGGGGAAGGGAGGAGAGGGTATGATGTGATTAAAGTAGGTTATTTTTAAGATTCTAGCTTTTATTTGGTAGGCTCATGGCTGCTTATCAATACCATTTGAAATAACTAATTAAATCACGTAACTAAAAGAAAAAAAAGAGAGCCATGCATGGACCAATGATGAGTGACACAAGGATTATGATTAAACCAAGTCTATGCACCTGAGGTCCAAAAACAAAACAAAGGCATACCTCTCAGCCATCTTACTATGGTGCATTGCCTCAGCGTGTAAAAACCTCCTGGAGTAACAAACAAAGGGACAATTTGAAATATTGATATTGGGAAGCTATAAGGCATCATAATCCCGCCAAAGCCTTTCCTTTCTCTCCTCTCCCTCTCTCCCTTTACATGTGAGCCTTTGTGCATGTGTATTTTAAGATGTGTAGCCTTAGCTTTTGTTGGAATATTCTGAATTCAGATATACTGCAGTAACTGGAGTGATTTCACTTCCTCCATCCCAATGTTCAGGGTATGGGTAGAACTTGTAAAAGAAAGAGTCCTATGAGAGTAAAGCAAAAAAATTCCACTAAAAGGTAATTTGAAGGTAAGGTATTCTACATGGATGATTTTAACTCATATCCAGGAAAGATAAACATTATCCAACAAATAGCTAAAACAGTATAGGTTAGTGATACTGACTCACAGATATAGCAGGATTGTTTTCTTAGATGAATAAATTTTTATGTACTTTTCTGAAGGTTCAAATATTGGTTCAGCCACTTACTTATTGTGTCTCATGAGGCAAGTAATGACCTTTGTGCCCTAGTCACCTTGTCTTTAAAAATGAGACAACAATACCTTATGAGTTAGAGGTAATATATGTTAACTTATGTAGGTGCTCAGACATAGGCACTATATTCATGTGTGATAACACTTATCATTTAATATGGTAGCTTAAAGCTATTTTTTATCAAATCACATCATGAAATATTTATTTATTCTGATAAAGTTGATATTTTATCTTATATATTGTTTAATGCTTTATAGTTGCTATTAAGAAAAATTAAAACTACAGCGTAGCTGCCATTCTGATTTATTTTTTTAACAGCTATACATTTTCCTTTTCACCAAATACATTGGAAAGTTAGGACATTTAATACAATTAATGGAGTCATTTTTGTGTTTTTTTTTATAACCCACTCTCACTTGATTATTCCTGAAAAATTGATCAGAACAGTTTAATGCATAAACATATTTCCTGAAGGAATACCATGCCTTTTTTCATAGTCCTTAGTGCATAAATAATTTGTAATTTTAACTATTACATATTACAAAATGAGGGTAATATTGTTTATGTAACTTTTTATTTAATATTACATTGCCATCATTATAACTGACTATGTTAGTGATGTATCTAACAAAATTTGATGTACCTCACAACTTATTACTGATTTACAGAATTTTCACCAAAATGCACATTAACATTTATTTTTAATAAAAAAAAAAACAGCTATGTTCTGATAAAAACTGAGTAAATTTAGGTGATACATTTGACAATATGAACACTTTCTAACTAGGTTATGTTGCAGACATTGTTCATAAATTGAATGGGATACAGCTATAGTTCCAAGGTATGGACAAAAACATATTGTTTTAAAAATGTGATAAAAAACACAATTTAATAAATTGATTGGCAAAGCAGCACTGAAATTACTTGCTGACTTTCTAACCTCTTCTATATAGTGGATTAAATAAGCATTCATAAAGTTTCTTTGGTTTATTTTCCCCAAATTTAAAAAATTAAATGATTAATGACTGAATAACAAATCTTTTGGCAAGTCATGTGGTTTCCACATCTTTACTGTCAAAAAGTTAAAGGAGAAAAAAATCATGTTTACATCTGAAAGATCATTAAAATAATTTTTGGTGACAGATTACTATATGCTTTGGGGGCATAATATGGAGGGATTTCAAAGAATTCAGTGATATAACTATGACAAAACCTTACTTATTCTCAAATGCTTGTTCACAAGGGTACTTATTAAAATAAAACTAGAATTAATGTGGAACTATGTTTCATTCTAGAATAAATACAATTATCAATAAATATGCAAATTACACAGAGGAAAAAAATCTCAGCCCTATTTATTTCATTATGTTGCATTTCCAATAAAATTTAATTTTTTTCTTTTCTTAACTGAAATATGTACTATTAATATTTGCAATGACAAATTCATCAAGAAGAGAAAGAGCTTTGTAGTCAGTCAGATTTTAAAAATCAAATTTCCATTTATATGTATACATATACTTATTTTAAAGATGTGTAATAGTATAATCAATATAAAACTTCCAAGCAAAAATATGTGTTGCACTAAAAACCTACATAAGAATGCCCTGGCCAGGTGGCTCAGTTGGTTGGAGCATCATCCCGTACACCAAAAGAGTTGTGGGTTCAATCCCTGGTCAGGGCACATACCTAGGTTGCAGGTTCAATCTCTGCTTGGGGCACATGCAGGAGGCAACGGTTTGATGTCTCTCTCTCTCTCTCTCAAATCAATAAACATATCCTTATGTGAGAACTTAAAAATAAACAAACCCCTGCAGAATCAATGTAAGTTAAAAATGAACAATGTCAAATTGTTAGAGTTTCTTCATACATTTTCTAAGTGAATGTTGGTGAATATAAAGATGCTAAGACATTCTGATTCCACTGAATATGATTTTAAGAATGATGTAACTGCTCCATTTAAGCGTCTACATTTATGATATACTGAAAATTACACCTTTTGCAACTATTTAAACCCTTGATTTAAAAAGTTGAGATGTCAGTTAAAAATATACTTTGATACAGTTTTACCAGGATTTTTTCACATGTACTATTTAAACCACACGATCAACTCCCACTGTCAATAATGGGAGAAAAACTGCATTATGTTCCCCTTGATATGATACAGAAGGAAGCACACATCAGTACCTAGGTAGTATTCTTGCCTGCCTCAACCCCAAAAGATACTCTAATTCTGATCACAAGAAAGCAATTAAAGCTAGATTTTTACAATGTTTTTCAAAATACCTATCTTCAACTCTTCAAAAATGTCAATGTTATAAAAACCCTCCCCAAATAACAATTAAAGGCTGAAGGGACATAAAAGCTAAATGAAATGTGTAAGCTCTGAATAAATTCTTCATTCCCCACTGCCATAAAAAAAATAATAGCTATAATTTGACTATAGGAAAAATTGGAGAAATATGACTATTAGATATTGTAATGTTAAATTTGTTATGCTTTATAATGGTACTATAGTTATACAAAATTAAGTCCTAGTTCTTATAGATACACGTGAATCATTTACAAATGAAATGTCACTTCTACAATATAACATTTAAACAGTTCAGAAAAAAAGTTTATATAGAGTGATAAATCAAATGTGTCTGTGTCCAAATATTAATATATTTGGTGAATCTACGTGAAGGATATATGAATGCTCACTGTATTATTTTTCTATTTTAATGTAAATTAGACAATTTTTCAAACCCAAAATTGAAAAAAATTCTTTGAAGGGATACTAGAGCCAAAGTTTCAGGACTGCTGATATCTACTGATAAGCAAAAAAAATTTTTTAAATTTTTAAGTGAAACAATTAATTCAACAATGAATAATTCAGTTCCATCAACATGTCAGATACACCCTTAATGCCTTTCAAATTATTCCACAAAAGCTATTCATAAACAGCAAAAACTTAATGAAGCTGAATATGATGGTGTCAGAAATAGAGGAAGCTCAATCTAAGTGATTAAGTGGAAGAGTCAAGATCTGAACTCCAAAGCCCATGTTTGTTCATTTATAATATATAAACTGTATTACATGAAAATATTTTACTATAGGGATAGGCTTGCTTTTATGATGCTCATCATCATTTTAAAATTAAGAAAATCCGTACAAAGTCTCTAGATCCTACCAAGAAGAACCAAATGAACTGCTCTGTCTTCTCACCTTTTCCCAAATCTAATTCTAGAGAAATTACAGGAGCTGCAAGAGAGTGAAATTTCAAGAATCCAGCTGTTCTGACTCCCCAACTCTACGCATTCCATACCTGCACCACTGTATAATAAACTTACTCTATAAAGGCTTTTGATACTAATATTATTCTATCCAGTGATAAAAATTTTCTATTATATAGTTTGCCAAGGAATAGTTCATAACTTCTTTCTCTTATTGGACTAACTTGAATTTGAGAGCTGGCTCTGCCACCTGTCACTGTATTTGTATTCTTGGGCAAGTTTTTTAACCTCTTTGAGCCTGCTTCCTCCTCTGTAAAATGGTGATGATAATAACATCCACCTGAGAGGACTATAAAGATTAAACACAAAAAATGTTTAACTTTAGCACTCAAAATTTTAGCAATACCAACTAGTAGTATAAGCAGTAGTATGGGTACTACAGTAATAAGCTGCAGCAGTAATATTTTCTTAAGAGTTAAAATACATTAATAAAATTAGCAAGAGGAAGGCTACATTTGCTAGTCCTATGATTAGCTGAACATTAAGCAAGGTTCTGCATTCCAGATGTGCAAATTATGTGTTTTACTGTTATTTTATTTCTTTTTATTTATTTTATTTCTTTTGACTTAACTAATAATGGAAAAGCTTCTGATAGTTATATACAGATGTTATTAAAACTGTCCAGATTTTTTATACATGGGATCTAATAATAATAAAGTCACTTACTCTGGTGGAGGCATTTTTGAGGGTTCCACATCCCGCAGGAACTCACACTGAAGAGCTTGTTCTGCAGTGCAGCGCTTACTAGGATCCAAGGCGAGCATGTAATCAAATAAGTCTAGTGCAGCTGCAGGAATACTGACATGAGAGGAATACAAAAGTCACACATATTTTTTGAAACAAGTTTAATGTTTCTTTAGAAGCTTATTTCAAATATTAGCATTTTATAACATGTTTATAATACTTTAGTCCAATAAATTCTAATTTTCCTTTGAAAAATATTTTTACATATTTTTGTAACTATTCTAAATTTTGACAAAAATAATATATTTTATTACTTTATAAGCAGTTCACTGTTGTAACTAAATTAAGAATTGAACAGAATAGTTTCCAACAACAATAAAAACCTGAGCTCAAGTAACTTGAAAAATGTTTAAAACTGAAATGAAAATACTACTGAAGTTCTTTCCTGTAAGCACCTAATCTAACACAGAAAACCGAACCACTGATGCCATGTGGTAGTGAAATGGTAAATTGCATGTAGAAATGGAAACTCAAAATAAAACGACAGAAGAATTGTGATAGGTGTACTCTTCAGTCAACAGAGGATACAGTGACATTTAGAATTCACAACAAATAACAAAAAAAAAATTTCAGTGCAATATGGGTGTTTAAGCATCCCCTTCTTACAAAACAAATTCTTCTCTTAACTTTCGACGATACTGCTTCTTTGGTTTCATGGTGTTGAAATACGGCAGTTTGATTACATCGGGCCACACTGCAGGACATGGACTCCCACATATACGGCTAAACACATAAAAAGAAGTACATCACTATAAACTACAAACACAAAATAATACAACTGCTTTACAAAACATCAACTCATTTAAGTCCTTATATAGGTACAGAGATTTTCATTAAATATTTTAGTTATCCCAACTTAATTACTTGTTTTAAGAAATTTACTGTCAGTGGATATTCTAATACTCCAAACATTCCAGTTCCTAGAAAGAAAACCTTATTTATAAAATCAAACCCTAAAACAAAGGGAACACTCAAAATATGCCAATGTTTTGAACCAAAATAAGAAGTTTTATGCCAATAAATTAAGGAACTAGAGTTTAGTTTATGTCTTTCTCTGTTTTTTTAGGTACCTGTCACTACCTCTCATCATGAATATACTGAAGTTTGCAATAACAGAAACAAATATCCTACACTCACGAAGGTAAGTATATTGTAAAGACTGAATTCTATCAACAGGAAGACCCTAAAAGTAACACTTTTGAATCACACGAGTTCTTTAAAATTGTGCTAGATTTCAAGGTACTTAGAAATTTTAAATGCTTTACTCAGATTATATCTAGAAAACTCTTATTATTTTTGTATTAATAGTCCTTGTGATGATAATTTATAGAAGAACTGCTATAACAAATAGGTAACTCTAGCTGGTAAAGAGTTAAAAAACTGATTTTGGTAATGTGTAGATAAAAAAAAAGGGTTAAATATGCTTAACTTGAGCATACCGAATCCCAAGGATAGATGTACAATGTATACAAAATGATCAGCTGGTCTTTAAATGTAAAAAGGTCCATGCATCAGTGACTAAAAGTAAGAATATTTTATACATAAATATAAATGCATGCAGCGACATGTATGAAAGCATTTGACAACTAAAATTACCATTCTTTAGCTAAGCTTTAGAATGCTATCTCAGATAACCTCTCACATTTAAGCTGTATGTCACTCAAACTGTGCTTTTTGTTTCAATATAGAGTAATCCCCCTTATCTATGGGAAATATGTTCTAAGACCCTCAGTAGATGCCTGAAACCATGTATAGTACCAAACCCTATGTATACTATGTGTTTTTCCTATACATACATACATACCTATGATAAAGTTTAATGTATAAATTGGGCATAGTGTAGATTAACAACTATAATAATCAAATAGAAGAATTATAATACTCTATAATAAAAGTTACATGAATGTGGTCTCTCTCAAAATATCTGTTGTACTGTACTCACCCTTACACAACGTGGACACAGGTGGGAACGAGTGGGATCACGTAAGATTTCATCATACTACTAGCAACAGCATGCAATTTAAAACTTATGGTTTATTTCTGGAATGTTACATTTAATATTTCAGACTGCAGGTAACTGAAGTTGAAACCATGGACAAGAGGGAACTATTGTACTATAGTTTAGGATTTTTAGAAGCCCAAGCTTTAAAAAGGTATCAAAAACCTTTTTCTTTATCCATTCCCAATCTTTTCTTCCTTACAACCCAATTTTCACAACCTCCTCAAAAGTACAATGGTTTTCTTAGGAAAGAAGGCCAAATAGGAACATGGCTATTTATGATCTGATCCCAAACTGCCTTCCCTAGTCTCACCTCCCAATTCACCTCTCCCCAAAGACCAACTATACCTTCATATCCATGCTCATATTCCTTCTCCCTAGATGCTACCTGAATACTTTTCATTTTTCAAGATTCATATCAAATGTTTTCCATTCATAGAAGTCTTCTGTATCCCCAATGCTAATCAATATGGTCACTCTTCGCATGCTACTTGTTTCTTTTGACACTGTTTCATCTTGTTTTATATTTTAATTGTTTACATGTATGTTTTTCTTACTAAATTATAGTTTGGGAACCATGTCCCTTACACAGTAGACAAGTGGGAAAGGGAGTAAGAGAAGTATGTTACTGGCAAAGAAAAGTGCACAGGCAAAGGCATGGAATTAGTCAAATATAAACATTTGGGATAAGGAATAAAGATATCAGTATAGGAGGAATTTGGAGCTCAGGGAGGTTTATCTGGAAGGTAAAAAGGGACCACGCAATATATCTTTAAGAGGCAGCTTGCCTAACTAAAGTTGATCCATAAACAGTACAAGTTTGAACTGCATGAGTCCACTTATACAGATTTTTTTCAATAAATACTGTAAATGTCTTTTATCTTATGATTTTGTTAATAACATCTTTTCCCTAGCTTACTTTACTGTCAGAATACAGCATATAATATAGTAAAATATGTACTGACTACTTCTGTTATCTGTAAAGCTTCTGGTCAACAGTAGACTATTATTAGTTCAGTTTTTGGGAGTTAAAAGTTATACACAGATTTTTGATTGCACACAGGGTCAGTGCCTCAACTCCCCCATGTTGTTCAAGGATCAACTGTATAATGAAAACAAACTCCGAAAACAAACTTTAGAACTGAATCTTGTCTGTGTGATAACTGTCAAATTACATCATGTAAGAATTTGTTTCTTCTTTTGTAAAACAAAGATTAATTCTACTTTAGAGCTGTGAAATTAAATGAGCTATCATCTGGCCCATTAATAGCCTTATAATATATATTGGTTTCATTACCTCTTAGCTAAAGAGTTTTAATTATTTTATTATATGTGTTGTGGGAAAGCATCTAAGTACCACTAAAGTTATTTAACTGGTAGCAGCATACAGGATGGAACACACATACTGAGGCATGGAAAGTTACCAAAAACTAGGGAAGCAGACAGGAAGTGATGATAACTGTGTATTAGCAACATTTGTGCCTGATGGCCAACAAGCTCTTCCAAAATCATTTCCTGAAGATGTCTTAAAATGCATCATGTGCTAAACCCCAAATAGCTGAAGTCTATTTTGGGAATCTGCTCTGACCTACTGATCTAAATATTCTGGTGTCAATACCATATGGTAGCTTTATATATTTTTCTGATGCTGAGAGGACAAACCCTTCTATCTACCCATTACTCTAGTTACTATTCTCAGAATTCCTTACAGATAAAATGTAGAATCAATACTACCACACTCCAAAAGTAGGAGAATCCTATTGGGACTCAACTTCTGCTGTGAATTTATAGATTTATTCAGAAAGGACAGCTATTCTTACAAACTTAATATTTCTATCTCAGAAAAATTTTTATATTTCCTTCATTTTTATATATATTACTTCAATTAGATCTTTTTATTTCTTTTTATGAGTTTTACTTTTTACTTTTTTCAATGTGTTGTTCCCCTTACTGTATTTCCTAAGTACTAACTGGAAAAGTTTTATTACAGGAAAAGCTTAAAATTTGACATACACAATTTTAGGTGGGCATGTGAGATCCTATGATTCCTAACAGTTTTAGTAGCTATTTCTTTGAGATTTTCTAGGTTTATAATTATATTAGCCACAATAAGAATTCATCTACTATTTCTAATGATTCCTCTTTATCACTATGTTATGTTACATTATATAGCAATTTCTAAACAATGTTAGAATGATAATGATGCGCTATACAATACTGGATAATTTTGTTTTGTCATGGATTTTTTTAAATCTATTTTTTAAAGGTTTTATTTATTTAGTTTGGAGAGAGGGAAGGGAGGGAGAAGGAGAGGGAGAGAAACATTTGTGTGTGGTTGCCTCTCACGTGGCCCCTACTGGGGACCTGCCCTGCAACCCAGGCATGTGCCCTGACTGGGAATTGAACCAGCAACCCTTTAGTTCACAGCCCACACTCAATGCACTGAGCTACACCAGCCAGGGCTTGTTACAGATGAATTCTTTTTAATGGGAGTACTTTCATTGGTATACCACTGGGAAAGATGATGACTTTGGTTTGAAATACACAATACATAATAAAGGTATTTACCAACACACACAAATTCACATACATGTCCTATTTAGGAAGCATTCATTTATTCCTTTTCACTATGGGTTTTATTTTTGTGGCTTTTAAATATGTAAAGGATACTTAACTTTTATCAGTTTGATTTTTAGAAACTTGATATAATCATAATCTGCATTTTCTTCCCTAGGCTTCTATGTATTGAGAGATTTCCTAACACTTAATCATCCTTACATTCAAATGAGAAATACCACCTGGGCCTAATAAAAGTAGTATTATTTTAGTATAATACTGTATTCTACTTGTTAATTTGTTCTGAATCAGTACTCATATGATATTGTTATACAGAAGCAGTGTTCAAAATTGGGGTCCAAAGACTCTTGGGTGTCCCCTAGAGCTTGCAAAGGTCTGGCAGGTTAAAGGTATTACTAAGACATTATTGCCTTTTTCAATGTGTTGACTTTATACTAATGGTGCAAGGCTAATGGTGGGTAAAACTAATGGCACCTTAGCATGATTCAAGGCAGTGACACCAACAACAGTAGTAAGTACTCTGCACTACTACACAATCTCAGGGCAGGGAGGAAGCCAGTTTCACCTAAGAATGTATTTATTGAAGCAGTGATGAAAAAGAAATGTTATTAAACTCTAACACTTGAGTATACATCTTTTTAATAGGCTGTGATAAAACAGAAAATACTTATAAAGCACTTCTACTACACAACAGGTCTGATAGCTATCTTGAGAAGCATCTATACAATTATTTGAGCTGCAAGCTGGAATAGCTTCTTTATTCATGAAACATCTTTTTTACCTCTAAGAACTAATAAACTATGGTCATTCAGACTTGGGTATCTGTAGACATTTTCTCAAATATGATCAAGGTCAGTTTGTTACTTCAAGGAAGACAACAGCAATATTTGTTGTCAATTATACAATTCAAGCTTTTAGGAGAAAATCAAAATATCAAAAAACTTATTATCTACACCATGAAACTGACAGCTTCACAATAAATACCTAAAGGCTTTTCTAATGAGATTAGTGGTGACAACAAGTAATATAATGAAATGTTACATTTTGAAGAGATGCTCAATTCAGTGATACAATATTTTCCAAATGACCAACATACATAATTATAAAATCATCACAGTTGTAAAAGATCCATTCAGAGTGCAAGAGAGACCAATGGATTTTAATATATTACAGTATAAAATATTACTTGATTTGGTTTCAGACTACACATTATATCTAACCTATAAAAGATTACCATTTATTTAGTGCACTTTCAAAAATGAATATGCAGAATTATCTGAAAAGACTAGTGACAACAGTGGATCACACACACGAGGATCCCACGTATACTCCATTAAGGCAAACATTAAATGATTTGTAAAAATATTAAAATGGTACTGATTTCACCAAGATTTATCTACATTTGGAAAATATTTTTTACAATTTTAGATGCCATTTTAACATATTATTTTTAAAGGAATTAAAAATACTTTTATTTTCTCAGTTTTAATTTCTAATAACTATCAGTAGACACAACCAACATAAACAAAAAGCTCCTGGGATTGTTCATAATTTTTAAAAATGCAGAGAAGTTCTCAGACCAAAACAATTAACAAGCACAAGTCTACAGAATTTTTTATGGTATTGATTTATTATTTTATGCCATTGACTTATGATTCATTTTTTAGAATATGGGAATTTTCCTTCTTTTCCTGCATTCTGAAAAAGCCAAAGCCTGTGCCTTTGAAATATTTAAAATTTTATCTGTGTTACCATCTAGCCCTGAGGCTTTTGGAGGAAGAGTGGTAGTGGGTAGTGGGGAAGGTTGGATAGAGAGGAGGAGGATTCTTTTCATTCTGATTGTGTCTTCTATTAAGGCTCTTTTACTGGCTGCTGTAAGTCTTAGAGTTAAAAAGTGCTGACTCATGTGAAAAGTTTTTCCCTCATTCATTCCATTTTGTCCTCACTTTTGCTTTTCATTATCTTTTGCCATCACTTTTTAAGTCATGCTCTACTATCACAAAAACTTTTGTAATCTGCATAAGGTACTTCCTAGAACAAGGCAAAATACAAGTTACTTGACTACTGTAGTAGTATAAAGCTCTTTAAGACAGATTCTGATTAGTATTCCATTGCTGATCACTTCACATGTATTTTTTGCAATAGAAATTCTAGACCTCATCATTTCTGAGGCTTTCTTTTAGATGGGAGTAATATCACAGCATTACTGCAAATAAGATGAGGGGGAGAAGTATGTATTAGAAAACTTACATTTATTTCTTCAACACTAAACATATTATTAGGCCTGCTTTACTTGTGAAGAAACAAACTTAGAATATTACAGAACTTACCGTAAGTCATAAGAGCAGGAAGTAGCTGAGAGGTCATTAGAACTGCAGTCTGTAAGATTCCAAAGCCCACCCCTTTCAATATACTCTGCTGCCTCCTTCAACTCAGGGAGACTAGTTTCTTTTATCAGAAACTTCCATTTTCTCTTCATGTTTTAAAAATAATGCGATAGAATCAAAGTTGTATCATCGCTTTCTGTTTTAATAAATGTTTGATATCTTACCAACAAAACAAAAATATTCTGAAATATATAAACTATAAAGTAAAACCTGTCCACATTGAGATAAACAATTCCAGACTCTTGATGTATTTATTTTACCTAAATGGGATCAAATCAAATATAGCCTCCTAGAAAACTGCTCTTTTCATGCGATTATGTACTTTTCCATGTCAATATTTCCAGATCTACCATTTCCTTTTTATTGGGTTGGCCAAAACAATTTGTTTAGTTTTTTTCCATAGGATGACTCTAGTAGTGCTTAGTTGTCTTTAATTTCATTCAAAACAATTTTGTTAAACTGTATTATTGGCAGCTGTCATATCACCATTCATTAAAAAAAACTTATCAAGGACTTCCAGCCAAGATGGAGGCATAGGAAGACACACTGTGCCTCCTCGCACAAGCAAGATAGGGACAACAACAATTTAGAAACAGAATAACAACAAGAACTGACAGAAAATTGAACTGTACGGAAGTCAGACACCCAAGGAGTTAGAATAGACACGTTCATCCAGACCGGTAGGAGGGGTGGAGTTGGGCAGCTGGAAGGAGAGGGGTCGCATGGCACAAAGCATGGTGACCGGGCGCGCAAGCGGTGGCTGGCAGACCCCAGCCGAGAGCTGGCAACCAGCAAATCCTGTGAGGCAGCGATTGCGAAGCAAGGCACTGCCTGCAACCCAGGATCCCAGCGCTGGGAAAAATAGGCTTCGGGTCACTGATTGAAAACACCTGTGGGGGTTGAGGCACAGGGAGAGACTCCCAGCCTAACAAGAGAGGTCGTTGGAAAGACCCACAGGGTGCACAAGCCCACCCACACGGGAATCAGCACCAGAAAGGCCCAGTTTGGTTGGGGGAAGTGGTGGAAGGGACTGAAATCGGCAGAGAGTGGAGCAAGTGCCACTATTCCCTCTCAGACCCCTGCCCCACATACAGCGTCACAACCCAGCAACTGGGTTGGCCCGCCCGGTGAACACCTAAGTCTCTGCCCCTCAAAGTAACAGGTGTGACCAGACCAAAAAAAAAAAGAAAAGAAAAGAGAGAGAGAGAGAGAGATGGCTAAAACAGAAGAACAATTGAAAGCCCCAGAACTCATCCTTTTAAGCGACCAAGAGATAGCCAACCTATAAAATGCACAATTCAAAACACTGGTGATCAGGAAGCTCACAGAATTGGTTGATTTTGGTCAGAAATTAGATGAACAAATGAAGGCTACAATAAGTAAAATGAAGAAAAATACATAGGGAACCAATAGTGATGGAAAGGAAGCTGGGTCTCACATCAATGGAGTGCACAAGAAGGAAGAAAGAAACAACCACACAGAAAAGAATGAGGAAATAAGAATTCAAAAAAATAAGGAGAGGTTTAGGAACCTCTAGGACATCTTTAAATGTTCCAATATCCGAATTATAGGGGTACCACAAGGAGAAGAGGAAGAGCAGTAAGTGGAGAACTTATGTGAACAAATAATAAAGGAGAACTTTCCAAATCTGGCAAAGGAAATAGAATTCCAGGAAGTCCAGGAAGCTCACAGAGTCCCAAAGAAGTTGGACCCAAGGAGAAACACACCAAGGCACATCATAATTACATTAGCCAAGGTAAAAATGAAGGAGAGAATCCTAGAAGCAGCAAGAGATAAGGAGACAGTCACCTACAAAGGAGTTCACATAAGATTGTCAGCTGATTTCTCAAAAGAGACCTTGCAGGCAAGAAGGGGCTGGAAAGAAGTATTCCAAGTCATGAAAGGCAAGGACCTACATCCAAGATTGCTCTATCCAGCAAAGCTTTCATTTGGAATAGAAGGGCAGATCAAGTGCTTCTCAGATAAGGTCAAGTTAAAGGAGTTCATCATCACCAAGCCCTTATAATATGAAATGTTAAAGGGACTTTTCTATGAAAAAGAAGATAAAAAACATGTATAGTAAAATGACAGCAAACCCACAATTATTGACAACCACACCTAAAACAAAAAGAAACTAAGCAAACAATTAGAACGAGACCAGAACCACAGAAATGGAGAACACATGGAGGGTTAGCAACAGGGTAGTGGGAGGAAGAGAGGGGGGGAAAAGGTACAGAGAATAAGTAACATAGATGGTAGGTAGAAAATAGACAGGGGGAGGGCAAGAATAGTATGGGAAATGTAGAAGCTAAAGAACTTATGACACATGGACATGAACTAAAGAGGGGAATGTGGGTGGGGAGGGTGTGCAGAGTGGAGGGGGATGGAGGGGGGCAATGGGACAGCTGTAATAGCATAAACAATAAAATATTAAAAAATAAATAAAAAATAGATAAACTTATCAAAATTGGTCAATTTTTGTGAAGCCATTTTAATACTGAAGAGGGAAGAAGATACACAACATTTTTGGCATACTATGCTTTATTATTTCAAGAAAACTAAAAATGCAACTGAAATACAAAATATTTGTGCAGCGAATGGAGAAGGTGCTGTGACTGATTGAATGTGTCAAAAGTGACTTGCGAAGTTTCTTGGTACTACTGACATTTTGGCCAAATAATTCTTTGCTATGGGGCTGGAAAATGTTAGCAGCACCACTGGCTGTGACCCACTAAAAGCAAATAGTGGGAGATAGCTTGAAATACCCAAATCAATAAAGTTATTGTTGAAAATGAAAAATGTGTCTTTTATTTTACAGAAAAAACTAAATGGACTTTTTCGCCAACTCAATAAGTAGATGGACAGAGTTTTCTTTCTTTTTCTATATGATTCAGAGTTAACATGCTCATAAAATAAAGTACACTCATACCTCAGGATTTTTTTTACTTTGCTATTCCCTCATTTCTTTCAGATTTCTGCTCAAATGATACCTTATGGGAGACATTCCCTTACTATCTACAATACTACCTCCTATCATTTTTTATCCTCTTACACTTATAATCACCTGAGATTTTACTGTTTGTTTTGTTTGTCTCCAACTAGAAAGTATAAAAAGTTGTACCCTCGGTGCCAGTTACTAAGCACCGAGGGTACAACTGGCACACAACCAGCAATCAATAAATACTGTTCAATTAATCCCCCTGACTTGAAATTTCTTCTTCTTATAATCTAAGGTCCATAAAAGCTTGGTTTATTTCTGAACTTCCCAAAATATTCCACTTCTATGTATTTTGTGCAAATACAAAATGGCTTTATTAGTTACTATAATTTTGTTTTAACAGAATATGCCAATTTTTCCTTCTTTTTAAGAATTTTCTTGGTTATTTTCATATTTATCCCTCTAGGATGAATATTAAAATCAATCATTATTTCATAAAATGTCTTCTAAAATTCCCATCAGAATTATAATGATATAGGATGAACTGCCATCTTTAAAAACAGTTAAGGCTTCCTAGCTGAAGACAAGACACGCCTCTCCAATAGTTATTCAAGTCTTCTTTACAATTTTAAGTGGGACATTATAGTTTTCAATATTCCTCGGGTATATATGGTGGTGGTTAAAAAGCATCTTTTCTACCCACTATGTTTCTATTATTGGTTCATATTTTGTACAGCTATTATTTTTAGTATGTATGTATTAGTATGTACTATATAGTAGTTCATTTTTGTGTATACACACACACAGATATTTTCTTTTTACTTGTCACTTTACCCAACTTTCTATTTAAGGTGTTTCAGGTGATTTTGTTGTATGCATGCATGCATACATGTAATGTTATCATATACAAATTATGACAATACTGCCCTCATCTTTCCACTAACTATATCTCTTATTGGATCCCTTTTCTAATCCTATTAGGTAATTGGTTAGTACTTCTAAAATAGTCTTAAATAACAATACTAGAAGACAACTTTTCTCATTCTTGTCTTTACTTCTAGTATTTCACCACTAAGTATTATTCAGGATTCTAGTTTCTGATACATATTTTTATCATGTTATAGAAGTATCTCTCTACAGTTCCTTAATTAGCAGTTTATATTTCTAGCAAATGCCTATTAAACACCTATCAAGATAAACATTTTATTTCTATTAAAATGAAGTTACAAGAATAGAATTCCTAAAATTGAAATATCCTTGTACTCTTAAGATAAAATTTACTTGACTTTCTGCAAGTTAATTTTCTAATGAAAAGCTGGACACTACTGGCTAATCTCTACTTTAGAATTTTGGACTGATATTCTGTAGAAACTTTATCAATTGGGTGTTTCTGTCATACAAACTTTTTAAAAAGTTGCAGAAAGGTTTATTTCCTATGTAGTACTGAGAACTGGTTAAAAGTTTAGATGCTAAGGTAAAACTGTATATATTTACATTTCAATTTTGTCACCATACTAATTGTTTGACCCTAGACAAATTCTTTACTTCTATATAAAGTCCCATTTTCTTAACTTTAAAAAGAAGATATAGGGTTGTTACAGAGATTAACTGAAGCCAATTCAGGTGAAATTCTTAGAACAGTGCTTGCATTGTGTATAAGTAAATAAATCTGAACTTATTATTAATAGATACCCTAGTATCCAATACTATTAGGAGAAGCAACAGGCAAACTGAAAAAATGGTTAGAGGGAATCACTTAAAAAGAAAAAGATACACAGATATATAATTTAAACACTTTATTGTAACTGGAAATTTATAAATGGACATTTATTCTCCAATCTCCTGACACAGAGCAAAGACCTTCTCTTGAACAGAGGATTCACTGAAGGAGATTCTGCATTAGCTTTCTTGTACAAACCACACCCATAACATATCATCAAGGATTTAAAACAATCTGAGTTGAGTGTCTTCTAAATTTTTATGACTTTTCTTTGTAACTTATAATTTAGAGTTACTAGAGAGCGGTAGCCCACTAGCTAGAACAATTCAGCTTACCATTTATCTAAGTTAGTATTATTTACAAAAGGAATGGAAAACATCTATTAACCCAATAATTCTGTTGAAGGGAAAATTCATAGTATATTGGTACCCATGTCTCCTACCAATATCTTTCAAAAAGTTTTCATCCATATTTTCAAACGTTCATGGAAATCTTACAAGTTGTAAATTAACATTATTATATTTGTATATGAAAATAGCTCTTCTAGAAAATTAATTTATTTTAAAACATTAGATGAAGGAAAAGGTGGCTAATGTATAATAATTCCTTATAATCTAGGTCTCATAACAGGCTCCAAATAATGAAGACCTATGCTAGTGGATAGATGCACATATTTTGCTGTGTGTACATACATATATAGATACATATAAACATGTATGCACAGATGTATATAAAGTATTTCTTTATAATATTCCCAAACATTAATTCTTCCATCCTGTCATACTTAAAAGAAAATAACCATTCATTTTCTCCATATAATAAGATCTTTTCTCAGTCTTATCCTTTTTAACTAAAACCCTTTGACTTAATCCCAAAAGACTTAAGGACTTTAAGATCCTTAATTTCACCAGAGTAAGTATCCAAGTGCCTGCATTCTAATGTTTCCTCTCTACCCACCAATCACTACAGCCTTGAAAAGAACCATGCTATTCTCTTCCTGAAAACAGTCTGAAAGATTTTCAATTTCCTATAGAGTACAACCACCCCACCCAGCAAATATGACAACCTTGAACGTACCTTATTAATTCTAGTTGTGCAAGTTCCTGATTTGCTTGAAATATAGGTTTTTTTGTGAAGAGTTCACCAAGGATACATCTAGTAAAAAACAAAATCATTACCAAATTAATGATTTTACTTCGCTAAGAAAAGTTTCAAATAAATTAAACTAGTCAGTAAGCCCATCTTACCCACAGCTCCATACATCAATAGCTGGCGTATATCGTTCTTCTCCTAATAACAGTTCAGGTGGACGATACCATAAAGTGATGACCTTGTTAGTATACGGCCGACTTAAAAAAAAAAAAAGAAAGAAAGAAACCAACTCTTTAGAGTTAGTATCTGGTTGAATAAGAGACATTCTCTTAGGAAATATTATTATGGCTGATCAAAGTACCCCTAAAATCCTGACTAAAACTACTTTCATATACCTACTAAATTCAGACATGCCATAACATCTAACACATGATCATAAAATACATCTGAGAGCAATGTGATTAACTGAAAAATTCCCTTAA
This sequence comes from Trachops cirrhosus, assembly GCA_028533065.1. Lineage (NCBI taxonomy): Eukaryota > Metazoa > Chordata > Mammalia > Chiroptera > Phyllostomidae > Trachops > Trachops cirrhosus. The sequence goes on along the minus strand of CM052549.1, from coordinate 48,139,313 downwards.
TGTTTAAAAATAAAAAGTAGTTGGCTTTTTACTATAGTCTGGTCAAAGAAAGGTCTATCAATTCAACTGTTCAATACTGCTTTTCCTTTCCATAATAACTTTTAAAGAGATTAAGTGATTTAAAGGAAGTTGATTTTGACCCAATCTGGCAAATTACTAATATGCAGTAAAGACATAGTTCAAATTGGAACTACCTTATCAAAGTTCTCAACTGGGCATATCTTTGGCAATCTTTCATTGATTTCAATCTACTTTAGTATGTGAATAGAAAGCACAGAAATGTAGATTGTAGTATTTGAGGTCTATGCTGCAAAGAACCACACAGTACAAATTCTCTGGCAAAATGTTTTCAATCCTCAGAGAATGATCATGTTCCACCAATTTACATAAATAATGAGAGTCTTAAGAAGTTAGAGGTAGTTCTTCCAATGATGGTGTTTAACATATATACTTCAGGGTGATCACTTTGGTCTTAGATCAATTCTAAAACTCTCTTTCTGGATATCCTCCAAATAGCAAGGACATCAAAGCCATATCACAGGAAATTTCCCAGTAGGCTGTATTCCACCTGAGGGAGGCTTAGATCTGGACCAGTTTTGGGGATAAGGAAAAGGAGCTTATAATTTATAAAGCAATTCCCTCTTGCCAACTGTAAATCTGAAGTTCCAGATAGCGTAAGGCCGCAGCGGCCTATCTACTCTGCCCCTACCCAGCAAAATTTCTCCAAATAATTTGAACACTTGTACTATAAACCATCAATCACAGCATTCCCATGTACAGAACTACAGTAACAGTGTGCCAAAGCCAGGAAAAAAGTGTCCTTGGTATAAATTGTGAAAATAAGCATAGTATAAGATGCATATTTTCAAGAACAAATTAGGATTAGATTTTTCTAACATTATTCAAGTACTTTTCTTAGTGGCTTTTATCTGTTTACCAGCATCACTCATCTTCATATAATAAGATCTTTTAAACTCTAGCTACTCTAATTAAGCTGGACTTAATGTTTCTTGAAAAATATGTTCACCTCTTTATGCCTAATTCCCTTTAACTCTGAAATCTCTTCCCTATTTTTCTCATTTAAATCCTACAACTCTTTTAACAACCATCTCCATAAAGTCTAATTTGTATTTATATTTATTTTCACATCTTTAAATTTCTATCATACTAACCATGGTATTATTGAACACTGTATTTTATATTTTCTACTCTCCCCAAAAGTCAAAAAACCCCAGAGACCATTCTTTATTGTAAACCCCCCACAAAAAGCCCAGAACCATGCTGGGCATAGGGAAGACACGTTAATGTATATAAGTCCCTACAACTGGAGGCGACATACACGAATTAGCTAGCTGGGTGAAAGCATAAAGTCTGTGAAAATTATGATGACTAGTTTTCTAAAACAACTCAAGTGTCTATAAGCACATGAAGCCCATGATCTTATTATTCAAGTGCAACCAAATACCTAGTCTCAAGAAAATACTTATATTAATATAAATCTATCTGTAAAAAGTTAATTAAAAAATCTTTTTATGTTTAAAAAATGTATCAATTTTTTAAGAAGCATGTTGAACTGTGTGGGGAAATTACACAAATTAAGGTTACTAAATTCTACTGAAAAAGGAATATTTAAATAAGATTATTACTTTATATTATATACATGAATATCAAGTTCTAGGCAACATTTAGAACACATACTTTAAGTAAGCTTTTTGAACTAGTTGGTAATAAACTTTTAAAAGTTAACATTGACAACAGATACTAATAAAAATGATTGTTTTATTAAAGAAGCTTTTGATGATGTATTCCAAAATTTTACAAAATAGGTGCCACATATCACTTCCTACCTTAGTGTTTAATGAGATAGAAGCAAACACTGAGAAAGTGCCCTGGCCAGTGTGGCTCAGTAGGTTGGAGCGTTGTCCTGTAAAACCATAATGTTGAGGTTCGATCCCCAGTCTCAGGGAACATATGGGAGGCAATCAACGTTTCTCATAGCAATCAGGTAAGGATAAAAGAAACAACACATATCAAGAAAGTATGGAGATAAAAGGACTTTAATCATAAAAGTAAATTCCAAGATAGGTGGAAGTAGCAGAAAACAAAGCCAACTGAATCACCCAGTTAATAATTACTTATAGCCCTGAGTGATGTGGCTCAGTGGGTTCAGTGTGGGAACCCAAGGGTATGTGAATGATTCCAGTCAGTGCACACATGTGGATTGTGGGCCAGGTCCCCAGTTGGAGGCGTGTGAGAGGCAATCAATTGATGTGTCTCTTGCATATGAACATTTCCTTACCTCTCTTTCTCCCTCTCCCTTTCCCTCTAAGAATAAATAAAATCTTTTAAAAAATATTCATAGTATTATCAAGAAAATATTCCATGTTAGGATTAGGATGCTACGTTTACAAACGTAAAGACAAAAAAGTAAAAGGCACTGAAACTATGTTTTGAAGAGAGCACACTTAAATCCCAGAAAACTACTGTGCTCTTGTAATATGAAAGTATATCACTCAAAATCTGACAAATAAATGAAAATCTAGACTCTCTCAAAAATGAACATTTCGAACCTGGTCTATTAGGTTGGTTACCCACTGTCAACATTCTAAAGATGGTCCTCAGCCCTGGCTGGCATAGCTCGGTGGATTGAGCGCGGGCTGCAAACCAAAGCATCGCAGGTTCAATTCCCAGTCAGGGCACATGCCTGGGTTGCGGGCCAGGTCCCCAGTGGGGACTACATGAGAGGCAACCACACACTGATGTTTCTCTCTCTCTTTCTCTCCCTCCCTTCCCCTCTCTAAAATTAAATAAATAAAATCTGAAAAAAAATAAAGTCGGTCCTGTTTAGATCACAAAAAGAATACACAAATTGATGTGACATCACATGTACAATGCTTTCTTTTTTTCTCTCATGGTTTTTTTTAAATTACATTCTTGAGAGATGTCTACTCAATCTCTACTCACACACACACACAAAATTCATGCATACTGAAAAAAGAGACAGGAATGAAAAATATATGGTCATGTTCCTAGGTGTTACAGAGAAAATTAATACACTTTAAAAAGGAAAACCTAAAAATAGAAAATGAACCACCAGAATTTATTATCATAATTAAAGTTAAATTACAAATAATAAAATTTTATCACCTAGCAAAACTGACACATACACACACACACACACACACACACACACACAAAATCCCTCTTCCATTAAATTAGAAAAAAACCCCAAGAATACCAATAAGCTGTTACTCTTGGATGGCTAAAAATGAAACTCTGTAAAGATAAAGAAACAATGGTCTCAACATTATATACTGTGAATTTCAATTTCTACTAAATATCTTCATCTATAAACCTCATTAACAGTTTTTTGTTATTTTTTTTTTAAAGAAAGCAGAAACTATTTCTTGGGAATAGTTTGGGAACTAACACCTAAAAGTAAAAACAATTCATTTTCATTTTAAACCATCTACTTTAATGTGACTAACAAAATATTAAAATGTAACATCATTAGACTTTTATTTATAAAACTTTCATGTGAAATCTCAGGTAATTTTAAATATTTGATGTTATCAAAATATTTCTCTTTTATAAAACTTATCAGATATTTAAGAAACCTTGAGGGAGATTTAAAAATGAAAATATCACACACTTGCTAATAACCTGCTGAACATTAGTCAATCATACATCATTTGACAAAAATAAAATATCGTATTTGAAAGGCAAGAGAACAGAGAGTAAAATTCAGCAGGCTATTTGCTACAAAAGAACTCTTAATAAATTGCCATCTATCTCCAAAGCAGACTTTAGAGGCCCCTCGAGCTCTCTACCTGTTGAGGTATTTTTTAGGTAATTAAGGTTAGATCCAGAGTCTAACCAGGGAAGCACTCCAGTATGATGAACGCCTTTCTGCCAAAAGATCCAAGTTTAATTTTTATTTAGCTCTGCCACTTGTGGTATGATCCTGGAAATACACTTAAGTTTGCTAAACCTTAATTTATTTGTCTATAAAATGTGCATAAGAATAATGATATCTACACCACCCATCTCACAAGATGCTTTCCCTTAAAATAATTCTTGTGAAAGGAAACTATATGTGATAGAGCACCATGCACAAATGCTAGTTAAGTTTGTACCTTTCTTTATAAGTAACAAATATTTACTATAATTCTAAGTTAGACAATGCACTAAAACTAAGCACAAACAGATGGCTGGATAAACAGCCAACCAATCATGGTTGTAGCTGTTTAGAGACTTAAAGTCTGGTGACAATATACTAGATATAAATTATAATAATAAATTCTAAGTATGACAAAATAATGAATAATGTACTCTGGACATGTAGAGAAAGGAAGATATGCCAAGATATGTGGAAGACAAAGGAAGATATGTGGAATTTACGGAAGATTTCAAAGGAGGTAATGCAAAAACTGCACACTGGAGAGAAAAACAACAAATTTGTCAGATTGAGATAATGGGAAGTATAATTCTATATAAAAGAAAACAACGTACGTAGATTCACAAAGGTAGTCCAGAGTTCAGCTTGTTTAGGGAAGTACAAATAGTTCAACAATGCTATTATCTGGGGGCAGGGGATGGTAGTTGGTAAGACTGGTAGAGGAAATGAATATTACAAAAAAGACCAGAGGCAGGAAAACCAATTAAATTTCCTTTGTAATGGTGTATATGCAACATATCTACATGTGAGAATTACTGAATATCTGTAACTAAAGCGGGAAATAAAGGAAAAGAAACAGACTTTTCAAGAGGATGTGAAGATAGGTCTTGTAGCAATATGTTTAACGTACTTAAATCATCTAGGAGGAGATATATGTCCAGTAAACACACAAATCTAGAGATCAGAAAATGGATCAAGGATTAAAATTCAGATATGTAAGTCTTCAGCATGAAGGGAACTGATGAGATTTCTCCTACATGAGTGGTAACACTGTACCCTAAAAAATTAAATTACCTTTCCCATTTTATATGATCAAAATGTTACCTACTTTTTCAGGGCCAAAGAAGTACAATTTAATCTTGTTAAATTACAGTTACATCACTGAACTAAATGGGATTTCCATTTCTGAAGCTTGTTTAGTCACATTATTTTTTGTTATTCAGATTATGAGTGATCATTTGTATTACCATGGCTCCAATATTTTCAAGGGTCTCCCAGAAGATCCTTTGTATTACCCTAGAATCCCAAAGCTCCCTGAACTAATCTATACCAGGAGGGTCCTCCAGACCATATCTTTTTGCCATATAAAAATTAATAAAGTAGGTACTCTGAATGTATTTTAAATTTTAGGACATATAAAATACAAAAGTTTAAAATACAGTCCCAATATAGTTTGAGTGAAAAGGCAAGAACACAAGTAATAAGGCCACATTAAGGAGGTAATTTTATTATGAATATAAACTCACCTAGACCCTGAACAAGTAAGAAAAAGGCAACACTTCTCTCCTGGCATTTACACCTATATATATAGCTTTGGGGTAGTTCAGTTTTTCTTTTAATGGCAATTTTATGAAAAAACACTAGATGGCGATATTGCATTCTAAAATGTTTTAATCGCAGTTAATTTTTAGAACCATGAAAGATGTTTTTCAATACCTTATGAACAATGATTTTAGTGACTTTAAATCCTTCATCTTAAAGCTGGAAATAATGAGGTATGGAAAGATTAAGTGACCTGCCCAATTCTTCACAACTAATTAAACAGCAGTTCCAGGACTAGAGCCAAAGATTCTCCATTTAGGCCTCAGAGTTTTATATTCCTTTCATTAAAAAAGTAAATGTGTTATCTCTAGAAAATAAAATTAATTTCAACTTGCAGTGAAAGCACATACTTTTTTATATGGAATAGTCACATAAAGAGAAAAAGGTACTTCATCATTTGGAAAAGCACTGGAGCAACCTGATAAAATAAAAACTCCAAAGAGGGCATATCATTGTGGCTAAAGTCACAGGAAAATTTAGACTAAATAGTTACTGAAAAAATGAACCAATTCAAGAAATGGGGGAAAAAAAAAACCCCCTCTGGTCTCAAGATCTATATTTCCCAATGCCAAGTGAGATAAAGTATGAATACAGATGTTCAAAATGAGAAAATGACTTTTGAAATTTAAAGGAATCATTTTCCTTCTAATTTTAACCCAGTAGTTCTCATTCTTTATGTTGTAGTACACATGACAGAGGAGGTCCATACCATCCCATGCCCTCAATGTTCAACTACTCCATATCAGCTGTAACTCCATCCAATTTTCCTCTAATTAACTAAAGATATTCACACTCAAATGAGTAAGAGATTTGGTTGATACTGTTAGAGTGGTAAGATGAAATCTGCTCTATTTTAAAACAAATATACCCTGTAATAATTTCTTGAACACTTTAGTTATTCTGTCTATAGCTAATTACTTAGAAAATACTTCAGTGACTTAACATTGCATGGGTATGTATTATGACAAAGCTTTCTGTTTTCTGCTTTCTGCTTTCTACCTTTCTGCTTATAATAACAAAGAAATATGAATGAAAAATCATTTGCTGTATGTTTATTTCATGAAATATCTAGAAAACTTGGGATAACAGAGTAAAATCTGTTAAAGGTGAGTTTCAGTATGTTAGAAATCAGTTATATTACTAAATTTTACTCAAGCAATATATGTATTTTAAAGTCATTCCATTAAAATAAGCCTAGTTCTCTGACAGATTTTAAAGAAACTGAAATTATTCACATCTGAAAAAGAAAAGCTTTAGAAGACTATGTAAACCCCTGCAGGATAGAATATTTACTTATAAAACAAAATGGTACAAAGTTTTTTCTTACAAATTTTATTAAGCAGAAAATTTCAGTATATATTATATAAAAATACAAAGTTATGAGATTTTTAATTTCTTCTCTGAGCTCAAAATTCCCATATCGATTCACCAAGGCAATGAGGACCATGGCTCAGTGAAATACCACACTCACTGTACACCCAACATTCCATTTTAAAAGGTTTGAAAGATAAAATTTGGCTCTTCAGTTAGTTTTTCTGGAATATATCTATTTCAATGTGAACAAATATGTGCATGAAAAGAATCTGAGATAACCCTGGCTTGTATGGCTCAGCTGGTTGGAGCATTGTCCCATAACCAAATGGTTGTGGGTTAGATCCCTGGTGCAGGCGCAACTAATGAATGCTCTGTCTTCTTGAATCGATGTTTCTCTCTCTCTCTCTCTCTCATTTCCTCTCTCCCTTCCTCTCTCTCTAAAAGCAATGAAAAATGTTCTCAAGGAAGGAAGGAAGGGAGGGAGGGAAGGAAGGAAAGGAGGGAGGGAAGGAAGGGAGGGAGGAAGGAGACTGAGATGGAAACTGGTAATCTAGCTGTCCTCCATCTACTAAAAGCTAACATAAAAACAAAAAAAAGTGGATTTATATTCAAGTATGCCAGACACATACTGCATGATGAAAGGATAATGTAATTACAGTGAAATCTCAATTAACCAGCTAAGGAGATGGAATCCTTAATTAACTAAAATTTCCCCCTGAAGAATAAGGCACTGAAATTTAGTCACTCAAGAAGATATATTTCAAGTAAAATGTTGGATTAAGTACACACCTGGAACAATTCATTTTTTTTCCCTTCAGTTCTACCAGGGGGCACTATTATATATTATAGAAAGAATAAGATATTGGGAGTTGGAAATCTTGACTCTACTGATAAACATTTTTTTGATATTTAAAGTCACTCAACCCTATCTGGATGTCAGTTTTCTCAAGTGCAAAATGAGGGTTATAGCTCTTAAGCTCTAGAACAATTTTAAACTTAAAAACCAACCATAGAATACTTTCTTAAAATAATTAATTAGAAGTGTAGTGGGTAAAACAACAGCAAAAAAGCTCAGGCTAATTCAGGTTGAGAAGACTATAGCTGTATTCATAACAACCCATCCACCCCACAGTTTCTGCAGGGTTTCATGGAACTTAAATGGATCTAAAACACACCATTTAAAAAAAATGAAAATAATTTTAGAATGGCACAGACACTGCAACATTAAAAAATAAACACATATTTTCCACTCTAAAACATTCAAACAAAAAGGGTTTTTTCAACTAACCTAAAACTGGCAAAGATTCAGTGAAAATAAATACCTACTTCTAAGAATGCCACTTAACTAATATCTCTTTATATTAATTATGGTTAATCTAAAGAAATTACAGAGTTGTCATATAAAACAATGTTAGAATATATATTAAGAATAAAGAAATAATGCTGAGAGGAAAGAAACTAGATAAACTAGAGCTTTATTTAAAGTAGGTTTATAGACACTTTGTTGCATCCCACAGCCAAAAGAAGGACAACAACAAATTTCTAAACAAAAACCAACCAGAACTGCCAGAAAATGAAAGGATGGAAGTCCAACCACCAAGGAGTTAAAGAAGAAAAGTTCATTCACACTGGTTGAAGGGGAAGAGATGGGCAGTCAGGGTGGAGGGGACCCATGGCAAGGCAGCGGGTGGAGGACCAGGTGGGTAAGGCAATAGCTGGAGAACTGGGGCGGGCAAGGTGGCAGTTGGCAAACCAGATGGTCCCACATTTATGTGTGGCTAAACCACGAGGAAAAACTGAGGAGAGAGAGACAGGGTACAACCCAAGGTTCCAGCATCAAAAAGAAAGCCTCAAAACCTCCGGCTGTAAAAATCTGTGGGGTTTGTGCTGGCAGGAGAAACTCCCAGCCTCCAGCCTCACAGAAGAGTTCATTGGAGGTACCTACAGGGTTCTAGAACCTACACAAACCCACCCAGCCCCAGCATCAGCACCAGAAAGGCACAATTTGCTTTTGGGTAGCAGGGGAAATGACTAAGAGCTGGCCAAGTGCCAAGCAAGCAGCACTGTTCCCTCTCTGACCCCTCCACCACATACAGCCCCACAACACAGTGAAGTGGGTTGCCCTGCCCTGGCAAATACCCCCCTTACAATATAACACGTGCACTGAGAAAAAGAAATATGGCCCAAATGAAAGAACAGATCAAAACTGCAAAAAATAGAACTAAGTGATGAAGAGATAGCCAATCTATCAGATGCAGAGTTCAAAACACTGGTAGTGAGGATGCTCACAGAATTGGTTGAGTATGGTCACAAAATAGAGGAGGAAGTAAAGGCTATGCAAAGTGAAATTAAGAAAAACAGGGAACCAACAGTGAAGGGAAGGAAACTGGGACTCAAATCAATGATTTGGAACAGAAGGAAGAAATAAATATTCAACTGGAAGAAAATGAAGAAACAAGAATTCAAAAAAAAATGAGGAGAGGCTTAGGAACCACTGGGACAACCTTCAACTCTCCAACACCTGAATCAAAGGGGTGCCAGAAGGAGAAAAGGAAGACCAAGAAATTGAAAACTTATATGGAAAAATAATGAAGGAGAACTTCCTCAATCTGGCAAAGGAAACAGACTTCCAGGAAGTCCAGGAAAGAATCTTAAAAACAGCAAGAAAAGACAACAGTTACCTACAGAGGAGTTCCCACAAGACTGTCAGCTGATTTCTCAAAAGAAACCTTGCAGGCAAGAAGGGGCTGGAAAGAAGTATTCCAAGTCATGAAAGGCAAGGACCTACATCCAAGATTGCTCTATCCAGCAAAGCTATCATTTAGAATGAAAGGGCAGATAAAGTGCCTCCCAGATGAGGTAAAGTTAAAGGAGTTCATCATTATCAAGCCCTTATTATATGTTAATAGGACTTACCTAAGAAAAAGAAGATCAAAAACCTATGAACAGTAAAATGACAACAAACTAACAACTATCAACAAATGAACCTAAAAATAACAAAAGCAAATACAAATTAAGCAAACAATTACAACAGGAACAGAATCACAGAAATGGAGACCACATGGAGGGTTATCAGTGAGGAGGGGGAGGGGAAAGACTGGGGGAAAAGGTATAGGAAATTAGAAGCATAAATGGTAGGTAGAAAATAGACAGGGGGAGGTTAAGAATAGTATAGGAAATGGAGAAGCCAAAGAACTTATATGTACGACCCATGGACATAAATTAAGGGGCGGAATGCTGGTGGGAAGGGGTGTGCAGGGCGGAGGGAAATAAAGAGGTAAAATGGGACATCTGTAATAGCATAATCAATAAAATATACTTTAAAAAATAAAGTAGATTTACATTTGGGAGTACATGAAACAGTTTATTTTCATATTGCTATTTATTAATTATTGTATTATTATCCATACAAACAACTGTAAACCTACTTTTGCCCATCCCTGTGTATCTAAAAATAAATAAATATTTCCTTGCTCTTGTGGCTCAGTGGATTGAGTGCCATCCTGAGAACCACAGGGTCACCAGTTCAATTCCTAGTCAGGGTACATGTCTGGGTTTCATGCCAGGTCCCCAGCCGGGGGTATGTGAGAGGTAACCACACATTGATGTTTCTTTCCATCTCTTCCTCCCTCACTTGCCCTCTCTAAGAAAAAATAAATACAATATTTTTTTAAAAAAGGAAATAATGCTGACTGATAGGAAAGAAATGGGTTAACCTAGAGCTTTATTAAACTCAGTTAATTCCAGTTTATTTACATAAAGTCCACTATTTCACAAATATATTTATAAATTCCATATTAGTACTAATAAGTCATATTTCACTACCACCAGGCACAAAAGTAACAAAGAGGGATACACATGCCAACTTTAACCAGAGTAGCTCCACACAGAGAAGTTATTCAATGAACTAACTTCATTATAAGTTTGTTTAAATAAAAGGTTCCAGAGAGTTTAAAACAACCAAATATAACTATAAATATAATTTGTAAAAAGGAAGTTCAAAATAATTAAAACAATGTTTCTAAGTTAAATATGTAATATAAAAAGCATATACCAAGGTTTTTCACTAAATACAAAAATTACATATGTCTTAATGCCTCAATCTGAGTTAGAAACAAGTATAAATTACTAAAATAGTTCCTAAGTTCATTTAAGTTACATTTAAAATGGCATTTTAAAAGAAATTGTATTTACTAAGTATTAAAAACATAGTTATTTTTAAATTAAGATAAATGAATAAAATTTTGTAATTAAAAGAGTCTACCCAGTTACAGTGTAAAATATTATTATCCTGTGTATTTAACCATGAAAAATTAATTTCCCTTTTCATAAAAAATAAATTATCAATAAGGTATTCTTACTGTAGCTTCTGAAACTGGTTTGCAGTGTCTATAATTTTCATTGGAAAGTACTCTTACCTTTCTTCTGAACTATACAATCGAGCAAGTCCAAAATCTGCAAGTTTTATCTGCCCTCTGGTAAAACAAAATGAACAAAGGTCATACACATTCATATTCTATTCCTAGAACTAATCAAAAATTTACTTATAGAAACTTTATCTTTGACCACTCTGCTATACCCAAGGTCTTATAAGTAAAGACAAGAAGATAAACTCAGGATAAGATAAGGTAAAAAAATTAGTCTTTTTCTTTGGAGAATTTAAGCTACTATAATACTGATGCTATTTTTATTAGTACTAGTAAAACAGTATTTCAGTACTCTTTAGTTCCTATTTAGAAAAGTGCACTTCAAAACAAAATAAAACAAAATGAGATAATTTCTACTACTTAGTAATAATATAACTTACTTGTTCAAGTCAATAATGTTCAAGAAATAAATCACAGTGTTTTAAGTTTATATGTAATATTCCCTTTCTTAGAGGGGCTAGGTGCATGCCAACACTTTATACTAACCAAAGTCAGGACCAGGCATGCTTCAGTTAAACTAACAAATAATTCCAATTACAACAGGATTATCAGTGCTCAAATTATGCTGCCAGTAAAATATTCAACACTTAAAAGATTTTATTTATTTCTTTCTTTCTTGATTTTTAGAGAGAGGGGAAAGGAGGGAAAAAGAGAGGGAGAGAAACATTGCTAGGTTGCCTCTCTCACAACCCCAAACGGACCTGGCTCACAATCCAGGCATGTGCCCTGACTGGTAATAGAACTTGTGACCTTTCAGTTTGCAGCACAGTGCCGTACCCATTGAGTCATGCCACTCAGGGCTCAACATAAGCAGTGTGTGTGTGTGTGTGTGTGTGTGTGTGTGTGTGTGTGTGTAGGTATACACTTTTAAAAAGTCCACTTTAAAATTGTGATACCTGTTTTAAAAAGTATAAATTAAAAAAAATTCTAAAGTCTAGTCTTACACCAAATAAAATCATTTTATCAATTACTAGAAGATCCATTCACATTATGTAAATGATAATCAAACAAGAAAGCCAGCTAAATATTATTTTATGTACATTATAAACTATTATTGGGAGCTAACTAACTATAGTATATTTAACACAAATTCAGAAATACCACAAGTTATAATGTTGATTTTGTTACAACAGTTTCAGCAATGAAAGAGAGTTGGCCCTTGAACAACAGAGGTTTCAACCACACGGGTCCACTTATATTCAGTATTTTTTCCAACAAACACTATAAATGTATTTTCTATTCTTTACAATCTATTTAATAACACTTCTTTTGTCTAGCTTACTTTATTCTAAAAAACATACTATATGTATTATACTTATATTTATATTATATTATATATATAATGTAAAATGTGTGTTAACTATTTATGTTACCAGTAAGGATGCTGGTCAACAGGAAGCTATTAGTAAAGTATTTGGAGAGATAAAAGTTATATGCAGATTTTCACATGTGTGTTTGTGTGGGGGGAGGTGGCGGGGTGGATTTGCCACTCCTAGATCCCGAGTCGTTCAAGGGTCAACGGTAATGTGAGTTATGAATCATTTTAACAAAATCAAGGTATACATTATATAAAATGTACTCTGAACATATATATATTAAACTCATCTCATACCTATTATTTAGAAGAATATTTGAACATTTAATATCTCTATGCAAAAAGTTCTTCTTATGACAATAATCCAGACCTTCCATGAGCTGTCTCATAAATGACTTGATGTGATTTTCATTAAAATGAACCAAGCCTGATTCCAGTAGTCCCATCAGGTCATGGTCCATATATTCAAACACCAGATAAAATGCACCTAAGAACAAAAATAATTAAAATATTAAAGATTTTTATTCTTACAACTTTTCTTAATCCTTGTAAAGAAATACTACTTTGTCACTTTAATAATGTTCATCTCTCTCTCTCTGAACTTAATATCAATACATACATCCCAAGGATCTAACCCAGTTTGCATCTCATTAACAAAACTCTTAGATACAAAATCAACCCTGTTGATTTTCACATTGTGCAGTTTCTAGGTATAATTAATGTAAAATAAACTCACTCTTTAACATAAACAAACTGTCTCTGAGCAGAAGCCACATAAAATTAGTGTATCTCATTAAAGAAAATATAAAGGTGGCAAGAGAATTGTTTTCAATTAAAAAAAATGAGCTCAGCTGACCTTTAGATGACTTCCTTTAAGTCTTCAACATATATTTTAATTCTGTCTATACAGCTGCAGAGCATTTGAAAACATACAAATTACAACTTTGTTATAAAACCAGCTTAATCCTGCTACCATAACATAACATAGCATATACACAACTGTACTTATGGGAGGAGATTCAAAAATCCTAAAAGATACTTGCACAAACTGAATCCAAAGCTATTATAAAAAAAATATACCAATCAAAGAGCATTTATTTTTAGCAATTCAGAATGGAAAAGCTAATAAAATACAATACATCTATTTGGCAGAGGAAAAAAAGCATCAATATTCAAAAAAACAGGCACCTGTAGATATTTCACAATCAGTTTCCAACTAAAAAAAAGATCTTGTAGTAATCTTAAAAGTTTATACTAATCAAAATATTTCTTTGTTTTTTTGTATATTTTTACTATTTTATAGTGACACTTTAAAAAATACCTAAAATTGGTGCTCTAAATATTTAGTGCTATGTGGATACCAAAACTTTTTTCACATTTAAGGTATGGGTAGTGTATGAAAAGCCTGAATGAGGGAGTAAAAGTAATCAGAAGGGGTGGGTTCCCTGAACTGAGGATGGATCAGTGTTATCAAATACTGGAGCATGGGACTTCTGGCCAAGATGGATGCACAGATAGAGTATACTTTGCCGCCTCGCAAAACCGAAAGAACAATAACAAATTTAAAAACAAAAATCAACCAGAACTGCCAGAAAATTAAACTGTATGGAAGTCTGACAACCAACGAGTTAAGGTAACATTGATCCAGACAGGTAGGAGGGGTGGAGATGGGCAGCTGAGGGTGGAAAGGATGAGCAGCAAGGCAGTGGCTGGATAACCAGGCGGGTAAAGGAGGAAGCTGGAGGTCCCACACTTTCCTGTGGGTAAATAGGAAGGAACAACTGGGGAGAGAGATAGACTTCGCAACCCTGGGTTCCAGCACAGGAAAAGAAAACCGTCAAACCACTGGCTATAAAAATTTGTGGGGGTTGTGGTGGTGGGAGACGCTCCCAGCCTCACAGGAGAGTTCACTGGAGAGACCCACAGGGTCCTAAGTGTACACAAACCTATCCACCTGGGAAATAGGACTAGATTTGCTTGTGGGTAGCAGGGAAAGTGACTGAAAGTTGGCCCAGAGCCCAGCAAGCAGCACTGTTCCGTCTCTGACCCCTCCCCAACATACAGCCCCACAACACAGTGAAGTGGGTTTCCCCGCCCTGGCGAATACCTAAGGCTCCCCCCTTACAATGTAACAGGTGCACCAAGACAAACAAACATGGCCCAAATGAGAGAACACATCAAAACTCCAAAAACAGAACTAAGTGATGAAGAGATAGCCAATCTATCAGATGCAGAGTTCAAAACACTGGTAGTGAGCATGCTCACAGAATTGGTTTAGTATGGTCATAAAACAGAGGAAAAAGAGAAGGCTATGCAAAGTGGAATAAAGAAAAATAGGGAACCAACAGTGGAGTGAAGGAAACTGGGACTCAAATCAACAATTTGGAGAAGGAAGAAAGAAACATCCAACCAGAACAGAATGAACAAACAAGAATTAAAAAACATGAGGAGAGGCTTAACCTCTGGGACAACTTTAAACGTTTCAATATCTGAACCAGGGGTGCCAGAAGAAGAGAAGTACAAGAAATTGAAAACTTATTTGAAAAAATAATGAAGGAAAGCTTCCCCAGTCTGGCAAAGGAAATAAGACTCCCAGGGAAGTCCAGGAAGCACAGAAAGCCCCTTAGAAGTTGGACCCAAGGAAGCACACACCAAAGCACATCAAAATTACATTACCCAAGATAAAGATAAGGAGAGAATCCTAAAAACAGCAAGAGGAAAAGAGAGAGTTACCTACAAAGGAGTTCCCATAAGACTATCAGCTGATTTCTCAAAAGAAACCCTACAGGCAAGAAGGGGCTGGAAAGAAGTATTCCAAGTCATGAAAGGCAAGGACCTACATCTGAGATTACTCTATTCAGCAAAGCTATCATTTAGAATGAAAGGGCAGATAAAGTGCTCCCCAGATAAGGTCAAGTTAAAGTTCATCATCACCAAGCCTTTATTATATGAAATGTTAAAGGGACTTATCTAAGAAAAAGAAGATGATCAAAACTATGAACAATAAAATGACAACAAACTCACAACTATCAACAAATGAATCTAAAAAAATAACCTAACAAACCAGAAACCAAAACAAATTAAGCGAACAATTAGAACAGGTACAGAATCACAGAAATGGAGATCACATGGAGCGTTATTAGCAGAGATGGAGGCAGGGGAGAGAATGGGGGAAAAGATAGAGAGAATAAGAAGCATAACTGGTAGGTAGTACCAAATAGGGGAAGGTTAAGAATAGTATGGGAAATGTAGAAGCCAAAGAACTTATATGTATGACCCATGGACATGAACTAAGGGGGGGAATGCTGGTGGGAGTGACAGGGTACAGGGCAGAGGAGAATAAAAGGGAGAAAGTAATGAGACTACTGTAATAGCATAACCAATAAAATATACTTTAAAAAATTAAACAAAATGCTTTGAAAAAAAAGACTTTTGTTTTCCTCTTAAAAAATACTGAAGCAGGATTAAATAAGCTGGAAACTGGAAAGCAATTGTTTGATTTGGTAGCACTTAGTATTATTAGTGTTCTAAAAGGTCCTAATAAAGAAATAGGGTCAGAAGCCAAATTGCAGGTTCAGGCTATGAGCAGGAGGGAAAGAATTAGAGCAGAGATTACAGAAGAAGTTTTCAAGAAGGCTGCCTTTTAAGGAGCAGTTGTTGTATTGTTTTGTTTTTGTTTTTGTGTCCAATGAACTGGTTTATGTATACACCATAATTAACTAGAACTAGTGAGGTCCGAAGCAATTATCACATGCAGGACAAGTAAAATAAAGACAAAATATAAATACTAAAAGGGATAAAAATATAACTATTGGTTGACACAATGACTGTCCTCCTGAAAATCCAAAAGAATAAAAAGAGAGTAGCTGAATTAGAGAAAATCATATATAAAAAGCAAAAGGTTTCATATATGCCAACAACAATTAGAAATAAAGTTTAAATGACTACACAACAGAAAAATACTATACTACAAATGACTGGGAATAAACTTTAAAAAGAATTATACAAATTTTTATGAAATACCAAATTTATTTGCATTTTAATGCTATTTCAATTAAAAAAATGACATTTGTTTTCTTTTGCTGAAGGGACATTCAACTTGACAAAATAATTCTAAAATTCACCTTGAAGAAAACAAAAACCAGGCTTGGACAAACTATAAATGTATATTGTGAACACAAGGACAACCAACTAAAGGTAATTTTAAAAAGAAGCATCATTGACAGGCTAAGAAAGGAAAAAAAAAAGGAATCATATAAAAAGCTTAATTAAGACCTGAGAAGGTAGAAAAGGTGTGGAAGGGTAATTTTAAAAAGATAACAAACAGAAAACATTAACAAATATGGTAGATATTAATCTAACTGTATCAATAATCACCTTAAATGCCAATGGTCTAAATATACGAATTAAAACAAAGACTGGTAAAGTGATAAAAAGTTAGACCCAACTATATGTGGCTCACAAAACAACCACATTAAACACAGAGAGATTAAAAGTGGAGAAAGCTATACCATACTATCACTAATCAAAAGAAAACAGGAGTAACTACATTAATTTCAGACAGAGCAGACTTAAGAGCAAGGAAAGTTATCAGAAATGAAGAAGGGCATTAACTAATGATAAAGGGGTCAATTCTCCAAAAGAAAGAACAACTTTAATGTGTTCACTCATTATATAAGGCTGCCAAAATACATCAGGGAAAAAGTGAAACAACTACATGGACAGATAGAAATGATTTCTATATATCATTCTATATAGTAATTCTTCCAACAACAGCAAAATACATATTCTTCTTAAATTCACATGAACCATTCACCAACACAGAGCACACTAAGGGCCATAAAACTTACCTAAAAAAATTTAAAAGAAAACAAATTTATACAGAGTATGCTATCAGACCACAATGAAACTGAACTAAAATCAGTAATAGGAAGAGAGCTGAAAAATACTAGGAGTTTAAAAAAATAAATAAAAAACTTTTTAATGACACAGGAATTAAAGAAAAAGTCTAAAAAGAAATTTTAAAACATTTTGCAATAAATTAAAATGAACACCATTTAACCAAAATATGTGGGATACAGCAAGCTATTCCTTAAAGAGAAATTATAACAACTATTCACTTTGGGAACTGGAGAAAGAGCAAATTAAATTACAAGTAAGCAGAAAGACAAATAATAGAAATTAGAACAGAATTCAATGAAATTGAAAATAGGAACTCAGCAGAGAAAAATCAACAAAACTAAAAGCTGATTCTTTGAAAAGATCAATAAAACTGAAAAATCTGTAGCCAGGTAAAGGTGAAAATTATGAATATCAGAAATGAAATTACTAGTATCAGGTCATCACTACTGCTCCCAAGAACATTAAATATGTAAACTACTGAATGCCCATAAGTTTGATAATCTAGATAAAACAAATTAATACCTTGAGAGACACAGTCTACCAAAACTAACACAAGGAAAAATAGATCATTTCAATTGGCCTATGAAGTCTGCCCAGAAAAAGTCCAGTGATTGTTAATATAATGAGAACAGTTTGCGTGACATCAATGTAACCTGGTAGCCAAGGAGAGTGGAATAGAGAATATACATGCTTGAACAATGACAACTTTACCATACTACTTAGAGGGGGTGGTAGATGTCCTTGACTGAGAATGTGTACTGTGTGGCTGTCTATTCAAAATGACTGAGCAAGTAGAACAACGAACCTGCATCAGATTCTGCATTAAGCCTGAACATACCTCTGCAGAAACTATTTGGATGATTCAGAAGACCACAGCTATCTATGGGCAACTGGTGATTAGCAGCTTCATCACTACAATGCACCTGATAACATGTCACATCTTGTGCAGAATTTTTCGCAAAACATCAAATCACCCAGGTGACTCAGCCCCCTTACAGCCTAGATTTGGCACCCTACAACTTCTGGCTTTTCCCAAAACTAAAATCACCTTTGAAAAGGAAGAGATCTCAGACCATCAATGAGATTAGGGAAAATACAACAGGGCAGCTGATGCCAATGTGAGAACTGTGTGAGGTTGCAAGGTGCCTACTTTGAAAGGGATTGAGGCGTCACTGTTCTATGTACAATGTTTCTTGTATCTTGTATCTTCTTCAATATATGTTTCTATTTTTCATATTACATGGCTGAATACCTTCTGGACAGACCTCCTATACCTACTATAGAAAATTAATCAATACTTAATAATCCTCCAAAATAGAAAGCACCGGGTGCTCAGATGGATTTACTGATGCATTCTACAAAATATTTAAGGAGAAAATTATTCCAATTCTCTACAATCTCTTCCAGAAAATACAAGGAGACAGACTAATTCCTGACTCAGCCTATGAGATCAAAACCAGACAAAGACATTACAAGAAAGGAAAACTAAAGAACAGTTTCTCATAAAAATGTATGTAAAAATCCGTAACAAAATATCAACAAACTGAATCCAATACACATTAAAAGAATTATATACCATTTCTAAGTGGGATTTAGTCTAGGTATACAAGGCAAAAATCAATTAATGTAAGCCATGATATCAACAGAAGCTAACAAAGGAAAACTATATGATCATATCAATAGATGAAGAGAAGCATCTGACAAATTCCAGTTTGAAAACAAAAACCAAATAAACAGAACTCAGAAACCAGGAACAACGGAGAACTTCCTCAACTTGATGAAAAATATCTACAAAAACCTGTCGCTAATATATTTAATAGTGAGAGACCTTCCAATAATATCAATTAGCCAAGGATATACCCTCTCACCACTTCTATTCATCATTGTACCTAGCAAATGAAGACAAGAAAAGGAAGTAAAAGGCATATAGATTAGGAAGGAAGAAATAAAATGTCTTTCTTCACAAGTGATACAACTATCTATGTAGAAAATCCAAAATTCAACAAAAAAGTACTGGAACTAATAAGCAATTATGATAAGATGGCAAGGTCCAGAGTTAATATATAAAAGGTAACTGCTTTCTTACATACTGGCAATGAACAATTGGAATTTGAAATTAAAAAACAGGTATAAATCTAACAAAATATTTACAAGAGCTATTTAAGAACCACCACAAAATTCTGATAAAAGAAACCAAGCTCTATACAATGAGAATGTTTCATGTACATGGAAAAGGAAGACTCAACATTATCAAGATGTCAGTTCTTCCCAAATAGATCAATATTATTTTTAAAATATATTTTATTATGTTATTACAGTTGTCTCATCCCCCCTTTATTTCCCTCCACCCAGCACAACCCCTCCCACCTGCATTCCCCCCCTTTAGTTCATGTCCATGGGTCATACATATAAGTTCTTTGGCTTCTACATTTCCTACACTATTCTTAACCTCCCCTGTCTATTTTCTACCTACCATTTATGCTACTTATTCTCTGTACCTTTTCCTCCTCTCTCCCTGTCCCACTCCCGCACTGATAACCATCCATGTGATCTCCATTTCTGTGATTCTGTTCCTGTTCTAGTTGTTCATTTAAGTTTGTTTTTGTTTTTTTAGGTTCGGTAATAGTTGTCAGTTTGTTGTCATTTTAGTGTTCATATTTTTTATCTTCTTTTTCTTAGATAAGTCCCTTTAACATTTCATATAATAAGGGCTTGGTGATGATGAACTCCTTTAACTTGACCTTATCTGAGAAGCACTTTATCTGCCCTTTCATTCTAAATGATAGCTTTGCTGAATAGAGTAATCTCAGATGTAGGTCCTTGCCTTTCATGACTTGGAATACTTCTTTCCAGCCCCTTCTTGCCTGTAGGGTTTCTTTTGAGAAATCAGCTGATAGTCTTATGGGAACTCCTTTGTAGGTTACTGTCCCCTTATCTCTTGCTGCTTCTAGGATTCTCTCCTTCATTTTCACCTTGGCTAATGTAATTATGAAGTGTCTTGGTGTGTGCTTCCTTGGGTCCAACTTCTTTGGGATTCTCTGAGCTTCCTGGACTTCCTGAAGTCTATTTTCTTTGCCAGACTTGGGAAGTTCTCCTTCATTATTTGTTCAAATAAGTTTTCAATTTCTTGGTCTCCCTCTTCTCCTTCTGGCACCCCTATGATTTGGATATTGGAATGTTTAAAGATGTTGCGGAGGTTCCTAAGCCTCTCCTCATTTTTTTAAATTTTTGTTTCTTCATTCTGTTCTGGTTGAATGTTTCTTTCTTCCTTCTGCTTCAAACCGTTGATTTGAGTCCAGGTTTCCTTCCCTCCCTTCACTGTTGGTTGTTTCCCTGTAGATTTTTCTTTATTTCACATAATGCAACCTTCATTGCTGCCTGGGTCTTTTTTATGCTGTTGGAGTACCCAGTTGAGTTCCTGGAGCATCCTGATAACCAGTGTTTTGAACTGTGTATCTGATAGGTGGGCTATCTCTTTGTCACTTAGTTGTATTTTTTCTGGAGCTTTGAACGTTGTTCCATTTGTGCCATTTTTTTAAAAAAAATCTTGAGATGCCTGTAATGTAGTAAGGGGCAGAGCCTTAAGAGTTCAACAGGGCAGGGCAACCCACATTGCTGCACTTTGACACTATATGTGGGGGAGGGATTCAAGAGGGAACAATTGCTGCTTGCTCCGCTCTCTGCCAGTTTTCAGTCACTTCCCCTGCTACCCACAATCAAATTGAGTCTCTCTGGTGCTGATTCCCGGGTGTGTGGGTTTGTGTGTGTTCTAGGACCTTGTGGGTCTCTCCAACGAACTCTCCTATGAGGCTGGGAGTTTCTCCTGCTGCTGCCTCAACCCCCACAGGGGTTTTCAGTCAGAGGCTTTGAGACTTTATTTCCCCTGCGCTGCAGCCCTGAGTGCAAGCAAGGTCTGTCTCACTCCCCAGTTGTACCTCCCAAGTTATCTGCACGCAAATTGTGGGCTGCCGGGTCTACCAGCTGCTGTCTTGCCACAAGTCCTCTCTACCCAGCTGCTCACCTCCACCCCTCCTACTGGTCTGGGTGAATGTTTCTTCTTTAACTCCTTGGTTGTTGGACTCCACACGGTTTGATTTTCTGTCAGTTCTGGTTGTTTTTGTTTTTAAATTTGTTGTTGTCCTTGTTTTGGTTGTGTGAGGAGGCACAGTGTATCTACCAATACCTCCATCTTCGCTGGAACTCCAGATCAATAGATGTAATACAATCAAAATAAAAATCCCAACATTTTGTGGATATTGAAAAACTGAAAAAGTTCCTATGTGGAACAGCAAAAGACCTGTGATAGCCAACCCAATATTGAATACAGTATTAAAGAATGAATTTAGAGGGCTGTTACTATTTGACTTAAAAACTTATTATAATGCCTGGGTTGCAGGCCAGGTCTCCAGTTGCATGCGAGAGGCAACCAGACATTGATGTTTCTCTCCCTCTCTACTTCCCTTCCCCTCACTCTAAAAATAAATAAATAAAATCTTAAAAAAAAACTTAGTATAAAGCTACAATAATCAATCCAACGTAGTATTAGCAAAAGAAGAGACAAGTAGATTAATAAACAGAAAGCCCATGAACAGATTTAAAAAAAAAAAAAGTCAACTTATCTTAGGCAACAGAGCAAAGATGTTTCAATAGAAAAAGGATAATCTTTTCAACAAATGCTGGAACAAGTAAACATAGACATGCAAAAATAAAAAAAAATCTACATACAGATCTCACATGCTTTACAAAAATTAACTCAAAATGGATCACAGACCTAAGGGTAAAATTTGAAACTATAAAACTCCTAGAAGATATAATAGGACAAAATTTAGGTGAACATATAGGTTTGATAATGATTTGGTAGATTCAATACCAAAATCATAACCTGTAAAGAAAAAATGGTTTTCTTGTGGAAGAAGCAGGACTTCATTAAAGTATAAAACTTTGGCTCTGAGAAAGATACCATTAGGAGAATATACATATGCAAGAAAGTCTTAAAACAGTAAGTAAACAAACAGTACAATTAAAAAGTAGACAAAAAACACGAAGAGATATGTCCCCAAAGAAAATACGCACATAGCACATAAACATATGGAAACATTCTCAATATATTTCATTAGAGAATGACAAATGGCAAATTAAAACAATAATGGGATATCATAAATACTTATTAGAATGGCAAAAATCAGAAACACTGACAATATCAAAATGCTGGTAAGGAACAACCTACCATTCATCACTTGTGAAATATAAAATGATACAGCTAGTTCTGAAGAGTGTGTGGAAGTTTCTTACAAAACTAAACATGTTCTTATCATATGATACAGCAATCACATTCCCTGATATTTACCCGAAAGAGCTGAAAACATGTCCACACAGAAACCTGCATGTAAAAGTTTATAGCAGCTTTATTCATAATTGCCAAAATTGGAAAGCAACTAAAATGTCCTTCAGTAGGTGAATGAATGAATGAACTGTGGTACATCTAGACAATGAAATATTAATCAGCACTAAAAAAATAAAAAATAAAAAAAGTAAAGGTGTATGAAGCCATGAACATCCATGGAGCATACTTACATGCATATTATTGTAGTAAGTGAAAGAAGACAATTTGAAAAGGCTAAGTACTATCTGTCCCCAACTATATGATGTTCTAGAAAATGTAAAACTATGAAGATAGTAAAAAAATCAGTGGCTGCTAGGGTTTCATGGGGTGGGAATGAATAGGTGGAACATAAGAGAATTTTTAAGACAATGAAAGTATTCTGTGCACATGTGTGTATGGGAGTATAAGAGAGTGAGAGTGTAAGAGAGTGAGAGAGTGAGAGAGAGAGTGAGAGAGAGAGAGAATGAAAATATTTGTGTCTGTGGGACTTACTATGCCTGCCTTTGTCTCTATTTCTGTGTCCTGGCCTATGGATCTCTCTCAGAATCCACTGAACTCTGTGTGTCTGTTAGACTCTGTGTGTCTACTTGACTGGCTGCCTGACTGACCCTATCTGTTTCTCTGATTGTCTCTTTCAAAAGAAAGTAAAATTCTAAAATAATTAATGTGGTCTAGTTTATATAAAATGTAAATTAGGATTTATTTAAATATATGTATATTTAAATATATACTTCCTATTATTTCTGTTTCCAGTTTTCAGCTCAGAGGGTCTAAAAGGATAAAACAGGCTGTTAACATTGTGATAAGTAGAAAGTAGCAAGAGAAAATGGGAAATTAATTTTTTCTTTATATAGACTGGCATTATTTCAATGATTATGGTAAGGTCACTTTACTTTTATACTTCTTACAAGAACAACTTTACTTTCATAAGAGAAATATTAAAGAATTGACAATTAAAAGCCATTAAAATATAAGAGATTTTAAATTCAGTAAAAGCTGAGCACATTAAGCTCCATACTCATAGTCAAAGCAATAAAATTCAATAAGAACACCCCAGGGGGGATAAATTATTGTGTTAATTACACTCTGAACCCCTTTTTTTAGTAGACAGTACAATCATTATTGTTCACTTCAATTAGATTGAATCCTTCAATACCTGCCCCACCAAAAGATCTGAGCAACCCTTGACAAGAAATCAAACCAAACATTTGAGGCCTGAAATCACAACTTGACCTGACTCTAATTGGTGGAAACCCTTCCATTAGCAACACAAAAAAACTCTGTGCTATAGGGCATTCTAAGACCACAGGCTATTTTAGGATGGACCTTCGTGATCTATACCTCTTATCCAAGTTTTAGTCAAACCTGAACTTTCTAAAATCCAATGCACATTGGCTTGAACAAAAAAAGGAAATGTATGTCTTCTAAAGATTCTCTTTGGTTTTTGGGTATGGAGTAAGATAGAGCTTTCAGAAATCTTATGACAAAAGCCTAAGTTCCCTCTCTCCATTTCTCAGTGCTGGCTCTACCTCAGAACCCATACTGCCTCAAGATGGTTGCTGTAACAACAGACCCTTCTAGCTCTTAGGATCATATCTCACAGTTAAGAAACCATTCTATATGTGAAATCTAGGAAGAATCTCAAACTCCGGACAGGAGAACTGTAAGGATCTGAGTGATATGCCAGTAAGGAAATGGAAGTGGAGTCAGATCCACAGCTTGTGGACTTAGAATAAGATAAAAAGTGGATCCTCAATAAAAAGCCCAAGGCTATTATAAAGAGGAAGGTAAACATGAAAGTAACTAGTTAAAGTAAATAGGGTAAACTGTTGGTAAGAGACACCAAAACATGTCAAATACATTATCTACCCCAAAGAAGGGCCAATATCAAGCTCTCTTCTATCTATGACTACATTGTCCATTCAGAAGCCATTAGTCATATGTACCTATGGAGCACATGAAATGTGGTCAGACTCACTGAGATGTGCTGTGGATTTTGAAAACTTAGTACAAAAAAATGTAAAATGCCCTCCAAGAAAATATATAATTATATATTTAAAATGTACGGGATACACCAAGAAAATAAACAAATTCACTGGCACATCAATTTAAACAAGATGAAACTGATTGTCTACTTATTACTAATTCCAAAATCATTATTTCACATATGACCAAAACATTATAAAAAGTAAGAGAAATTATAGCTAGCACAATTTATAAAAATGTGTTTTACAATTCTTATGCCCTGACCGGTATGGCTCAGTTGGTTGGGCATTGTCAGTACAAGATCGCCAGTGTGATTCCCAGTCAGGGCTATGCCTGGATTGTGGGTTCGATTCCCAGTCACGGCACATACAAGAAGCAATAGATTGATGTTCCTCTCTTATATCTATGTTTCTCACCTTTCTCTTTTCCCTCCCTTCCCCTCTCTCTAAAAATAAATAAAATCTTTAAAAAAATTCTTGTAAAATTAATCCTAATACAAAAACAATTTTAAGAAAAGGATGTGAAAAAACCATCTACTTTCAATTATCTATTCTATAACTGATCTATCTATATTAACTAGACCCTATTTCTATAAAGATAATAAATCAGTAATGGCTGAGAGCAGACAGAAGGAATAAAAATCATGAATGCATACCAAAAAACTACTTTCCATCTGAAGATCCTAATTTATATTTTATAATATATGTTTTATATAAACTCTTTATACCATATCAACTGTTTTAGAATTTTACCTTTGTGAGACTTTATATGACAAAATGGTCAACAAATTTATTTTTAGTAAGTACAAGATGAGTAAGAGTTGCTAACATCATTAGCCTAATAAGATGATACTGCAGATAGATAACTAAGTACTTGTATTATAATGCTTTAACTGATAGGCTTAAAAATGCTATTGTATCCTGAAACATGAAACCTGATTGGTGAGGAAAAGAAATTTAAGCAGAGATTTAGAGCAGGGCTGGGAGCAAGGGGACTGATGCAGGTGAGAGGCATGCTCTGTTTGAGATACCTTTGTGAAATGTGGAAATTGAGAGAGATAGTGAATAGTTGGAACTATCTGTAGCCCAAGTCTAGAAATATCCTTATGAAATAATGACACAGAGCTGAAGATGATGATAACCTTAGAGCTATCAGAGTATCTGCGAAGGAGAGAGAACACCAAGGACATACTCTGAGGAACACCAACATTTAATGAAAAGGCAAAGAAAGGGCAACTGATTAAGGCTATGAAGCAACAGTTTGGCTAGACAAACAAATCTGGCTAGAGCTTTTTCAGAAAAGCCAGACATTCAAAGCAAATCAACATAATAAATGTTGCCCGTGTTCAGTAAGAAAAAACTGCGGAATTATTACTCAAGTGGGAAGAGATCATTAGTGAACTAATTTTTAAAAAGTGGTAGGAAAATTTAGACCAATTAATGAATAAAAAAGAAGTATAGGCTGCAAGTGCTAATTATTCTTTCAAAGAGTTTGGCAAAAAAAAAAGGAGTAAGACAGAGTAATGGAGACATTGGCCAACTCAAGTAAGAGAAAGATTTGCTTGTTTCAGATAGAGATTTGAGTAGGTTTAGTACTGAAAGTAAGAGCCAGTGAAGAGGGGTAAGTTTGAAAATATAGACGATATAATACACAGTGAAGTTCCTAGGAAGTTCCTTGGAACTTCTAGCTCCAAGCAGGAAGAACTACTACTTCCTCTGAGATAAAAAAGTGAAATGGGTAAAGAGTGAAGGAAGGGCATGGAAAGTTAGAAGTTGAGAGGGTAAATTCTCACCAGTAAGTGTGAGTTTCTTTGTAGAGAATGAAGTAGTTTCTTCTCTTAAAAGAACAGGAAACCATTTTGTAGAAAGGAAGAAGCAGCTCACTAACATAAGAAGATGACTACGGACTGCCCAGCAGCCCTGAAGTTCCAGCTCTGTAGACCATAAATCTGAGAAGAAAATAATCTATACAGTTTTATGATTTTTCTCCAAGTTTAATATTAAAAAGTTAATCCATCTGAAATTAAAGGTTAAGACAAATTAAGTGGTATGGTTTCCTGATGAGAGTCTTAGAAATCATTAATTTTAATTCTAAATACCTTTGCTTTATGAGAATATATAATCAAAAGTATAAGTTATATCTGAATTCTGCTTTCTCCAATTCAACATCAGAAATAATCAAATAATAGACATGCTTTACCAGTTCTAACTGTAAAACTAAGACTGAAAAAATTCAGGTTTTTACTTGGGGTAACAAATAAAAGAATCAAATAATTACACATTACTAAGTGTTTGCAATGTGTAAATTTTCAAGATAGTTGTATGAAATTCAGAAACATTTCTGCCTAAAATCTTCAAAGCAAGAAGAAAATAAAACATTTCTTCCTATGACCATCTTTGCCTTTAATCTGTAATTACTAGAAAACATTTCTAGCTTTAACCAGAGAAAGTGAATTAACCAAACATTAAGAGTCCCGAGCCATATATTATCACTGAAGATGGATGGGGACATTCCTCCACTGTCCTCTGGAGTTCTATTCAACTCAAAATGGAGAGAGAAGTAACTTCTTTTCCCTATTCTTTGAACCCTACCCCAGCACCTATCCTTGGCTAATAGGGTAAAATATCCAAGACAGCCAAAGTCATACTCACTAAAATATAAGGGCCACAGAGTGGGGACTTGTCTATCTAATTTACCGCCTGTTTCCAGGAACTAGAACAATGCATTGCATATAATAGGTGCTGAACAAATATTAAATAATTTTTTCTAAAAATATTCAGGGATCTTATCTCAGCCTTTTTATTTACCCCAAAATCACATTCATATCTATGTACTTTCCACAGGTCAGAGAGGCTGAAAAAAATGCGAGATAGAGGTTGGGGTATGAGTGTTCACAGAAAAGGAAGGAACCTATATCCTCTCTCTGATTGGTATTAGTGGTAGAAAACCTAAAAATGGATACATGCACATTACATGTTATAAGAAGCTGTGGCCGAGAGTGGCAGAAGCAATAAAGAGAAATAGATCAATTATTGAAATGGCAGAGGAAAAAGGTTTCATGATTATACTAGCCTGACAGAAAACATATCAAATTCAGAAGTATTTACACCAAAAAGAAGTCCAAAGAAAACCAAAGCCCTCCAAGCTGCAAACTCTAAAAACTTGGGAGCTCCTGGCTCTTCACCTCAGGGCCTCCATTCCTAACATACCCTGGCCACTGAGTCCACCCCCAGTGACAGTAAGCTGGTAAATAAATGTGCTCCTACTACAAGAAAGGCAATAGGAATAAAGTAGAAATCTATTAATGCTACCACAACTGGGAGTGGCAGGGAAAAGGTGTGTACCTAGCCTCAAAATATAAATTTCCAATCTTTTCCCACAAATATACTGTGATACATCAAAGTCAGATTTTCCACATCCTATAGAAATCAAACTGAAATAGCTATCTGCTTAAAAAAGACTACTTCCAGTCACTATTTTTCATATATCAGGTATTGTATCAGAGTGGTTCTGACTTTTCCTATATCCCATTTCCTTCTCTGCTCCTCATAGATTTTTTAATACATGTATTTTAAATTTCTATGTTTCTTCTTATTGTATTTTTCCCATACCATTTACCCTTCATGCCCTCTTCCATATCTACTCACCTGTTTTTCAAAATTTTTAAAGAGGATTCAATGAGTGAATATATGTAAGGAGATTAGGACAGACAATGCCTGGCACATAGTAAGAACTTACTTATTTATATTGGGACAGTTAATCACCTCTTATTAGGGAAAAATTCTCTAAATTTAATTTTATGTTTCACTTATTTTTAATAGCATATTTTATTGATGATGCTTTTACAGTTGTCCTATTTTTTCTCCCCTTTATTCCTCCCCTCCTTGTACTCACACTCCTACCAGCAATCCCCCCCAAACACTTAGTTCACATCCATGGGTTATATATGTAAGTTCTTAGGCTTTACTACTTCCTATACTATTCTTAACCTCCTCCTGTTTACTTTGCACCTTCCATTTACACTTCTTATTCCCTGTACCTTTTCCCCCATCCACTCCCTGACATGTACCCACTGATAACCCTCCATGTGATCTCCATTTCTGTGATTCTGTTCCTGTTCTACTTGTTTGCTTAGTTTGTTTTCATTTTTGTTTTTAGGTTCATTTGTTGATAGTTGTGAGCTTGTTGTTATTCACTATTCATAGTTTTGATCATCTTCTTTTTCTTAGATAAGTCCCTTTGAAATTTCATATAATAAGGGCTTGGTGATGATGAAACTCCTTTAACTTGACTTTATCTGGAAAGCACTTTATCTGCCCTTCCTGCCCTGCCCTATGTACAGTGATCCCTCACCTATGGTGGGAGCTATGTTCCAGAGATCCCCACAATAGATGAAAATCCACGAAGTAGCGGCGTTATATTTATTTTATTATTTATATATATTTTAAGGCTTTATAAACCCTTCCCACACTCCTATAAACCTTGCCCACTCTCTTATTAACCTTTCCCACACTCTTATAATAAAAAAATTCATATGCCCTTAAACACTTTCTACACTCTTAAACCTACATAATTATAACAACACATAAAATTCTATATGGGTACAGTATACCGCAAAATCCCACAATATAGCAAAAACTCCGTGATACAGAATTAGATATATATATTTTTTTAAGCCCGCGATACAGTGAAGCCGCAATAAGTGAACCAGGATATAGCAAGGGATGACTGTAGGTCTCTGCCTTTCATGACTTTCAATACTTCTTTCTAGCCCCTTCTTACCTGTAGGGTTTCTTTTGAGAGATCAGCTGATAATCTTATGGGAACTGCTTCTCTTGCTGCTTTTAAGATTCTGTCCTTATCTTTAATCTTGGGCAATGTAATATGATGTGTGCCTCAGTGTGTTCCTCTTTGGATCTATGTTGTTTGGGACTCTCTTAGCTTCCCGGACTTCCTGGGAGTCTATTTCCTTTGTCAGACTGGGGAAGTTCTCCATTATTTGTTTAAGTTTTCAATCTCTTGCACTTCCTCTTCTACTTCTGCCACCCCTGATTCAGACGTTGGAATGTTTAAAGTTGCCCCAGAGGTTCCTATGCCTTTCATCATGTTTTTGAATTCTTGTTTCTTCATTCTGTTCCAATTGAATGTTTACTTCTTCCTTCTGCTCCAAATTGTTGATTTGAGTCCTGGTTTCCTTCTCTTCACTGTTGGTTCCCTATTTTTATTTCACTTTGCATACTCTTCTCTTTTTCCTCTGTTTTACAACCATACTCAACCATTTTCTATGAGCATCCTGATTAGCAGTGTTTTGAACTCTGCATCTGATAGATTGGCTATCTCTTCATCACTTAGTTCTATTTTTGGAGTTTTGATGTGTTCTTTCACTTGGGCCATATTTCTTTGTCTCAATGCATCTGTTATAATGTAAGGGGGAGCCTTAGATATTCACCAGGGTAGGGCAACCCACTTCACAGTGTTGTGGAGCTGTATGTGTGTGTATGTGGGGGCGGGGTTCAGAGAGGTAAAAATGCCACTTGCTTGGCTCTTGGCCGGTTTTCAGTCACTTCTCCCACTACCCACAAGCAAATTGGGCCCTTCTGGTGCCGATTCCCAGGCAGGTGGGTTTGTGTACATTCCAGAACTCTGTGGGTCTCTCCAACAAAGTCTCCTGTGAGTGTGGGAGTTTGTCCTGCCACCTGAACCCCCAAAAGATTTTAGAATCAGAGGTTTTGAGGCTTTCTTCTTCAGCATTGGAACCCCATGTTGCACAGTCTGTCTCGCTCCCTAGTGTTCCTCCCAGTTTATCCACACACAAATGAGGGACACGGACTACCAGGTCTACCAGCTGCTGCCTCTCTGGCCTGGTCCTCCAGCAATGCCGCCACCTAGCCGTGTGTCTTCTCCACCCCAGCTGTCTATTTCTGCCCCTACCAGTCTGAATGTCCTTCTTTAACTCCGTGGTTGCTGGACTTCCATAGAGTTCAATTTTTTGGCAGTTTTGGTTATTTTTTGTTTTTAAATTTTTTGTTGTCCTTCCTTTGTTTGTGCAAGGAGGCAAAGTGTATCCACCTATGCCTCTGTCTTAGCTGGAAGTGTACTTTTTTTTAATTACATAAAACAGTAATTTATTTTTTACATTTGTTAAAAGTTTTTCTAAAAAGATATTTGTTTCTACTTTTTTAGAAATGTTTTTATAAATCTTTTGGTCTACCTCAAAGGAATTGTATGGAATTAAAATAGCCAAAATTATTATTTATAAAGACTAGAACTAACCTTTGGGAATCTCAGAGTAATTTAATTTATAACTTTAACATGTTTAAAACAATCATCATTCAGAGTTCCCTTGCTATTTACAAACTTCACCTGTAACTTTCACTACCTAAGAAGCCTATCTGTTAGGTTTACATAACTTTTATTTAGCTTATTGATGAGTGCTCCATTAAACTGTCATCATTTAATGTAACTTCTGCTGTAAGAGTTGGATATACAATGAGATGTATGTGCAAACCCAATGACATCCAAGGACAAGACAAATGTAATCACCAGTCCAGCCTTTCTTATGCAAGAAAACACTCATATACTGGGGGAGTGGAGAAGATCTAAAAATGAAGAGTAAAGGTGTGATAAGTATCAATGAAGGGAATCCAGGTTAGCAAAGTGGCTGCTATAGAAATAACATGAGGTGATTAAAATAATTTGAAATCACAGTAATTGAAAAGTTTACTAGTTATATTAAGTCTAGAACATAACATGAAATTCCAATTCACTTTGAGAAAACTTATTTATAGCCAGAGACAAGAAAAAAGCCTTATGAAATAAAAAATCATTCCATTCCTTTTATCCCAAGTATCTACAAAAATGGACAAATCTTGAAAGTGTGTAACATTTGTTAGAAAATCTCATTATACTAAAATGACAAAAAAAATTCCCAGGTTAAAGCTTGGTGCCAAGTGGGTACTTGAAATATGGGGAGAGCCACTTTCTAAATTATGATTGCCTAACCACTATGTTCTACATCTGAAACTAATATAAAATAATACTGAATATCAACTATAATTAAAAATTATTTAAAAAATCAAAGGTTTGGTACCTGAAAACCCCAAAATGAAATGAACTTAAACTCTAATGAATAAGCCCACTAATGAAAGAACAGTCAGGAAATAATTATCACATTCACTAAAATAAAATACTAAAAAAAAGAATATCAATTCAATTTCCCACATCCTAAACTAGAAATGGTCGGTAATTCCATTAACTTTATGATTCAACAGGTTTGGCTGCCAATTCCTACCTGACCTAGAGATACAGAGTAACTTAAATAGAAAATAGCTTGTGTAACTTTTACTTTGCATAGCTGTGTAGGTATATTCTGAATCTTCTACCATAATACTCATGTGCCATCAGATTTCATGTAAAGCCAATGAACTGGCCTCTGTACAATTCTGCTATCTCCTTACTTTCTAACAAGCTCCTGAGTTCTGAAAGTGGTACTTTTCTTAGTTTCTTTTCTCTTTTTATTATATTCTAATTTGGGTACATTTTGTTTAAGTAGGTTCTTGGTAATTCTTCTCCTGGTGACTGGTTCAAAGATGTGCAGGCATACTCAGATTGGACCTACGAGGCACGGAAGATGGCTACGAGGAAGCCAAGGATCTCTTTCACTAAATAAGAACAACTGTCACTTCAGGTCATACTACAGTAAGAATGAAACAGATACATGGATGGCATAACTTGGATCTTTGATCATACCCTTAAGCCACTGAATCAACTAAAGTCTGCCCATTCTCTGGACATCTTAAGTAAGCTAATACAGTCTCATATGGTTTAAACGCTTTCAACTGGATTTTCTGTTACTTTGCTGAGTCACTCTGATCCAGTGTGGTGGTTAATTTTATGTGTCAACTTGGCTAGGCTATAATGCTCAGCTGTGTGGTCAAAACCAGTCTACCTATTGCTGTGAAGGTATTTTTATATGATTAATATTTACTCCTGGGAGGGATAATTTTTTTTATTATATTGAAGTGTTCTAAGGCTTCATATGAAGACAGATGCTTCAAATAACCTGCATTAAATTATATTTTAATATAATTGAAGAGTATTTTAACCTGTTTATAACCACAAACTAAAAATGTCATGCACTTATCTCAGATAAATTATGACATATAAAGCTCAGTGTCAAAAGGCTTGTTTCATGCATATAGCATTGAGTATACTAGGTCTACAAATCTGAGATTTTAAGTTGAACAGTCCTTAAAAAACTTCCATATATTCTAGTGAATACATACTATTTGATTAAATGTAAGTGAAAATCTCTTATTCTCACAAAGCAATATTGTGAGTGCATGACAACAAACCACTGATGGTTTGCCTTTCAAAGTCTAAGAACATTCAGCGGTAATATCACAGTGATCATTTAAAACATTAAGTTTGAATTCTGGTCAAGGTGGAGGCATAGGTAGAAACTCTCTGCTTCCTTGCACAACCAAAAGGAAGATAACAACCAATCTAAAATCAATAAACAACCAGAAGAGCCAGAAAATCAAACTGCATGGAACTCTGACAACCAAGGAATTAAAAAAATCAATCAGAACAATGAGACTGGTAAGACGATGGACAGAGGGCACCAGCCAGCCAAGAAAAACCCCAAGTGAGTCCAGTCGGCAGACCTTGGGAGCCGAGTTAGCAGCAGCATGGCGAAGGGCTGCAAAGGCAGGGCTGACTTAAGGGTACACTGAGTTGATATGGCGGTTGCTATAGCAGGAGAAACTCCCAGTCTCACACAAGAGTCCACTGGAAAGTACAGTAGACACAAGCAAGTGAGCTGCATTGTTCCCTGTCTGGCACCTCCCCCACAGGCAGTGCCACAGTGCAGCAAACAGGGGTGCCCTGCCCCAGTGAATTCCTAAGACCCCACCCCCTTACAACTTCTCAGGTATACCAAGACAAAGAAATATGACCCAAATGAAAGAAGAGCATAACCTCAGCAAGAGAACTAAATGATGAGGACATAGCCAACCTATCTGATGGAGAATTTAAAGCCCTGGTAATCAAAATGCTCAGATCTGATGGAGCTTGGTCAAAAAATGAAAAAAGAAATGAAAGATACCCAAAATGAAATAAAGCAAAATATTCAGGGAACCAACAGTGACAGGAAAAAAACCAGGACTCAAAGCAACAATTTGGAACAAAAGGAAAAAATAAACATCCAACCGGAACAGAATGAAGAAACAAGAATTTAAAAAAAAAAAAGGTACAGAGAATAAGTAGCATAGATGGTAGGTAGAAAATAGACAGGGGGAGGGCAAGAAGAGTATGGGAAATGTAGAAGCCAAAGAACTTATATCTATGACCCATGGACATAAACTAAAGGGGGTGAATGTGGGTGGGAGGGGGTGTGCAAGGTGGAGGGGAGTGAAAGGGGGGAAATGGGACAACTGAAATAGCATAATCAATAAAATATATTTTTTTAAAAAGTGAAGAGCATCTTACAAACCTCTGGGACAACCTGAAACGTTCCACTATCCGAATTATAGGGGTACCAGAAGGGGAAGAACAGCAGCAAAAAATTGAAAACTTATTTGAACAAACAATGAAGAAAAACTTCCCCAATCTGGCAAAGGAAATAGACCTCTAGGAAATCCAGGAAGCTCACAGTCCCAAAGAAGTTGTACCCAAAGAGAAACACACCAAGACACATCATCATTAAGTTATCCAAGAGTAAATATAAAGAGAAAATCCTAAAAGAAGCAAGAGGAAAGGAAAGACTTACCTACCTATGAGAGCCCATTAGGCTATCAGCTTGATTTCTCAAAAGAAACCTTGCAGGGGTTTCTTTTTCAGAAACCCAAGAAGGGGCTGGAAAGAAGTATTTGAAGTCATGAAAGGCAAGGACCTACACCCAAGATTACTCTATCTAGCAAAGCTTTTCATTTAGAATGGAAAGGCAGATAAAGTGCTTCTCAAATTAGGTCAAATTAAAAGAGTTCATCATCACCAAGCCATTATTATATGAAAGGTTAAAGGGACTTGTCTAAGAAAAAGATAAAAAATATGAACAGTAAAATGACAACAAACTCACAACTATCAACAAATGAACTTAAAAAACAACAAAAACAAAAAATTAGCAAAGAACTAGAACAGGAACAGAATCAGAGAAATGGATATCACATGGAGGGATTTCAGTGGGGAGTGGGAAGGGAGGAATGGCAGGGGAAGGTACAGGGAAGAAGCATATTAGTAGGCATAAAATAGAAGAGGAGAGATAAAAATGGTATAGGAAACAGAGGACTCAAAGAACTTATATGCACAACCCATGGACATGAACTAAGGGGGCAGGGAACGCTGGAGGGTTGCGGGGGGCAGGACAGAGGGGGGATAAAGGGAGAAAAAATGGGAAAACTCTAATAGCATAATCAATAAAAAATACTTAAAAAAATAAAACATTAAGTCTTATAAAGTTGAAGTAATGTGAACACCTGTTTTCCCTATTTGTCAAGCAAAAAATACAAAACCTGACTGAATAAAAGAGAGGATCTATTCCAGAATATTAAGACCCAAGCTAAGTACAGTACCTGTTCTAATAAACACATACATTACTAAGAATACTCTGCAGCTCACTCTTGTATAGCAAAATGACAACTGGTAAGGAAAGTACGGACCCACATTCTAGATAAAGTTCCTTTTACGGAAGATCTACAGAAGCAAGCGCTGTCAGAAGTATACTAACCTCCCCTTTTTCCCTCAATAATCACCACCAAATTCCTTTACAGGAAGATTTCACAGAATGTCAGGAGATATCTAGGATATGCTAATATCAGGTTGAGAGACTCTAATTTACATCCTCAAACTGAATTATTTATGCGGGAAAGACAACTTTCCTCAAGGATCGAGTTGGCTTTTGCCTTCAAATTTTGACTGTACCTTGCCTACAATGGCACCAAGTAACACCCAAGGACTTTTAAAGAGAAAATTCCATTACTATCTCCTCTGTTTTAAGGTTTAATTTTTTTATATTTAGAGAGGGGGGAAGGGAAGGAGAAAGAGAAGGAGAGAAACATCGATGGATTGGTTGTCTCTCCCACACCTGCAACTGGGAACCTGGCCTGCAACCCAGGCATGTGTCCTGACCAAGAATCAACTAGTGACATTTTAGTTCACAGACTGGTGCTCAAGCCCCTGAGCCATACCTGCCAAGGCTCCATTACTTCTTTTCTTTATTGAGAAATGTTTTTTTTTTCCTACTCCTTATTTTACAGTACTTTGCGTCCATCTGAGCCAGAACATTGTCCATTTCCTTTTCCTGTTTCCTTTGTCTGCTCTAAATGACTGCTTTCAAGTTATCTTCTTTTTCAAGTCCCAACTCCTTCCTGCTTATTTCTACTTCTTTAGCCAGTTCCTGAGCCCTCCTCTTCCTAGCATTCATCTTTTGTTTCAGTTCTTTGACAAAGGCATAAGGATGGGACCTCTCCAACACCAATGGCTTGCTAAATAATGTTTCTTATCCTGGGATCCAATGTGCACTGCACATATAGCAGACTCCATGATCTGATCCATGTCCCCTCTGAAGTACAGATAGGCCTGTTTACTATCAGCCAGCTCTTCTTCAGAACCTTGGTGTGTCTTCTCAAAAGTCCGAATGCCTTCTAGAGGTATCTTTTTATTTTTTTATTTATAAAAAATATTGTATTTATTTTTAGAGAGGGGGAAAAGCAAGGAGAAAGAGAGGGAAAAAAATTGATGCATGCACAAGAGAAACATTGATCAGTTGCCTCTCACATGCCCCCAACTGGGGACCTGGCCCACAACCCAGGCATGTTCCCTGACTAGGAATGGACCAGTGACCTTTCAGTCCCAGGCCAGCTTTCAATCCACTGAGCCACACCAGCCAGAGCTAGAGATATCTTTATAAAGCATAACCTCCAATATATCTCCCAGACCCAATCTTGGCTGTGCACACAATCAGAATCCTCATCCACTGTTCCCTGCTCGTCATACACACACTCTGCTCTTTGTCCCTCAAAATGCATAGACTTTTCTAAGAATCTGAAAGTAGCAGGTGGTATCCTCCTTGTCATAGTCACCCACCCAATCCAGATGCACTTGAGGGTGTGGTAGCCGTGTGGGACCTGCCTCACACCACACACTGAACATTCAGTACAAGTCGGCAATGCTGAGCACACCCTCATGGCCAGCAGAGGTGCAGAGCTGGCGGCAGCCTCCTTAAGGTCCCAGGGACACTAGAGCTAGATAGAGCTCTGAAACTGCTTCCTTGCCCAGTACAAAAAGCCCAGATGTGATTAACATTCAAGTCAGTAGACTCTGAGGTGCACATTACCCTCAATAATGTTGAAGGCCTTCAGAGAAAAGACTAAGGTCCCTTGAAGAAGGAATTTTGACTGCCTTTGAACTCAAGAATACAACATCAACTCCTACCATTGTTTCCAGCTTACCAGTCAGCCTTACAAATTTCAGACTTGCCAACCTCCACAATCACATGACCCAATTTCTTAAAATAAATCTCTCTATATATGTATATATCCCATTGGTTTTACTTCTTGAAGCAATAAAAATAGTTTTCCTGAAGTTTATTACATTTTAGCAGGGAAAATAAATTTTTACAACTCTGACATGTTAGCAATAAACTGCACATATTTAGAAGGTACAATTTAAGTAGTTTTCACAAAGTATACACCTCTGAGACTGTGGCTACAATTAAGATAATAATAATATTCCTCTCCCCCAAAGATTTCTTTATGCTCCTGGAATACATTTTTAATACGAAGACTGAAGAGTTATTTACGTATTCCTTTGTAAACTTTCTCCAGTTCATAATATGAGGGGGCACCCCAAAAATCTCAGAATTACTTTCTGGAGGGGGGATCCCCTTACAGTACAGGCTTCCCCTGCTAGCAGAGTGTTCTAGGAACCCATCTGTATCAGTGTACCAGCTAGCATTGTTGTAAGAGGCTGCATTCGGCCTCGGTGAATTTTTTTTGAAGACTCTTTAGACACGCGTGCCTACTTCATGAGTGATTTATGAGCACACCTGCCCACACCATACTGAATGCTCAGCAGTTTTTGACTGAAAATAGCATGACCCTCATGCCCCATCCTCCCTATTTACCCGGTGTCAACTCAAAGTGACATTTTTTTTGTTTCTCCAGATGAAAAAAGTCCTCAACAGGAAATGTTTTGCTGATGTGGAAGAGGTGAAACAAAAATCAGTGAAAACACTAAAAAGCATCAAAATTGACAACTTCAAAAACTATTTTGAGTGGTAGGAAAAACATCACAATAGGTGTACCGCATCAAATGGAGAGAGTACTTTGAAGGTGACTGAAACTTTTTCCCTTTTTTTCGTCCTTTTTTGTGGGGGAGATGGTGGGTGGTGTGCTGGTGGTGGTGGGAAAGGTGACTAAAGTTTAAACACATAAGAATAAATACACAATTTTTTATAAATAAATTGTTTTGGGGGGTCCCTCTCACAGAGTGAATAATTTTCCTTATCATTGAACTTTTACATAATTCTAATGGCCATATAGTATATTCCACAGTAATAATATGCTACAGTTCTGTTCAATAAATCTATTGTTAGATATTTATTTCTAAAGTTCTGCAATTATAAGCAAACTATAAAGAACATTCTTATAGGTTTATCTATGAAAAGATTACTTCCTTACGTTTCTAAAAATAAATTGCCGAATTAAAGCATATTACATTTTAAAGAAATAATTATTTTATCAACAAATGTTTATGCATCATTATGTGCCAAACACCACACCATGCCCTTAAA
This sequence comes from Trachops cirrhosus, assembly GCA_028533065.1. Lineage (NCBI taxonomy): Eukaryota > Metazoa > Chordata > Mammalia > Chiroptera > Phyllostomidae > Trachops > Trachops cirrhosus. Next base: position 48,100,694 of record CM052549.1, on the reverse strand, counting down.
TACTCTCTGAAATTTATACCAATTTTCACTCTCATATGTTACATGAATAATACCTGTGTATGATCCCATACACTAACCATGCTTTAAAAAAAAACCCTGCTCTTCCTCAAATGATCCTTAATATCATTTCAGTCAAATCCCTATAAATAAGTTTTCATACCTCATATTTTTCTAATTGCATGATAATAAGCAAGATTTTTTTAAGGGGACGGGACAGAAGAACTTAACAACCAGAAATAAAAATGTAATATAAGGCTGCAAAAATTAAAACAACATGGTATGGTAGCAGGACACACAAAAGGATCAATAAAATAGGAGAGCCCAAAACATGTGGGAGTTCTATATAGGTAAAAATTGGCAGAACAGAGTAAGATAAAAATAAAAGATTTAAATATCTATATGTTTTTAAAACTAAAGTAGAAGTTGAAAAAATACCGAAAAAGTCATAATTTTCCAGAGGGATGAGACTTAGTAAGTTTGAGACAAACCACTTTCCCTCCAAAAAACCTCAAAACCAACCAACATGACTGACCACATACAAGATTTAGAGTAACAAAGAACAGAGAAAAACAAAGTTTCGGGCAAGCAACAGAAATGGGAAATATTATGTGAAACACATGAAGAAAGTGATATGTGAAACACATGAAGTAATAAGCATTAGTATCTATCTTTTAATATAAGTCTCAAGTCCATAAGAAAATATCAGAGGAACAGGCAATTCACAAAATAGAGAAAACTTAAAACTCATAAAACTTATAAACTTACTACTCATAAAGTAAACTTATTACTTTAAGTAAAGTAATATTACCTTATTAAACTTACTACTTTATGAGTAATAAGTATTAATTTTTCTTATCAGATGGACAAAAAACATAAAACCCATAATATACTGTATTTCAATAAACTAGATATTCACACAAAATTTTCGTTAAGACTATAAATTGGTATAAGCTTTCTTATAAATTAATTTGGCTGTAACTATCAACATTAAAAAAAAGATATCATTTAACCTAACAATTTCACTTTTAAGAAAGTATCCTACAGAAAGACCCAAACTACATGTAGATTTATATTTAATGATATTTGGTAAAGCACTAATAGTGAAAACTAAAAACCAATAACCTAAATATTCATCTACAGGAAAAAGCCTCATAAAAGAGAATATATCCAAATTACAAAACTGCAGAACACTATATTTTTTTTGTAAACTGGCTCCATGATAAACATAGACACCTATTTTGCAAAAACACACAAAAAATGTTTAGAAAGAAATTGAAAAAGGGGGAGAACCTCTGGTGTCTCTTCACACTGCCAGCCAAATGTCAGAGCATCTATGCATACAGGTCCTTTCTACTCATTTATGTTCTTTCTTCTATAGTTCAGTGTTTTAATTCAACCTGATGTTATTTTTATAATTTTAAAAAGAATTAGGACAGAAAAGTTCTTTTAAAAACACTACCCAGCCCTGGCTGGTGTAGCTTAGTGGATTAAGCACGGGCCTGTGAACCAAGAGATCACGGTTCGATTCCCAGTCAGGGCACATGCCTGGGTTGCAGGCCAGTTCCCAGCAGGGAATGCACAGGAAGCAACCATATATTGATATTTCTCTCTCCCTCTCTCCTTCCCTTCCCCTCTGAAGATAAATAAGTAAAATCTTTAAAAAAAAAAAACAACTACCCAGTATTTGACAGATAAAAATGTATTTAAATTACATTTCTTTTATTAGAGGATGAATTTTTTTTAATATTTACTGGAAATTACTGTATCTTATTACCCATTTATGTCTTTTTCTAGTAAACCTTTTATAAACTACAAAAGAGAACTGTGCCTATCTGTTTAAAAGAGCATTTATGCCACAGTTTGTGTCTCTTTTAAATATCAGATATTATACCTCTAAAGATGTGAAACCTGGCATAATACCCTCCAAATTCTAATATCTCACTTTCAACAGAGTTCTACACACAAGTTAAAAAATAAAAATAAGAAACTAAAAACTCTTATGTGGTAATTACAAGACAGATCAACTATTGTATTAAGTCTCCCCTGTAACATTAACAGTAACAACCTCGTACGTAGGTTGACATTATGGTAATAAGCATAAAGAAAAAATGGTCAACAATTAAAGAGGTAAAAATATGTCATATATTTATCTCATTTAAGCTTCACAATAATAAATAAAAATATTATCTCCTTGTAATACATGAGGCACAGAGACACTAAATAATTTGCTCATCCTCACACAACCACTAAATGATAAAAGTAAAAGCATACCCCAACCTGACTGTTCCATTCCTCTTTTCACCATAAAGAAACAGGAGTTACCGGTTTCCTGAGAGAGGACTAAAAAACCACAGAACAATCTAATAGCTCTCCTTTAGTTTACTGCCCTAAATGGTGATCTGCCTTTTCCCACTGCAGAAGTTAATACAGAATTCTCTTTATTGATGGCCATTAGTCTCAATGTGAGACCATCCACTTCTTCACTTCCACCTTCTATTCCCCATTTCAAACACAATGGGCATCTATTTTATTGCCTGTTACTGAGTTTCTGTCACTCGATTTCCTTCTCCCAGCCTGGGGTTTGATCCAGCCAATGAGCTCACTTTTTAACCAATCACAGCTAGTGTGTTTAACCAATTAATCACAGCTAGTCAGATGTAACTGAACTTTTTTCATTCTTCTTGACAACTTTTACTATGAATAATTAGAGACTACTTCTAAGCTTTCAGAAAAAAAAATTTTAACTTCTGATGTCTGATCTCCACATAAATTTCATTAAAGGACTAAAACTGAAATATTAATATCTCCCAAACCTCCATCCTCTCTGCTTAATTATAAACAATTACACTGCTGATTTATTTCTGCCTTCACAATCTACCAACAAGCTGTAATGGCAGCAAATTTTACTGTGTACTTATTATGCACAATATTCTAGACTAAGTGTTTCATATGCATTATTCATTTAATACAACAAATCTATGAGTTAGGTAATATTACATTTTTCAGATGAGGAAAACAGAGAGTATGTAAAATGGAAGAAGCAAGAATTCAAACTATACTCTTAACCACTACACATACTTCCCATTACTATTACCTTATCACACCTGCCTCAAAAGAACCTTCTTATTCAGCTATTTAGGAAATATTGCTAGGAGAAACTCGCCCCTCCCCGACCCCCTTTCTATTCCCACAACCCCTTCCCTACTTTCCCACAGATTCCTTTTCCTTTAAACTCCTAGCAATCCTTTGCCATAGGTCATCTCCTGATAGGCATCTATATATTCTGATTCCTCTGTGTTCTTTAAACTTCAAATTTCAACAAAGGGTACTAACTCTATAGTTCCTTGTGACCCAGAGAAGAAAGTCATTCCTGTAACATTTCATTTTTATTCCTTGAAAAACATTATTTGCTATATTTCACTAATATAACTACAGCACTTTCCTATATCTTTTACTGTATATGTGAAACTCACAACCATAAAAGGTTCATTTGGTTATTCTAGAACAGACTACAATCTGTTTTATAAATACTTTTCTCCTCAATTCAACTCAACATTTACTGAACACTAACATAAGAAACACATGGAAAACAGGAAACCAGATGGCAGAATAGTGTTTACATAAATTACTCAAAATATGAACACTCTTACTATGTAAAAAATTTTTTAAATCAATTAAGAAAAAAACTAGTACCCTAATAAAAATGGGCATATGACATAAACAGGTATCACACAGATAAAGAAATATAAATGGCAGCTAAGCACAAGAAACCATCCAATCGCCATAGTAATAAGAAAGAATTATTAAAAAGACAGAATAAAAGTTTTAATCTATCGAATTTGCCAAAGATCAAATAAAATTACTATAAATGCTGGTTGAAATATACAACAAGCACTTCAGTATTGTTTTTAAAGGAAAAGTTAATATTTCTGTTCCTTGGCATATTATTTAAGGTCAAGCACCATTTTTGGCCCTAACCTGCCTCTCCTCCCCGCAACAGTAAGCCATTTAAATTTACAGTGTTTTTCATGAGAACACAAAATTCTTGGGAGCTAGCTGGGGATTTTACTTTTCGTCTTAAACAGCTTTATTGAAATCTACTGTATTTTGCCATGTATAATGCAATCCCATGTATAATGTATGCCCATGTTTTTGGCCCTAACTTTCAGGAAAAAAATCTTTCATTTTAATTTTTTAATACAATTTTTTATTTAAGTTTAGAAATAAAACAAATTATTGTTTCCAGAGTATTTATTTTCATACAGATATCATTATTGTTTTCTAGAGTTACACTTTTAATGCATAAACATAAACAGAAGAATTAAAAACATGTATAAAGATACAGAAGTAGGACAACCCATGTATACTGCGCATCCTTATTTTTCCCTCAAAACTTTGGGAAAAGAGTGTGCATTATACACAGCAAAATACAGGTGATTCACATACCATACATTCATCCATTTAAAGTGTACAATTCAATTGGTTTTAATGTATTCACGGAGTTATGTGACCATCACCACAATGAATTTTAGAGTATTTTCATCACCTCAAAAAGAACCTTGTACCCATTTATAGTCAGTTTCCACTTAAAATCCCCCTGCAAGTCTCTGGCAATCAATGACCAATCTACTTTCTGTCTTTATGGGTTTGCCTATTCTGAACATCTTATATAAATGGAATCATACAGTACAATCTTTTGTAACTAGCTACTTTCACATAGCATAATGCTTTTAAGGTTCATCCATATTGTAGCATAGGCAACACTTCATTCCTTTTTAATTTTTAAAAACAGTGGTGAAATATACATAAGAAAATTTACCATCTTATTTTTAAATGTGCAGTTTACGAGCATTAAGTACATTCACACTGTTTGCAACCATCACCACCATCTATTTTGAGACCGCTTTTCATCTTACAAATATGAAGTTCTGTACCTATTGAACAGTAACTTCCCATTCCTCACTCCCTCCATCCTCAGTAATCACCATTGTATTTTCTGTCTCTATGAATTTCACTACCTCAGGTATCTCACATAAGTAGAATCATACAATGTTTGTCCTTGTGACTGGCTTATTTCACATAGCATAATGTCCTCAAGGTTCATCCATGTTGTAGTATTTCACGGGATTGCTTTCCTTTTTAAAACTGAATAATACTGCACTGTATGTATATGCCACTATTTGCTTATCAATTCATCTGTCCAAGGACACTTGGGTTGCTGCCACCTCCTTCCTGGCTATTTTAAGTAATGCTGTTGTAAACATGGAGTACAAATAACTTCAAGATGCTGCTTTCGATTCTTTTGATTTAAAGATTCTATCGAATCTTTAGAGATTCGATAACTCTACTTTGAATTTTTGAAGAATTGCCATATTTTTCACAGTAACTATGTCATTGTACAGCCCAGTGGCAAAAGAATAAGGGTTCCAATTTCTCCACATCCTTTCCATCACTTGATATTTTCTACTATTGCTTTTATTTTTGATAGTCATTTTAATGGTTATGAAATAGTAACTCAATACCAATAGTGGTATTGATTAGCATTTCTCTAAAGGTTAGTGATGTTGAACATCTTTTCATGTGTTTAATGTCTATGTAAGTCCTTTACATTATTGTTGTTGGGTTGTAGTTCTTTATATAAACTGGATGTGAACCCTTTCTTATCAGATATACGATAAGCAAATATTTTCTCCCATTATCATGGGTTGCTTTTTTTACTGATCGGTACTTTGATTCATATTTTACTTTTGATGCAGTCCAATTTATCTATTTTATTGTTGCCTGTGGTTTTAGCATCATACCTAAGAAACCATTGTCACTTCTAATGTCATGAAGTTTCCCCATAATGTTTTCTTGTTCATAGTTACGTAGTTCTGACTCATAAGTCTAGGTCTTCAATCATTTTAAGTTTTAATTTTTAAATTTTAAGTCAATTTTTGTATATGGTGTTAGGTAAAGGTCCAACTTCATTGTTTGGCATGTACATATCCCATTTTCCCCACACCACCTGTTGAAACTGAATTCCTTAGCACTCTTGTCAAAATCATTTGACCATATACACAACAGCTTATTTCTGGGTACTCTATTCTGTACCACTCTTCCCTATGTCTGTGTTTCTGCCGGTATTGCATTATTTGATTATTGTAGCTTTGCAGTGAGTTTTAAAATCAGAAAGTGTGAGATCTCAAACCTTGTTCTTCTATTTCAAGATTACTTTCAGTTTGCAAGTCTTTCATCTCCTTAATTTATTCCAATTTTATTACTTTAATACTATTATAAATGGATCTTTCTTTTGATGCTATTATAAACAGGACAGTTTTAATTTCTTTTTCAAATTGCTCACTGTTGAGTACAGAAAGACAATTTTTGAATGTTGATTTTGTGCCCTGCAACCTTTCTGCGTGCTTTTATTAATTCTCACTTTTTTTGGTATGTGGACTCTTTAGGATTTTCTACATATAAGCTCATGTTATCTATGAACAGAAATAACTTTATTTCCTCCTCTCCAATTTGAATGTCTTTTTCTTGTTTAATTCCTGACTACTCACCTCCAGCATTATGTTGAATAAAAGTTGACAAAAGCAGGTATCCTTCTCTTCTACCCGATTTTATAAGAAATTCTAATTTTAGCTGAGAATGTTAGCTGAAGACTTTTCGCATATTAATATGGCAATTAATGTTGATATGGTTTCCTTCCATTTCCAGTCTGTTGAAGTGTTTTTATTGTGAAAGAGTGCCTAACTTTGTCAAATGCTTTTTCTGCCATATATTGAGATGGCCATGTGATTCTGTCCTTAATTCTGTTAATGTATATTAAGTAGTACATTATATTGTAGTATATTACACTGGTTGATTTTCATATGTTCAGTTATATTTGCATTCCAGAAATCTCACTTGGTCATAATGTATTAATTCTTTTAATAAACTGCTGAATTCAGTTTGGAAGTATTTGCTAAGAGTTTTTGTGTAAATATTCACCAGGAATGTTGCTCTGTAGCTTTTCTTGTAGTGTCTTTGCCTGGTTCCAGTATCAAAGTAATGCTGGCCTTACAGAATGAGCTGGTAAGTGTTTCCTCTAGTTCAGTTTTTCTGAAGAATCTGAAGAGCATTAATTATTGCTCTTTAATTTAATTATATCTGGTATTAATTCTTTAAATGGTAGAATTCATCAGTGAAGCCATATGGTTCTGGACTTTTTTCTGTTGGAGATTTCTGATTATATATTTATCTCCTTCTAGTTATAGGTCTGTTGAGATTTTCTATTTCTTCATGATTCTTGGTAGGTTGTTTTTATGAATTTGTCCATTTCATCTAGGTTATCCAATTTGTTGATTTTAGTTAATTCCTTAGATTTTATCTATTCATCAGTTGATGGACATTTAGGTTGTTTGTCCTTTTTGGCTATTATGAATTATCCTGCTATGAACACTGGTATGGAAGTTTTTCTGTGGACATGTTTTTATTTCTCTGAGATATATCCCTAGGGATAGGAAGTTCTAGGTCATGTGGTAACTCTTAAAATTTTGGCAAAATGCCAGACTGTTTTCCAGTGTGGCGGTACCATTTTACAATCCCATAAAAAATATATACAAGTCCTCCAATCTCTCTACATCTTTTCCAACAGCTATCAGTATATTTTTGTTATGGTTATCTTACAGCCTACAGAGTGTGAAAAAGTGTTATCTCTTTGTGGTTTTAATTTGCATTTCCCCAGTGGTTATGATGTTAAACATCTCAAGTGCTTATTGGCTGTCTGCATATTTTTTTCTTTTAAGAAATGTCTATTCAGATTCTGTTTACTTTTTAAGAAGGTTTTCTTTTGTAAATTTAGTTTTAAAGAATTCTTTATGCTGTTGACCCTGGAACAACATGGGTTTGAACTGCATAGGTCCAGTTATACAGGGATTTTTTCAATAAATACTTGTACTGTTTTCAATCTGCAGTTTTGGAGATCTGACTGTATGCACTGATCTATGCCATTTTACATAAGGAACTAAGCATCCACGGATTTTGGTGTCACAGGGTATCCTGAAACCATGCCCCACAAATACTAAGGAACAACTTAAGCTTTTAGGGAGTTAATAATTATATGTGGATTTTCAACTATGTTTGGGGTCAGTATCCCTAACCCCTGCATAGTTCAAGGGTCAACTGTACATTCTAGATACAAGTCCCTTATTAGACAGTGATTTTATAAATGGTTTCTCCTTTGATGATTTGTCTCTTTACTTTCTCAGTAGTGTCCACTAGAAAATAAAAGGTTTTAATTTTTTAAACTTTTTTAAAAAGAATTTATTTTTAGAGAGGGGAAGGGAAAGAAAGGAGAGAAACATCAATGTGTGGTTGCCTCTCAAGCGCCCCCTACTGGGGACCTGGCCTGCAACCCAGGTAAGTGCCCTGACTGGGAATCAAACCAGCAACTATTTGGTTCAAAGTCTGGCACTCAATCCACTGAACCACAGCAGCCAGGGCAAAGGTTTTAATTTTGATGAAGTTCAATATATTATATTTTTGATCAATGACCTTTATTCTGCCTTCCTTAAATGTCATAACTAAAAAAGACTTTGGCTAATCCAAGGTCACAAAAAGTTACTCATTTTTGTATGAGACTTTTAGTTTTAGCTCTTAATCAGGCCACTGATCCATTTTGAGTTAAATATTGTGTTCGGTGTTGGGAAGAGGTCCAATTTCCTTCTTTTGCATGTGGACATCCACTTGACACTGCACTGACTACTGAAGAGGCTCTTATTTTCCACTGAATTGTCCTGGTATCTCTTAAAATACCATAAATGCAAGCGCTTATTTCTAAACTCTCAATTCTATTACACTGATTTATATGTTTATCCAAACACCAACACCACAGTTTTGATCACTCTAGTTTTGCAGTAAAATCTGAAATTAAGAAGAATGAGTCCTCTAACTTTGTTAAAAAAATTTGGGGGGGCTAATTTCTCTCTCTTGAATTTTCACATCAATTTTAGGATCAGCTTGTTAGTTTATGAAAAAAAGCCAACTGGGATTTTGACAAGAGACTGCACTGAGTATGGAGGTCCATGAGCATGAAATGTCTTTCCATTTATTAAGGTCTTCTATTTATTTCAATGATGTTTGTAGTTTTCAAGTATAGGTCTTACAGTTCTTTTGTCAATTTATTCCTAAATACTTTATTTTTTTAAGATTATAATACATTAAACTTTTCTAATTTTTTAATTATCATGCTATTAGAGTTGTCCCAATTTTTCCCCCTTTGTCCCCTCCACCTGATACTCCCCATTCCCTCCAGCAATCACCCCCTTAGTTCATACCCATGGGTCATGCATGTAAGTTCTTTGGATACTCTACTTCCTATATTGTTCTTAACATCCCCATCTATTTTGTATGTACCAATCTGAACTTCTTAATCCCTGCACCTTTACCCCCAACCCTCCCCTTGCCCCCTCCTGATAACCCTTCAAATGATTTACCTATCTATTATTCCATTTCTGTTCTGCCTGTTTGCTTCATTTGTTTTTTAGATTCAATTGTTGATAGTTGTGAATTTATTACCATTTTATTTATTTTTTTAAAAGATTTTATTTATTTATTTTTAGAGAGGGGAAGGGAGGGAGAAGGAGAGAGAGAGAGAAACATCAATGTGTGGTTGCCTTTCATGTGGTCCCCACTGGGGACCTGGCCTGCAACCCAGGCATGTACCCTGACTGGGAATCGAACATGCGATGCTTTGATTCGCAGCCCACGCTCAATTCACTGAGCTATGCCAGCCAGGGCTTTTATTACCATTTTAATGTTCATAGTTTTGATCATCTTCTTTTTCTTAGATAAGTCCCTTTAACATTTCATATAATAAGGGCTTGGTGATGATGAACTCCTTCAGCTTTACCATGCCTGGGAAGCACTTTATCTGCTCTTCAATTCTAAATGATAGCTTTGCTGAATACAGTAATCTAGGTTGTAGGTCCTTGCTTATCATCATTTTGAATACTTCTTGCCAGTGCCTTCTAGCCTGCAAAATTTCTTTTCAGAAGTCAGCCGGTAGTCTTCTGGGAACTCCTTTGTAGGTAACTATATGCTTTTAAGATTCTTTATCTTTAACCTTTGGGATTTTAATTATGATGTGTCTTGGTGTGGTCCTCTTCAGGTTCATCTTGTTTGGTACTTTCTGTGCTTCCTGGACTTGTATGTCTACTTCCTTCATCAAATTAGGGAAGTTTTCTTTCATTTTTTTCAAGTAAGTGTCCAATTTCTTGCTCTTTCTCTTCTCATTCTGGCACCCCTATGATTCAAATGCCGGCACATTTGAAGTTGTCCCAGAGGCTCCTTAGCCTATCCTTGTTTTTTTTGTACTTTTTTCTTGCTGTTCTGATTTTTTTTATTCCTTATATGTTCCAAATCATTGATTTGATTCTCAGCTTCATCCACTCCACTGTTGGTTCCCTGTAAATTTTCTGTATTTCACTTACTGTAATCTTCATTTTTGCCTCGGTCTTAATTATGCTGTTGAAGTACCCAGTGAGGTCCTCGAGCATCCTAATAACCAGTGTTTTGAACTCTGCATCTGACAGATTGCTTATCTCCATTTTGTTCAGTTCTTTTTCTGAAGTTTTGTTGTGTTCTTTCATTTGGGCCATATTTCTTAGTCTCTTCATTTTGGCATCCTCCCTATGTTTGTTTCTATGGGGGACCCCTATCATTCAGGGGTTCCCAATTCCCAGGCCACAGGCCGGTACCCAGTCTGTGGCTTGTTAAAAACTAGGCTGCTCAGCAGGATGTGTGTGGCGGGCTAGCAAGCAATGCTTCACTCACGTTACCACCTGAGCTCTGCCTCCTGTCCAAACCCGACCTGTGGAAAAACTGTCTTCCACAAAACTGGTCCCTGGTATCAAAATGTTGAGTACCTCTGTATTAGGCAGAACTGCTTTGCCTCCATCTTAGTAGTGTGGCCTATTGTAGAAAAGCACACCAGTTAGGTGGTTGGGGCAGAGCCTTAGGTAACCACCAGGGAAAGGCAACTGCATGAACTAGGTTGATGGAGTCTCCAATATGGTGTTGCTGCTCTGTGACTCTGTGTGGGGGAGGGCTCAGAAAGGGGCCAATGCTGATGCCTGGCTCTGGAGTTTTGTCCCGGAGGAAGATGTCCCCTGGCACTTGCCCTGATACCAAACAGTTCAATTTCTCCCCGTATGCCACTGTTGCCCTTCCAGCTGCTGCCCTGGCATTGAAGCCTAGAGGGAGTGAGTCTGTCTAAGTCCCAAGTCTGCAGTGGAACCTTTAACAGGCGACTCGAAAATTTCACCACTTCTTCTGCCGCCCCAACCCTCACTGGTTTTTACAGTCATAAGTTATGGGGATTTATCTTCCTGGCAGTGCAACACTGGGCTGGGTAGCCTAGTATGGGGCTGGGATCCCTGGTTCCCAAGTTTGCCCTCCTGATTTTTATCCACCACATGCTCCTACCTGTCTGAAGAATGTGACTTCTTTAATTCCCTGGTTGTCAGACTTCAGTACAGCTCGATTTTCTGACAATTCTAGATGATATTTGTTTTATGTTCCAGTTGTAATTTTTGCTGTGGTTGTTCAAGGAGGCAAGTTGTGTTTATCTACTGCTCCTTCTTGACTAGAACTCTAAACTGTTTTCTTAATTTTGCTTTGGATTGTACATTGTTAGTATATAAAACTAAAACAGATTTATGTATATTCCTCTTGTATCTTGCTACCTTGCTAAACTCATTTATTAGTTGTAAGAGTTTTTTTAATGAATTCCATAGGATTTTCAGTGCTGTGTGTACATAGATACAAACACACAAACTAATTAAAAACACTTTTACTTCTTCCTTTCATATCTGGTTACCTTTTACTTCATTTTCTTGCCTAACTGCCCTGGTGATATTGAACAGAAGTCATGAGAATAGGCATTCTTTTCTTCATAGATGTCCTATACAGGTTGAGGCAATTCCTTTTTATCTGTAGTTTGTTCTATTCCCAACCTATATTTGAGAATGTAAATTGGCACAACCTTTCTGGAAAATTTGGTGATATATGTCAAGAAAGTTCAAAGTTCAAATCCTTTAACCTTGTATTTTTTTTTTACTTTTTATTAGAATTTATTGATTTATTTTTAGAGAGAGGAAGGGAAGGAGAGAGAGAGAAACATCAATGTGTGGTTGCCTCTCATGTGGTCCCCACTGGGGACCTGGCCTGCAACCCAGGCATGTGTCCTGACTGGGAATCGAACCTGCGATGCTTTGGTTCGCAGCCTGCGCTCAATCCACTGAGCTACGCCAGCCAGGGCTAACCTTGTATTTTTATATAATAATTTGAGGGAGTAATCAGATGTAGATAAAAATTTTATGCATAATAACAGTGGAATGAAAGGAACTTGGGTCCAATGTCCATGTGTTCACTTGACTGCTAGGAATGATGGAATATCTGCCATTTAATTCTAGAACCTTTGTGAGTCACTACATAATTCCTAACCAAACGTATAATTCAAAGTTGGTCAGGACTTTTCCTAGCAAATAAAGTCCCTCTTTGTTTACAGGTATATGAATAACTGCACACCACTACCTGAATTTCCCAGTGTAAAATTTCAGTATAGGAAGCAGTAAATACCTGAAAGAACCTAAATATACAACAATGGAGAAATAAAACATGGTCCATTCCAGCGAGTGACAAATTATGAGAATTTAAATCTGTTACTTATGAAAGAAGCAGAATCTCAGTTTAGGACTAAATAATCATAAATGTGAGAAAAGACATACTGGGAAAATATACAGAAAAATTATACTGATAATATCTGGGTCATTTTATTTTCATCTTTATATTTTATTTTCCAAATTTATGAAAAGAAACATTACTTTTACAATTAAATAAAGTCTATACATTAATATTTTTCTTTTTCCTCCTCTGTCCCACACTAAAAGTTACTAATTTTACAAAGTAGCAATTTTCAACCTTTTTCATCTCATGACACATAAACTAATACTAAAATTCTGCAGCATACCAAAAACTGTATTTTTGCCAATGTGACCAAAAAAAAGAGGCATAATTTTGGTTCATTCACACCTATGAACTATTTGTTGTTATCTGTTGTCATTGTTTTATTTGGCAATCTAAGGAAAAAAAATTCTTGTGGCACTCTTGTTGAAAAATGGCTGCTACACAGTAATTTTAATAGTGCTACACAGGAAAAAGGGTAGTAGGATCTTAACACTAGAAATCTCTGGCCCGGTACCCTTAACTGGAAATTCATATAAAATTCCAGATACAAATGAAATGTACAAATGAGACTATTTTATAAGTTTTATCTTTTACATGCCATAATGAACAACACAATATAAGCAGTCCCCAGTAAATAAAAATTTCAATCCTGCCTCAATATGTGGCTGGAGACCCAATGTAACAGAAAAAATTATATTCTTAATAACCTGCAAGCTCATTCTTTTTTTAAGGTGGGGAAGAAAGAAGTTTACAGTTGGTAGAAACAGACTCCATAGCAAAGTTCTCTTGTTTATTTGGTAGGTTATATAGCCTCTATTATTCTAATTGTTTTCATTTCTTTTGAAACTCAACACCTCCAACTAACATTTTAACAATTAGATATAAACCAAATTAATAACAATAAGGAAAAACTTCTGAACAAAAATTAGTTTGTCATTCAAAATATTAATCTGATTTAGCTCTAACAAGTACTGATCCTTTTGATTCCCAGATACTAGATTGAGTCAGGGATCAGACATTATTTTTCTAAAATTCTAGCAATATTCAATAGAACTTGATGATTTCATAGAAATGTTCTACATAGCTGCCCTATCCAAAATGTAGTCAGCATCCAAGTGCAATCGAAAGGTGGCCAATGCAGTTAAGAAACTGAACTTCCCAGATCTAAGACCTGGTACAATAAACATTTTCAACTACAGAGCACATGAAAGGTGGCTAAAGCAACTAAGGAACTGAATTTGCCCAAGTCTAGGATCTAGTAAAATAAACATGTGAGTAGTAAAAGAATGTACAAGTCAATCAGTAATACTTCCTTCACAAAAATTTTATTAGCACATCTATATTGTGGAAATGAGTTCAGATTTTTAAGAAAGTGAGATAAGGAATGTCATTTTAAAACAAGATTATTTTTTAGGGGATATACCAATCAATCTTTCATTGCCTCATAAAACAAATTATGACAGCCATGAATTGGAATACACTTCTCTTTACCTATCCACATTGCATTTACCTTTACCATTATACTTATTTGACAGAAGCTTCCCACTTCTGCATTTCATTCATTCACTCACTCAAAATTTTAATAATCTGTGTGCTGTATACTACGAATATGAAGTAGAATAAAATTCAGACCCTGATCTCAGTGATTTCAATGGAAATATGGTATGAAAACATGACAAGTACGAATAGAAAAAACTAAGAACTCTGTATAATATGAAATGCAAATGCAGGGCAGCACCATGTGTGAATCAGAGACTATAGAGGAAGTAACGTTTGAGAATCTTCCCTCAATCATACAGTGATACCTTGCCAAAAGCACTTATTACAGAAAATTTTTTTCTTAATTTTTAGGAAACGTTGAAATTAAAAGATTACTCAACTTCTCACATTAAACAAATACTTGTAGAGCAATTATAATACTGGTTTTCGGTTCTTTAGGATATTATGTTAATTTTAAATGCCAAAATACTATTTTGTTTGAGTGATATTATTTCATTGTTTTATTTAATCTCAATACTGAAATACTTACATCTTGAGATGGAGATTTATGACTCATGTTTTTGCTTTATACATACACATATAAGTGCAAAACAAAGTCTACCCTCCCCAGAGAATTATAAACTGCATTAAAATTTTTAATTAAATATTATTAACTCATTGAAAAAGTATGTTTTTTAACAAATTTATAATCCTCAGTGAAAGGAATACACAAGAAAGTTTCCATTGCAAATTCACATGCTAGTTCAAAAACAGTGAAATATGAAAATGAGTACTGAAATTAATGCAAGTAATACATCCCACTCTCCTTCCATCCGTCAAGAAACTAAAGAACTAGAGGTACAAAATACTTTGAAACAAAACTCCCCCTTCTTAACAGTAAAAAGACTAAAAACAGACAAAAAGATTAAAAATCCCCTCAAAGTTATTAAAAAGAGATAGAACTCCCTAAAGATGAAGAAAAAAGTTTAGAATTAGTTTATCTCCTCTCCATTTCCCCCTATTGTTTCAGAAAAAAAAAAACCTTCATGATTTCTAAGGTTTTACACAAATATACACCCATTTAGTGATATCATTTAACCCTGTTTTCATAAGGACAATTTCTTTTTGAAGACCAAATAATATTTTTATTGACTTATTCATGATTTTTTTAAAAAGTTTCAAGTAGAGCCAAGTTTTTAAAAAAATTCACATATGCTGCTATTCCTTTTCTTTTTATCAAGGTAGTAAATGCTACTTATGACTTCTTAAAATTTACATTGTACTCCAACATATTAATACCCTGTCAACTGCAAAATACATTTACAGTGTAATTGGTCACCAAACTGGAGGGGAAAGGAAATATTACAATTGTGCAAATGGGTAAATATTGTCAGTAAGGCAGTATTCTTCAAGATGGTCATGGACCATCAAAATGCCTTACAACTCTGGAATGTCTGTACACTGTGACAAACATAGGTCAGCACACAGTAAATTCTAATATGTTCATTTTCTGACTCATCTGGTGAACTGGGAGTAGAAAGTTTGTCAAAGGCATTGTGCCCTCCCTCCCTTGTCTGACCAAACTTAAAGCAATCACATCCACTGCCAGGCCAGCAATAGCCTTGGCTGCTAGGAATAGCCAACTGAAAAATGACTCCAACAAAATCCAGCATTGAATTCTGTATTTTCTGTGATGTACATGCCTTCTCAATAGGCTAGTCCCCCTACAATAAGGGTTCCTGTTGTTAGAGCAAGTGCAGGGTCAAATTCATCAATAGCAAAACTCAGATGTGGCCTTTGTTTTTTTGCCAATCAGCAGTCCAAATGTCTGTGGCCATCACCTTCTGGATATCAAGTCAATCTATGTCTCTCATGGGAAAAGAATGAATATCATAATTTATTAAAAGAAAATGTTCAGAAGTATAAAGGACACATGAACAAAAATGGGGGGTGGAAATGGGAGGGAGGTAGGGAGGACTAGGGGGGTGGGCTGGGATGGGGGTAAAAGACAGAAAACTGTACTTGAACAACAATTAAAATAAAAAAAAAACAAAAGAAAATGCTCAGGAAGATCCATGTCTCTTAGACCAATGTACATACTTGGGGAAGAGGTACAGGGTTAGATTAAAAAAAATCACAGCTCCCGGGATGAAAAATCACAGTTCAGATGAAGTAGTGAGGAGTGTACTGATGTCAGTGTGGGCATCCCAGATCACACAAAGGTCTGCTGGACATTGCCTGGCATGGCCACTAACAGTACCAATTACCAAGCTGTGGGCTCCTCCCATCGTGATGCAGCTATAGCCATTTGACCATGCTCTACTAACTACCTCAGCAAGTTCCTGGTTGGCACTATCTATTGAGTGAGGATTCACTATCAGGTTGTTAGAGAATGGACTGCAACTCAAATCTCCAAAGTCTTTTAGGCAGCATCCCAAATTGGAGAACATTTTCATTAAGCAGCTCCTCTTACCACATTCCATTCCTCTTCTTTTTTGTCCCTGTGAGAATAGGAGTCCAATCACAGACACAGAGTGGACAGACCTTTTCAGGATGTAATATATTTGCATCTAGAGATGTGAGAGGTAGCTTCTTAGGGATAAGATGGGTAGTGTGAGCCATTGCCAAATAAGAGCTTATGCAGCCATTCTTATATAGC
The DNA here is from genome assembly GCA_028533065.1 of Trachops cirrhosus. Lineage (NCBI taxonomy): Eukaryota > Metazoa > Chordata > Mammalia > Chiroptera > Phyllostomidae > Trachops > Trachops cirrhosus. Next base: position 48,083,839 of record CM052549.1, on the reverse strand, counting down.
CAATGGCTTGTGTTATAATAATGCCCATGTTTAGCCCTGGCTGGTGTGGCTCAGTGAATTGAGTGCCAGCCTGCGAACCAAAGGGTCACTGTTCAATTCCCAGTCAGGGCACATGCCTGGGTGGCAGGCAAGGTCCCCAACAAGGGGCACATGAGAGGCAACTGTACACTGATGTTTCTCTCCCTCTCTTTCTCCCTCCCTTCCCCTCTCTAAAAGAAATAAATAAAATCTTAAATAAAAAAAGAGTAGTTAAAAAATGCCCATGTTTATATTTTTATAAGTTTATAGTTTACTGGATTTTGTGGCATTTATAATTTTCATATTAAAGATGTTTTAGATATTGTTTCACTTTTAAAGTGTTATGAATTCTCATATACAATTAAATCAAAGTTCCCACAGTGCCTTTCTGCTCCACCATGGCAATAACAATTAGTATAATGTCACAAAGGTAAAATGATCAGGATTAGAACCCAAGGACTCCAGATCTATTTTCCTTTTTACCAATTATGTTGCCTCATCATGATTCTCATCAAAATTAATAGAGTCATTAATTCTAACAGGTATCACCTCATATCTGTTAGAATGCCTATTATCATCAAAAAGGAAAGAAATAACAAGTATTGGTGAGGATGTGGATAAAAGAGAACCCTTGTGCACTGTTGGAGGGGATGTGAATTGCTGCATACACTATGGAAAACAATATGGAGTTTCCTCAAAAAATTAAAAATAGAAATATGATCTAGCAATTCCACTGCTGAGTATTCATTCAAAGGAAACCAAACAGTAACTCAAAAATATGTATGCAGCCCCATGTTCACAGCAGCATTACTTGTAATAGCCAAGGCACGGAACCAACCTAAGTGTCCGATGAAGGATGAATGATTAAAGAAAATGTGATACATACATATATACACACATAATGGAATATTCAGCCATAAAAAATAGGGAAATCTTGACATTTGCTATAATACAAATGAACCTTGAGGGCATTATGCTAAGTAAAAGATAACTTAGGTTGTCATGGGAGGGGGTGGGAGGTAAGTGAAATGGATGAAGGTAGTCAAAAGGCTCAAACTCCCAGCTATAAAATAAATTAAGTCATGGGGATGTAATGCACAGCATAATGACTATAGTTGATAATACTGTACTGTATATTTGAAAGTTGCTAAGACACTAAATCTCAAAAGATCTCATCACAAGAAAAAAAACTGTAGCTTGAGTGATACTGACTGGATTTACTGTGATCATTTCACATGTACAAATATTAATTGTTGAAACTAATATAATGTTATGTCAATTATATCTCAATGACTTTTTTAATTAATATATTTTATGGATTATGCTATTATAGTTGTCCCATTACCCGCCCTTCATTCCCCTTCCCCCTGAACACCCTCTCCCACCCACATCCCCCCCCTTTAGTTCATGTCCATGTGTCATAAGTTCTTTAGCTTCAACATTTCCCATACTATTCTTGCCCTCCCCCTGTCTATTTTCTATCTACCATTCATGCTACTTATTCTCCGTACCTTTTCCCCCTCTCTCCTCTTCCCACTCTCCTGTTGCTAAACCTCCATGTGAGCTCCATTTCTGTGGTTCTGTTCCTGTTCCAGTTGTTTGGTTAGTTTGTTTTTGTTTTAGGTGTGGTTGTTCATAATTGTGAGTTTGCTGTCATTTTACTGTACATGTTTTTTATCTTCTTTTTCTTAGAAAAGTCCCTTTAACATTTCATATAATAAGGGCTTGGTGATGATGAACTCCTTTAACTTGACCTTATCTGAGAAACACTTGATCTGCCCTTCTATTCTAAATGAAAGCTTTGCTGGATAGAGCAATCTTGGATGTAGGTCCTTGCCTTTCATGACTTGGAATACTTCTTTGTAGCCCCTTCTTGCCTGTAAGGTCTCTTTTGAGAAATCAGCTGACAGT
>CM052549.1:48063988-48081810 GCA_028533065.1 Trachops cirrhosus | reverse complement strand
ATTTCCTTTGCCAGATTGGGGAAGTTCTCCTTTATTACTTGTTCAAATATCTTTTCCACCTGTTGTTTTTCCTCTTCTTCTGGTACTCCTATAATTTGGATGTTGGAACTTTGAAAGATGTCCTGGAGGTTCCTAAGCCTCTCCTCATTTTTCTGAATTCTTATTTCTTCATTCTTTTCTGGTTGTATATTTTTTTCTTCCTTCTTGTGCACTCCATTGACATGAGACCCATCTTTCATTTCATCACTATTGGTTCCCTGTGCATTTTCCTTCATTTTACTTAGTGTAGCCTTCATTTTTTCATCTAGTTTGTGACCAAAATCAACCAATTCTGTGAGCTTCCTGATCACCAGTGCTTTGAACTGTGCATCTGATAGGTTGGCTATCTCTCGGTCGCTTAAAAATTGGTTCTGGGGCTTTCAATTGATCTTCTGTTTGAGCCATCTGTTTTTTTTTGTTTATTTGTTTTTGTCTTGTTCACCTGTTATGTATGAGGGGCGGAGCCTTAGGTGTTCACCAGGGCGGGCCAACCCAGTTGCTGGGTTGTGATGCTGTATGTGGGGGCGGGGTCTGAGAAGGAACAATGGTGCTTGCTCTGGTCCCCTTGGGACCTCAGTCCCTTCAGCTGCTTTCCCCAAGCAAACTGGGCCCCTCTGGTGCCAATTCCTGTGTGGGTGGGCCTATGCATCCCGAGGGACCTTCCTTTTCAATCAGTGCCCTAAGGCTCTATTTCCCGGCGCTAGGAACCTGAGTTGTGCGCAGTGCCCTGCTTCACAACTGCCGCCTCACCAGGTCTACCAGTCACCACCCCCCATGCCTGGGGCCGCCAGCCAACCACTTGTGTGCCCAGGGTCTGCCTGCTGCAGTCTTGCAGGCCACCCCGGTTACCTTACAACCATCCGGACCCAACGCTCACTGTTCCACAACCCACAGCTGGCTGCCTGACTCCGCCTCTCCTACAGGTCTGGATGAATGTGTCTAATTTAACTCCTTGGGTGTCCAACTTCCATACAGTTCAATCTTCTGTCAGTTCTGGTTGTTATTTTGTTTCTAAATTGTTGTTGTCCCTATCTTGGTTGTGCAAGGAGGCACAGTACGTCTATCTATACCTCCATCTTGGCTGGAAGTCAATAAAATAATTTTTAAAAGGGATTATCTTTTACATTTTATACTTTCTCACATACTCCAGTACATGTAACTAATAACTGGTATCTAAATGAAAATTCTCACAGAACATGCTTTCTTATTTATCAAACCTCATAATTACAAACAAAACTATGATGAAAAAAAGATTAGGTACAAAAACATGAAATCTATGATTTGTGATATACAGTGCTGGGCACTATGAAGCAATGAAAGCAAAACAAAGACTTCAGGGAATTTATAATCTGGTATGGAAAATCAATTATATACACAAATATATGGAAACTATAAACACTTTATATGTTCAGAGGTAGTAATCTTTTTTAAAATGTTGAAGTATGGACAGGATTATAGTAAGTAGAGCTCATTTATTCACTCAGCAATTAGCAATACAATATCTTCTACAATTTAGTCACTGAGCTCAGTAGGGGGTTATAACAGTGAACGGAACAGGTAGGGTTCCTACCTTCATTGGGAAAAACAAATAGGTAACAAATCAATCCAGGTATTCTAAAAAAGTTATGAAGAAAAAGACCAGCTAGGGCTCTTAAATTATGTGTGTCTATATACAGTAGAAAATGGGAAGACTGCTCAGGTAAGGCCTTACTAATAGATAAAGCAACATTCAGGCTGAGACCTAGTAGGTGAAAAGTCAGCTTTTCAAATCAAGTGCGTACATGTTTGTGTGTATGTATGTGGTGTGTGAATGGTGGGAGTGGAGATGTTTAAGTCCAGGGAAGAAGCATATTAAGGCAGAGAAGTGCATTAGAACATGTGACAATTCAAAAGACCAATGTGACTGAATTTGGGGAGCAATCTGAAAAATGCCATACATGGGACTGGAGAAATAGGCAGATGGCATGATCTCAGAGACCAAAGAAACAGGAAGGTCAGGGTATGTTCAGAGGAAAAGCAAATATATTAATTTGACTATAGTACAATGTTAATGAAAAGCAACATTTCCACACAACTCTCAGTTATAAAATTTTAATTTAATTCTTAACACAGTAAGAGAAATAACATTTCCCTTAAATGGATTAAATGGATGGAGGGATAACCGGCTCAGAAGGGCTAAAGACCTTGCTAAAAAGGTCTTATTAACACTAATAAGCCAAGTCACAAATCCCAGACATACTAACCTAAGTCAAACCAGTACCCTATCAACTACACAATAAGAAGTAATGAGAGGTCTGGCCAAAATGGAGGCATAGGTAGAAACACTTCGCTTCCTCCCACAACCAAAAGAAGGATAAAAACCAAATTAAAAACTAAAAAACAACCAAAACTGCCAGAAAGTCAACTGCATGGAAGTCCAACAACCAAGGAATTAAAGAAGAAATCTTCATCCAGACTGCTAGGAGGGGCAGAGACCGGAATCCAGGCAGAGAGACTCACAGCACCGCAGCTGGCAATCAGGATTTCCCACATTCCCATTCGGATAAGCTGGGAAGAACAATTGGGGATCAAGACAAACTGCACAACCCAAAGTTCCACCACAGGGAAATAAAGCCTCAAAAACTCTGGCCATAAAAACCTGTGGGGGTTGTAGTGGCGGGAGAAACTCCCACTCTCACAGGACAGTCTACTGGAAAGGCCCATGGGATCCTAGAACATAACCCAAGTCCACCCACCAGGGAATTAGCACCTGAAAGGGCACAATCGGCTTGTGGGAAGCAAGGGAAGTGATAGAAAGTGGGGCAAAAGCCGAGAAAAATAGCACGTGGCATTGTTCCCGCTCTGACCCCTCCCCACAGACAGTGCCACAACACAGTGAAGGTTACCCAGCTCTGACTGAACACCTAAGGCTCTGCCCCTTACAATGTAATAGGTACTCCAAGACAAAGAAATTTGGTCCAAATGAAAGAACAGACCAAAACTCCAGAAAAAGAACTAAGCAACAAGGAGTCAGACAACCTATTAGATGCAGAGTTCAAAACACTGGTAATCAGGATGCTCACAGAAATGGTTAAGTATGGTCACAAAACAGACGAGAAAGTGAAGGCTATACAAACTGAAATAAAGGAAAATATATAGGGAACCAACCGTGAAGGGAAGGAAACTGGGACTCAAGTCAACAATTTGAACAAAAGGAAGAAATAAACATCCAACCAAAACAGAATGAAGAAACAAGAATTCAAAATAAAACGAGGAGAGGCTGAGGAACCTCTGAGTTCCTCATGAAAGGCAAGGACCTACATCCAAGATTACCTATCCAGCAAAGCTATCATTTAGAATGGAAGGGCAGATAAAGTGCTTGCCAGATAAGGTCAAGTTAAAGGAGTTCATCATCACTAAGCCTTTATTATATGAAATGTTAAAGGGACTTATCTAAGAAAAGAAGATCAAAAACTATGAACAGAAAAATGAGAACAAACTCATAACTATCAACAAATGAACCTACAAAAAAAAAACTAGAACAGGAACAGAATCACAGAAATGGGAATCACATGGAGAGTTATCAGTGGGGAGGTCGAAGGGGAGAATGAAGGGAAAAGGTACAGGGAGTAAGTAGCATAAATGGTAGGCACAAAATACACAGGGAGAGGTTAAGAATAGTATAGGCAATGGAAAGGCCAAAGAACTTATATGGACAACCCATGGGCATGAACTAAAAGGGAGGACGGGGTGGATGCTGGAGGGTGGTAGGTTACAGGGCAGAGGGGATAAAGGGGAGAAAAAATTGAGACAACTGTAATAGCATAATCAATAAAATATACTTTAAAAAGTAGTAATGAAAAATACAATTAAAAATACAAACTAATGGCAGTGACATCATTTAAAAATATTTCTGAACAGTGTAGTGATTGCTGGGAGGAGGGGGATATAAGGAGACTAAATGGAAATGAAAAAGAAAAAAAATACAATAAAGATTATTTTAAAAATGCAACTACTTTCTAAGTAAAAAGGAAAAATAATTCTGATGATCTCCATAGTACATACAGAACACTTTCAAACAGATATTCCTTTATGCAAAACAAATATCATATATCGTATCAATCATTTTATACTGTTTTTCCTTGAATAAGATTGTGTGAGCACATGTGGCTGAGAACACTCAGAGTCTAAGTAGCATGCTGAATCGGAACATAGGTACTTTAATTTGTTTTATATTAGAATTAGTTTGAAAAAAAAAATGCTCTTCAAAAACCACAGATTATAAAGGAGTCAACCTTGACTCCGAAGTCTTACTCTGAAGATCTAAAACGTACTGGCAACAGACCCTTTCTTTCACCCATCATGTGCCCTAATGATAATTATTTTAAAAATACACCAATTTATTTTCGGCATTTCTGCTAAAAGCCAACCATATACCAGATGCAGTTTATTAAATGCAATGTCAGGTAAGATTTTTGCCTCCATATTTTTAGAAATAATATATAACCCTACCATGAAGTTTCCCTTTATGTTAGGCATTATAACATTAAAAATATAAGCTATATAAATTCTAGTACCACTACACACTGTTTCTCAATCACTAAAAAATGAGGACAAAAAATTATACAGTGCTGCTTGACAAACCAACTACTGCTAGTGAATACTTTATGTATGATACTGGTAAATGTACTCTTGATGTTTACTTGGGTGACACAAAACCCACTAAAATAAATAAATTAACTTTTCAACTCAACTACATTTACTAAAATGGTCAGTATCTATAACAAAATCTGCAAGACAGCTAAATCATGACTATGTAGAATTGATTATGTATATATGCACACATACCTTTATCCTTCTTAAAATCCAAAGCATCTTCTTTATCGGTAACTATCTCCTTCATATTGATAATACTCTGGTGAGTAAGCTGCCGGAGAATTTTAATTTCTCGAATTGCTGTAATTGGAAAGCCTTCCTTTTCATTGTCTAGACGTACTTTTTTTAGGGCTACCATTTCTCCTATTAGAAAATTAAATAAAATCAGGTTACTAGCTGACAAAAACCATAGACATTTTTCTTAATTTTAAATTTACTTTAATTCATAATTTCTGTTCCTACCTCTTCAAATTAAAACCCACAAAGTATATATTTAGTTTCCAACATACCACATAATGTTGATAGTTCAAGAAATTAGGTCTTGGTTTGAGATATTTATCCAAAGTTTGGAATACTATTCAACTGTATAAAAAGACAGGGTAGGTCCATATGTATTGTTATTTTATGCTCTCTGAGAAAAATGAAAAAAGTATGATGAAGATTAGATACATTACACTGTCATTTTTAAAAAGTAATGGAGAAAAGGGTAAATATATCCAATATGCTTATATATGCATAAAATCTCTCTGAACAGATGAGAAAATTCTGTAGATTGTACAGGTGAAAAACCTTTCACACATTAACTTGCCTAAATTTGCTCAGTTATGAATAACTCAGTAGTAAAAGTGGGGTTCTAAGCCTGGTTTAGCTGTCTCAAAAGTATGTGCTCTTCCCACTACATAAAATAGCTTCATAATTTAGATATAAGTAATAAGTCTGTAACAAATAAAGCATACATATATACACAAATTCCATTATAAGAAAATATTCATCAGTATAATAAAGGTTTGTTGATTCCACGTCTTTGGAGATAAAAAGGAATTCTGTACATACAAATTGTTCAAAAGAAGAATTTTTTATTCCTTTAATCTTTAAAACATTTAATTTTGGGGAGACATATATTCTAAAATGTAGGGCAATTACTTTTTTTATTAAACAGCTTTGAAAGATATAATTTAACCTCTTTTTAATAATGCAGAATCATTATTATCAACCTATTACTAGTCCATGCTATAACTGCCTTAAAAGGAGGTTCTAAGCATCAGGTAGTCTTCCTTTATTAAATGTTCTGAAATAGCTATGCTACTTTAATCTATTGGGTTATTTCAACAAGGAATTTTAAGGTTATACTCTGGCTCAGGGCATTAGTTTAAAATGCAGTGCCTCTGACAGTTACTTTTTCCTCTTCTGCAAAGCTTTTTAAGACTTTCTCTCAGGTTCCTGATTAAAATCTGAAAGATTAAGCTGCTAAATAAATAAAGGCCTCCAAAATAAAGCATAACTTCTACAAAAAAATTTTTGGCCAAAATAAAAATGTTGCGTAAGAATTACTACAACAAAATTTACTACTAAGACTCCTAACATCAATATACCTTTTCCCTCTGATTACTAACAACCTAAGAATCTATTCACCATAAAACAAAAGAAACCTAAATCCCACCATACTACACATCACAAATCACTAAAGGAACACTTTTAGATCATAAATGCATGCACATCCACTTACATATACTCAATTTACTTAAGTGCATATGTAAAATAAAATAAAAAAACAAGATCAGCAAAAAAGAAAAAGGACTCAATGACACCAGACAACAGTGTGGTGATTGTGGAGGGGAGGTTGGTAGAGGTGGAAGATGGCAGGTGTAAGGGGGATAAGTGGCAATAAAAAAATACTTTGAAAAGTTAGAATTAATTAAGCCTAAAAATCCCAAGATGAAATAATAATTTAACCTTTTTCCTGAAAATTCCTGAAATTATACGTTAAAAAAGAAACACAAATCAATACATTCCATTGACCTGAAGATTCAGAGCATTTGACATTCTTACCAGTGTCTTTATCCCTGGCCTTGTAAACTTGTCCATAGGTACCTTCTCCAATAATTCCGATGATATCAAATTTATCCACGCAGCGTTTTCCCCAGTCAATATCTTTTTCTTTGATTTCACCAAAGCGAGGCCCACATATTCTATCAAATACAGTTCTGAAGTTTTTATATACAATCAAGCAAATTGAATAACCTATTACTGAGTATATTGAATACTCAATATCTACCCGCCACCCAATCTTACATCCTTATTTCCCTACCCTTCCATATTTGTGATCTAAGATAAGTAACTCTGGGATTTGGTAATATAAATGATAATGAAAGGCAAGGTATCATTCTCCACACTGACTCTTCTTATGTAGACTAGCACTTAAATTGAGACAGAGTAAAAGTAAAGCTTGTATGAAGGACTTCCAGAAATAAAACATCATTTTGCAGTGAGTGGACAAATCCAACATTAGTATGCAGAGTCAAAGTTCTCTTACCAACCTCCAGAAAGTTTTATATTTTTATACACACACACACACAAATACATATACATACTTTCAAAATACAAAATTTTGATATAAAACTCACCAAAAATCTAATCATAAGGCTCACTAACAAATTCAGACTTATGATAGATAACATTATTTTAAAAATGGAAATACCAGAAAGACTTTTATAAGTCTTAGAGAATAAAAAAGTATCAATAAAATCAACTCTCAGTAATCCACACTTTAAGTGTGTGTGTTATACATGTGATAAATATTTGACATTTTTCAAAAAGACATGTAATTTTGTAGTATTTTAATATTCTGGTAGCTATCAGAAATTCAAGTAAAGGAATAAAGCTCTTAATACTCAAGGAAATACTATTTTAGAAAGTTTTCTAGCTTTCTACTCCATAGTAGAAAAATAACCTCATACTAGGTGCTCCTTGGAACACCTTGGAGCAATGCTTAAATCAGATCTATTTCCAAGTTTTACACTTTCAATTGGTTACATTAAAAAAAAAGGAATCAACATTCTCCCAACCTAACTGATGAACAGGTATCAAGGGAAAGAGTTATCTCCAGGGACTTACTTGAAGGAGTTTAGCATACAGATTTAAGCATTCTTTCATTCAACCTCTTGTAAAATAAAGGAGGAATTTAATTATGGCAGCAAATCCAAGGAAAAGCAGCTTTCCCATTACTAATTCTGTTCTGGCTCACTTAATGCTGACTTCCACCTTGTCCAATTTTAGTGATTCTATGTTATTTAAATATCTTAATTATGAAGGTTATCTTTGGCACATTACAAAATTAATACATTACAAAATGAGAGAGAAAATTAAATTTGGTTTTATTAGTCATTTCAAATAGGTATGATGCATGCAATTATGAATTTTTTTAAAAACTCTAATGGAGTTTATTCACATACTTAAGTTGAAAGAAAAAAATACACTGTTTATTACTTTAAATCTTAATTGTGTGTTTTATGAGTTTATGATGATCCAGAATCATGTCTGGTCAATTTAAGAGCAGGTAGAAAGCAAGCACATACTTAGGCCTCCGTTTATTATGTAACTGTGCTGTTGTTTTCTTCTCCTCTGGACTCTTTGAGAGATCATCTCCTCCTGGTAGCTCAGGGGGCAATGGTAAATCAGCAAGTAGACATCGTAGTTTCTTTTCTACTTCTTTTTTAACTGCTTTTACTGAAATATTTCCTCGTAAGCTAAAAAAGAAAGTCAGACAAAAAAATACACATACAAAAATTTATTTTGATGAGAAATAAAAATTCACCCACATCTTACATCATGCAACAGCAAAATACTACTAAGTACTTTATTTTCCAGATAAAATAATATACTATATCCAACTGCAAAGTGTAAAAATGGGGGGGGGTAAAATGATGTGGAATTAGATCAAAACAAAGGAAACTTGAACAAAGTATACATTAATATAGGTTCATTAATTTTAACAAATGTACCATACTCATGTTGTTGAGAAAAGTGAATGAAGAGTCTATAGGGAGTCTGTAATTTTTCTGTAAGTCTAAAACTGTTATAAAAAATTGGTCTATTTTTTTAAATGTTAAATAATTACTATAAACCTACATCAAAACTGAAAGTCAATTGTTTTATAAGAAAATTCATTAACATTGTAGTAATAGCATTTGATATATAATTCTATTGAAAAGACAAAAGCTGTTTTGTTGTAAGAAATAAAACTATAAGCTATTATGCATCTTGCCCACCAAAATGACCACAAACAAGTAATTTAGCTTTACCCCTTTTCATGTTAACTTTTCTCAAATGGACACTGATTCTTTTAATTTTCAAGGCTCCAATTACTACAATCACAGGTGAAAAGTTTAGCTTAGTTTTGTACTTTTTATGGATGCATAAAGAGCTCTGATTTTTACAGTACATCTTTACTTGGTAACTGATTATTTTAAACTTCTCAGGTATTATAAAATCTTTTATCTGATAATATGACATGTTGAAAGAGAATCTTAAAATGGTAATAAAATTTGGACTTCACATACTTTCATAGCAGTTATGAGTCCTATAATGAAAAACTTAGTGAAACTACACTGCTGTGGTCCTAAGTTACTAACAAAGTTATCAACATATATCACTGAATTTTAATTTCTTATAACAAAACTTACATTAATCTTGAACATTAATATTATTATACAACAAATGCTCCTTTAAAACCACTTGATAAAAACTATTTATCAATAATCAAAACAAAATTGTACCTTTTCTTCATAACCCTGTATTACTAGAAAGTTATTTAACCAAAAAATCATGCTCAGAAGAAACTAGTTTACAATTTTATTTTTCTGCAGTTTTATTGTTAAAATAATGGTATCAGAGTCCCCTTTTCAACATTACTATTACCCATTCAACAAATACGGATTGGGTATTTTATGTGCTAGATATTATATAAGGCACTGGAGATCTAACAAAAACAGAGTAAACAAAAAATCAGCCCGGACTGGTGTGGCTCAGTTGGTTGGGCATCATTCCAAAAAGTAAAAGGTCATCAGTTCAATCCCAGGTCAAGGCACATGCTTAGGTTGTGGGTTCAGTACCCAGTAGGGGCACGTAAAAGAGACAACCAACCAATCAGTGTTTCTCTCCCTCTCTTTCTCCCTACCTTCCCCTCTCTCTAAAAATAAATAGATAAAAGCTTTAATAATAATAAAAAACAGTAACAAAACAGAATTCCTCTCAGAAAAGAGCTTACAGTTTTTGGAAGTCAGATAAGCCACAGGATGAAGTACTATACAAATGGATTCCAACAGTAATGTAGTAGCTAACAGATAACTTAATGAGTACTGCAAGATAGTAAAAGCTTTCTAGAACAGATAACATTTGAACTGTGTCTGAAAACTAGCCTGTTTAAAATAATTTATTTAGAAAAATGAAGTTGCTAACTTGTAATTAGGCTATACTCAAAACTGTCATTCATCTAAGGATTAAAAGAAATTTTGGCGGGGGTGGAAACTAAATTAAACATCTTAATTAAAAAAATTTATTTAGTGATTTTAGTGAGAGGGCTTGGGGAAGAGGAAGGGAGAGGAGGGATGGAGTAGGGGGAGAGAGAGATTAAGAGAGAGAGAGAGAGAGAGAGACTTCTGGCCAAGGTGGAGGTGTAGATACATTTTACCTCCTCCCACAACCAAAAGAAGGACAACAAACCTGAAAACAAAGAATAACCAGAACTGCCAGAAAATTGAACTGTATGGAAGTGCTACAACCAAGGAGTTAAAGAAGAAACATTCAAACAGACAGACAGGAGGGGCAGATACTGGCAGCTGGGGTGGAGAGGACTCATGGCAAGGTGGGGGCTGGAGGACGGGTTGGGCAAGGGATGGCTGGTGTATTGGGAAAGGCAGAGGCTGGCAGAGCAGGCAGTCCCACATTTTTGTACGGTAAAATGGGAAGAACAACTGGGGAGTGAGACAAAACATGCAACCCAGGGTTCCAGTGCAGGGAAATAAAGACTCAAAACCTCTGACTGAAAAAACCTGTGGGGGTTGAGGCAGCGGGAGAAACTCCCAGCCTCAAAAGAAAGTTTGTTAGAGAGACCCACAGAGTCCTAGAATGCACACAAAAAAACCTACCCAGGAATCAGCACCAGAAGGGCCCAATTTGCTTGTGGGTAGCAGAAGAAATGACTGAAAGCCAGCTGAGAGCTCAACAAGTGGCACTGTTCCCTCTCAGAACCCTCCCCCACATACAGCACCACAGCGCAGCAAAGTGGGGTTGCCCAATCCTGGTAAATACATAAGGCTGTGCCCTTTAATATGTAACAGGCACACCAAGACAAAAAAAATATGGCCCAATGAAAGAAGACATCAAAGCTCCAGAAAAAATACAACTAAGCAATGAAGAGACAGCCAACCTATCAGAGTCATAGTTCAAAACACTGGTAATCAGGATGCTTACAGAAATGGTTAAGTATGGTCACAAAATAGTTGAGAAAGTGAAGGCTATAAAAAGTGAAGTAAAGGAAAATGCACAGGGAACCAACAGTGATGGGAAGGAAACCAGGACTCAAATCAATGATTTGGAACAGAAGGAAGAAAGAAACATTCAACTGTTACAGAATGAAGAAACAAGAATTCAAAAACATTCAGAGAGGCTTAGGAACCTCCAGGACAATTTTCAACGTTCCAAACATCCGAACCACAGGGGTGCCAGAAAGAGAAGAGTAAGAGCAAGAAATGGAAAACTTATTTGAATACATAATGAAGGACAATTTTCCTAATCTGACAAAGGAAACAGACTTCCAGGATGTCCAGGAAGCAGAGTCCCTTAGAAGTTGGACCCGAGGAAGCACACACCAAGGCACATCAAAATTACATTACCCAAGATAAAGGTAAAGAGGGAATACTAAAAACGGCAAGAGGAAAGGAGACAGTTTCCTACAGAGGAGTTCCCATAAGTCTATCAGCTCATTTCTCAAAAGAAACCTTGCAGGCAAGAAGGAACTGGAAATAAGTATTCCAAGTCATGAATGGCCAAGGACCTACATACAAGATTACTCTATCCAGCAAAGCAATCATTTAGAATGGAAGGGCAGATAAAGTGCTTCTCAGATAAGGTCAAGTTAAAGAAGTTCATCATCACCAAGCCCTTATTATATGAAATGTTAAAGGGACTTATCTAAGAAAAAGAAGATGTTTAAAACTATGAACAGTAAAATGACAACCAACTCACAACTATCAACAACTGAACCTGAAAAAACAAAAACAAAGTACACAAAACCTAGCACAGGAACAGGTTCACAGAAATAGAGATCATATGGAGGGTTATCAAACAGGGAGGAGTGAGCGGGGGAGAACGGAGTGAAAGGTACAGGGAATTAAAACCATAAATGATAGGTACAAAATAGATGGGAAGGTTTACAATAGTATGGGAAATGGAGTAGCCAAAGAACTTATATGTATGACCCATGGACCTGAACTAAGATAGGCGAACGATGGTGGGAGGAGGGTACAGGGCAGAGGGGAATAAAGGGGAGGAAAAAAATGAGACAGCTATAATAACATAATCAATAAAATATATTAAAAAAATAAAAGAGAGATAGACAAACAATGATTTGCTGTTCCGCTTATTTATGCATTCACTGGTTGTTTCTTCTATGTGCCCTGGCTGCAGATCAAACCAAAAACCTTGGTTTATCCAGGCAATGCTATGACCAACTGAGGTACCTGGGCAAGGCTAAAGTCTTAATTTTACTTATTATTTAAAATTTAAAAGACTGCCTATATTCCAATATATCATTATATGAACTATCAAATTCAGCTATATTCCCAGGCTTAAAATAAATGTAATACTGTTTTATAAGAATAAAATTATATAACTGAAAACACTGTATTTTCACCAAACATTTGCAATAACCAAATAGAAAATGTGATTTTTTAAAAGTTTCCATATACTACTACAGCAACAAAAACAATAAAATGTCTTAACAAGAAATGTACAAGAGCAACAGAAGAAAATTTAAATATATGACTGATGAACATAACACTAGATTTGAATGAAAACAAACCATGCTTTGCATGGGAAACTATAATAGTAGTGTCAGACTCCAAATTAATCTATAACATTTAATAGAGCCCCAAACAAAACCCCAGGAGTAGTCTTTTAAATACTACCTAACAAGCTGATTGACTATAAAATGTAAAAATAAAAACAAAAACTGCAAAGAAACGTTTTTAAAAGAGAATAACGACATGGGATTTGTCCTGTCATTTATAGTCACGTATCTAAAAAAATCTCAAACAGAAAGCCAAAGGCTGGATGAAGTCAAAGACAATGTATAACTGTCTAACTGATTTAACTATCAATATTTTTAAATCAATCATAAGTTTCACATAAATATTGAGATCCCAGGCTTCTTTAAAAAAAATGAAAAACTCTAGGAACAAAGAACCCAAATCCATGTATAGCAGCACTGAACTTGAGGCTGAATAGCAGGGCTGTTCACTAATCAATAATTTATTCCAGTCCTTCACTTTTACATTATCTGCCTACCACCATAATAGAAATTTGAGTTTCAGAGCAAATATACCAAGCATCCACAAATGTTAAAAAGGTACTGGCGAAGAAATAATTAAATATGTTAATAGAAAAGAGAGTACATAAACACAGATATCTATAAGAATTTTTAAACATGGCACCACAAATCAGTGAGATGGATTATTCAATAAATGATTTTACTAATTGGACCTATTGGTCCACAGGGTGAGAGAGGAGAGCCAAGTCTTCCTTCTTCATTTAAAAATCAAAAACACAGGGGGGTTAATAAGAAACAAAAACAAAAAACAAATGTTTGCAAAATGTGAGTCTTTTTTAAATTTATATACTCCCAAGTTTTAAAGGAAAAATAATAGCCAACTACTATTTTTAAAATGGAAAACATCCATATATCCAAAAACAAAACAAATAAATCTCAAAGACAAAAAACAGCCTCTGAGGCAAAGATTAAAATCCCTAAATAAGGAGTACCTACAAATCAATTAGAAAAACAATCTTAAGGAAAAGCGAGCATAAGATGAGAACATGGAATTCGCTAGAAACAATAGCCAAAAAATGTTCAGAAAGATGCTATATCGCAATAAGCAAAAAATGCAAAACTAAATCATTACATATTTTAAAGATTATCAAAAATTCAAAATCGACAATGCTGTTGAAGTAATTTCATACACTGGATATATAAATTGTTATATAGTCTTACTGAGATACATGGCAGCTTCTATCAAATCTTTAAGTGTGCATACTTTGACCTTTCCACTATCCTACAAAACTTGCTTAGATGTACAAGAAGTATTAATGTAAGGTGACTTTACTAGCAAATAATTATAAATCTAAGTATCCATTAACCAACAGCAGAATAGTTAATAAGAGCATGATGCATCCATTCCTTTAGTTAGGAATAAATCTTCAACATACCAAATGAAAAAAAAAGTCAAAGAATATTATGTACAGTATGATCTTAACATATTTTTAAGAGAAAGCAATGTTATATGAAAACATACAGGTAACAGTCTATTTTATGATTTTCAGAGATTAATGAATTTTAGGTCTAGTAAAGAAGTTCAAACTAAGACTAAGATATTATTTGGCTAGGAAACAAGAAAGCACTCAAAAACCAATGCAGGTTATTTTCTTGGGAGAGGAGGAAGATGGCGTGGTAGGAGGGAGCAGATTCTAATTCCCCCTACACACAGGAGAAAATTCTAGCCGATCTATGGAGGAACAGAGCAAGCAGCCAACAGTACTCCTTATATATGAAGATAGGAGACCAAAAATTGTAGAGGACATTGAAAAACCCAATGGTAAGGAGACTACGTCAGGATAATAAGGGCCCAGAGATCAGTGAAGGGACCAGGGAGGTTGCAGCTCCAGGCCCCCTGAGCTCTGGGGTCTGCCTCCAGGCTCCCGGGAGAGAACTGGGTCAACAGCTCCCTCCCTGGCCAAACAAGGACTGAGCAGCACCGGGGGAGGTCAGTTTACCAGAGGGCACAGAAAGGGGAGTGAGGACGAAGAGGCACCCACACAGGGGCTGTGAGCATGCATAACCCTGGTGAAAGTGTGCACCCCACCTGGTGCGACCAAGGGCAACCGGCTGTGCGACCAAACGTGCCCAGCTGTGCAACCAAAGGCGCCCGCCTGTATGCCTGCGCCACCAACCCGGAGACAGTGTGGTTTTGTGGAACTCTCACAAACCACAGTGGTGAAAAAGGAAAAGGCGCGGGCGCTCCAGGGGACTTATGATGCCCAGCCCCTGAATTTGGGGAAAGTGGGTGCCCCTTGGGATCTACAGAGTACACACCCGTGAACCCGGAAAAGGCGCGGGCGCTCAGCGGGACATTGGAACACATGGTGGTGTACTCCCCAGAACGCACATAGGGACACCTAGACCCCCCACACACGACCCTTCAGAGAGGCACCAGATGGACTCTGGGGAGATGGCAACTATACCCTAAGAACAGTACTCCAGGGGCTGACTGAGTTCTGAACTGGAACAGAGAAAAACTGTCTCCAGTTGCCCCTCAGTCTGCTGAAGCCAGCTAGAAAAACTTGTTTGGCCAGTCTGAAACCAACAATAGGTGGTTTTTTTTCTTTTTCTTTTTATTTGTTTCTTTTTTTAAATTATTTTTTAAGTAACCTTTTATCTTTTAATTCTTATTGTTTTTAGATCTATCAATTCTTTATGCTTCTCTTTCTGTCATCATAGTGTTGACCATTCTCCCTTGTTTTCCAAATTTATCTCTTCTTCCTTCCATCTTCTGCTTTGTTCCTTCCTTTTTTTTGAACCTGCAAGTAATTCCATAGTTGTATTATCATTATTTCATTATTCTTACACCTTTTATTTTAATAGTATCTTGGTATTCCTCTTCTTTCTGTATAGTCTTCCTTCCTTGGTGGGTTATATTGTATCATTTGATAGGTTTACCCTGTTATCTCATTCATAGTGTATTGCTAATTTACTGTCCTTCATTTCTGTTCCATTAGTACACTACCCAAGGCTCAATACTCTCTATTTTTGTTATCTAGATTTTATAGATTCTGTCATATGACTGTTGCTCTAATATTACTGTAAATAACATCTATTCCATACAACTGTAAATACTTCACGACACCCATCCCAGATCTTAGCCCACTTCATAGTTTCCTGAACTCTATTACTGTAGTGGTTAACTCTATTCTCTCACACACTACAACTATTTACTACTCTTTACTCTCACCCTACCTCAGAATCTGATTTCCCACATCCTCATTGCTTTCTAGAGAAAACTCACAATCCTTTCCTTCCCAACAAGAATCTTATCTTCTTTACATCCTTTCTAAAAAGTGGCTAGGGGGGTGGAAGATCACAATTAACACTATACATAGCCAAAGGATATCCTATATCCTCTCTACTGACTGCTACTGTAAATATCATAGAATACGCTGTTGCTGTCTTAAACCATTTTGCCTTACCCCTCCAAATGATCACAAAAAAGAGTAGGGGGAAACTGTGAAAACCTGGATACCCTAAAGAGACTGCACCACTGAATATCACAGGTATTCTACCACAGAAGTTCACACCATAAACCCAGGGAACCAGAACAGATCAATTTAAGAAGCTGAGGCTAGCAAGAAGAGTCTTACGAACAATGAGAAGAAAAAGAAACAATCCCCAAATGACGGGAAAGGAGGAAGCCTCAGGAAGAATGCTAAATGAAATAGAGACAACTCAACTATCACATTCTGAGTTCAAAGCAATGATTATCAGGAAGTTCAAAAAGCTCACAGAGAACTATCAGAAACTACAGGGAAGCTACATAAACTCACTGCAAACTATGTCAGCCTGAAAAAGGAAATAGAAACTATCAACAACGGCCAAGAGGAAATGAAGAATACAATTTCTGAACTGAAGAACACAGTAGAAGGAATGAAAAGCAGGATCGATGAAGCAGAAGACTGGATCGGCGAGCTGGAGGACAAAGTAGAAAAAAGCACCAATAAGAGCAAGAACAGAAAAGAGGCTCAGAAAGAATGAAGAGGGATTAAGAGAAATGCAAAACAATATGAAACATAATAATATCCATATAATAGCAATACCAGAAGGAGAAGAAGAAGATTAAGGGATAGAAAACCTATTTGAAAAAGTAATAGTGGAAAATTCCCCTAACTTCATGAGAGAAAAAATCACACAAATCCAGGAAACTCAGAGTCCCAATCAAGAGGAACCCAAAAAAGCCCACCTCAAGACACATCATAATTAAAATGGCAAAATTTCAAGACAAAGAGAGAATCTTAAAGGCAGCAAGGGAGAAACAGGAAGTAACGTACAAGGGAGCCCCAATTAGGCTAGCAGCTGACTTCTCAATAGAAACACTCCAAGACAGAAAAGAATGGCAACAAATATTCCAAGTAATGAGAACCAGAGGCCTGCAACCAAGGCTACTTTACCCAGCAAGGCTCTCAATCAAGATAGAAGGCCAAAGAAGAAGTTTCCCAGACAAAAGAAGTCTAAAAGAATACACCTCCACCAAACCAGCACTGCAAGAGATGCTAAAGGGACTGATCTAAGGAAAGGAAGGAGAAGAGAGAGAGAGGGAACAACACAGGTACAAAAATGGCAATGAATAAGTACCTATCAATAATAACCTTAAACATAAATGGATTAAATGCCCCAATCCAAAGATATAGAATATCTGAATGGATAAGAAAGCATGAACCACACATATGCTGCCTACAAGAGACCCACCTCAGGAGCAAAGACCTACACAGGCTGAAAGTGAAGGGCTGGAAACAAATTTTCCAAGCAAAAGGACAGGGAAAAAAAGCTGGGGTAGCAATAGTCACATCAGACAAAATAGACTTCCAAAAAGAGCAAAAAGAGAGACCCAGAAGGAAGGTCACTTCATAATACTCAAGGGAAGGATCCACCAAGACATAAACATTGTAAATATATATGCACCCAAACATAGGAGCACCCAAATACATAAAGAAAATCTTAGAGGACTTTAAGAAAGATATTGACAGCAACACAATTATAGTGGGGGATTTTAACACCCCACTGTCAAAAATGGACAGATCTTCCAAACAAAATATCAACAAAGATA
>CM052549.1:48016335-48063488 GCA_028533065.1 Trachops cirrhosus | reverse complement strand
TATAAACCGTGACACAATTAAAGTCCTAGAGGAGAACACAGGCAGGAAAATCTCAGATATTTCATGCAGAAACTTTTTTACTGACACGTCCCCTAGAGCAAGGGACATAAAGGAAAGAATAAACAAATGGGATCTCATCAAAATAAAAAGCTTCTGCACAGCTAAATAAAACAGTATTGAAATGAAAAGAGAACCAACTGTATGGGAAAACATATTTGCCAATGATACCTCAGACAAGGGTTTAATCTCCAAAATATATAAAGAACTTACACGACTCCACTCAAAGAAGACAAGAAACCCAATTAAAAAATGGGCAAAGGAGTTGAATACACACCTCCCAAGGAGGACATACAGAGGATCCAGAGCCACATGAAAAGATGCTCAGTATCGCTAGCTATCAGAGAGATGCAAATTAAAACCACAATGAGATACCACTTCACACCAGTCAGAATGGCCATCATAAACAAAACAACAGACAACAAGTGTTAGAGAGGCTGTGGAGAAAAAGGGACCCCAGTACACTGTTGGTGGGATTGCAGACTAGTACGACAACTATGGAAAACAGTATGGAACTTCCTCAGAAAAGTAAAAATGGAACTGCCTTTTGACCCAGCAATTCCACTGCTGGGACTATATCCTAAGAAATCTGAAACACCCATCCAAAAGAACCTATGCACCCCAATGTTCATAGCAGCACAATTTACAACAGCTAAGTGCTGGAAACAACCTAGGTGCCCATCAGTAAATGAATGGATCAAAAAACTATGGTACATTTACACAATGGAATTCTATGCAGCTGAAAGAAAGAAGGAGCTCATACACTTTGCAACAGCATGGATGGAGCTGGAAAGCATTATGGTAAGCAAAGTAAGCCAGGCAGTGAAAGACAAATATCATATGGTCTCGCCTTTAACAGGAACCTACAAACAACAAAACAAAGAAACAAGCTAAATATAGCCAAAGACACTGAAATAGAGGACAGACTGACAGTTGTCACATGGGAGAGGGGAGGGAATTTCAGGGGACCTTCAGGGGAGAATGGGAAGGGTTTACAGGAACAAATATAAAGGACGTACGGACAAAAACTAGGGGGGTTGGAAATGGGAGGGAGGAGGGGAGGGATGGGTGGGTTGGCTGGAATGGGAGTAAAGGATAGAAACTGTACTTGAATAATGATTAAAAAAGAAACAAAAAAAATGCAGTTATATCAAAAAGACAAAGAAGTCAGCTAAAAAAAGTTCCTAGTGGCCAACTTTCAGACAACTGGATCATCAAAGTAAGAGTAACTATAACTGGTGTTATAGTCTTTGGCTATACACATTAGTAGTAGTACTCAAGAGCCATAAACTTCTATGTCCATGAAATATACAAACACATTAAAAGAAAAAAAAGCAGAGATACAACGAAAGAGCAAAGTAGAAAACACAGGAAAGAAGGTGGGTCAAAAATTTTTTGATGACCAATGAAATGTGCCATGTGTTTGAATTACAAACAGATGCACAAAGAATATCCTGCTTAACCATTCAGATAGGTATGTCCTGAGTTCTTGAAAATACCACCAGTAAAAATTTACCCCTAAAGCACATACGAAGAATAAAGTGGAGAAAGAGTCTCACTAGTTCAGAATCACTGGATTCTCAGGTATTAGTAAGTGACTCAATTCTGCACTCATTGTGCTAGAAAGCCCATTCTGCCACTCATGAAAATTATAAATCACTACTGTTATAAACTTTAAGTGCTCCTGGATAACACTCAAGCATGGAAATAACACAATTAGAGTACTATAAGGAGATAACACCTAATTAAATTGCATGGGATCTCTGGGCAACATTTTTGATTGTAAGAAAAATGGGCATTAGAAGGCATGAAACAGGAATTTTTTTTGGTTTAAGTCACAAAATTTTCATAATGTTAACCAAAGTGAGCACTTAAAAGACCTGCCCACATGGTGTTTTAATCTACTTGTTTTCTACTCTATCAGCCAAGAAAACCATCCATATAGTTGCTTCGTAACAGAGAGTAAGGGGAGAAACAGCTCTAATTTCTTCATAAAAATAAAAATAAAGTGATATAATTAGGCAGATAGAACACAAAAGCATTAATTCTTCTATCCGAGCACATATTTAAGAAACGTACTTAGAATTCCATTTACAGATACTCTTACCTTTATCCTCTTAAAAATGTTCAAATAAAAAACAAGTCACACCCCCAATATTTATAATAGATACATGTAAACATGTTAAAGGAAAGCATAACCACATTATGGGTTTTCTGTAATATGGAATTAATCTCTATTTGCAAAAAATTTAAAGTCAAGAAAAAACTAAAGTGATAAATTCATAAAGCCACCAAAACTGGTAAATTTAAAAGGCCACTGAAAAAACTTAGAAATATCCAAGATACACAATTTATATCACCCAGGACAGACTCTTTCATAAAATGTCCTTTCTCTGACATATCACTGCGGAGTATTAAACCAAAGTAAATACTGGCATTTCTAATTCCCAAACTCAAACTGATATATACACTGTATCCCAAGGCAATGGCAAATATTTCCTGTAATTCTTAACATAAGCTATAATTTTTTCATTCTACAAACAATATACATTTTAAGACATATTTAAATTTTATTAAGACATATTAGAAAGAGAATCAATCTACTTATAGTTTCTTTTTGTAAAGGTTTTTTTGGGGGGGAGGTCATATAATTTCTTATTTCAAACTTATGGATTTTTTTCTTTAAACAGTTACTGACCAAATTTTTTGCACTTACCTATCAGCATCTTTATCTTCAGGGAGCATGGGAGGCAAAGGTAATGGTGGTAACGTAGAGGTCACTAGAGCCACATGTTGCTCCTTCTCCTTGGCTCCTATGCTTGGTGTAAGTGGTTTGGTTTTCTCTTTAAGAGATACTGGTTCCTCCTTTGTAGCAGCAGACTTACTCTCCTTCCCAAGTACAACTGCTTTCTTGGCAGCTTTATCTACAATCAAATTATTGTCTACCTTTGCTACCTGAAGAGGTGGCTTTGTTTTTGCCTTGTCATTTTTCAAAGTTCCACCACTTGAGGGAGAAGGTGCATGTTCAATCTTAAGTTTCTTCGCATCCTTCACATGGTTTGTTTGTGATGCACTGGCAGCACTTTCTGTGTTCCCCTTGGTAGGTGTAGAAGTGTTTGAGGCTTTGGCAGCTTTGGTAGCGGCCTCAGCAGCCTTAGCTGCTTCTGCAGCCTTAGCTGCTTCTGCAGCTCTTGCCGCCTCTGCAGCTCGTGCTTTTTTATTCTTGTTCAATTCAGCTGCCAGGCTACTCTTCAGAGTTAGTGTGCTAGGAGAAATGCTAGAATGACGACTTCTGGATCTAGACAATCTGTGCCTGCTACGAGATCTTGAATGCCTGGATGAATATGGGCTTCTGCTTCGGGATTTGGCAGACCGTCTGGTGGAAAATAATTAAGATTTAATCAGTAATCAGAAAAGTTCAGTTGAAATTTACCAAAACTGATAACTTGAGCCTGTGAAGTAATTTATTTAATTTCAAAATCATAGTACAATTTTTGTGGATTTTTTAAGTGCCTTTAAGTAGATTATCTGTGATCTGGTGGCTATAGTTTTCCTGAAAATATAGGGATTGTCTAAATCTTGATCTAGGCTACAAATGCTCAAAGAGAGGCTGAATGAAAGTAAAAATATCTGTGAAAAGAAATACTGTTACTAATTAGGAGGACAAAGTGTGACAAGGCATCACTGCTAGGAAAACAAGTACAGGCAACAAGGATAACAGTGTTACCAATACTGAAGTACTGGTAGCAGGGTGAAGTCTGACCAGGGAGACAATCTCTACATCTCAAAAGCACCCTCACCCATTAAGTTCAGAAGTAGGTCTATCTACAAGAAGAGTGAAAAAGGAAACCTGTCATTAGGCAATAACTAAAAGTCTCTAAATCTTGGAAACTACTTAATGACTGCAATGCACTTCTCAAAGATTACTGGAAAACACAAAAATACCATACATTTAAAAGCATTGAGGCAATCAAAGCTTCTATAAAACATGTAGTACAGCACCAAATACAATGAGGTTGAGCTTTTCAAATCTATACCTTATCACAAAGCTTTATACTCACAAGACAAAACATTATGATACTATTTTAGCATGTTATCTCATTTAAGCTCACATCAAACCCAGTAAAAGTATCTATAGTTTACAGGTAAAAAACTGAATATAAAATACTAGGTTACCTAAATCAATCTCATAATTATTAGTAGTTACATTGGTTATTATCTTACTGCCACTACCCTATCCCTTCAATACTCTTCTATTCTATTCTGTAACCAAGGAGGCTGACCTCAATAGATACATCTTCTGGGTTCCAGGGCTGTCTGTCGATGGCAGATCACAGGGCAGAGAAAGGCTAGATTATTTCTTCCCAGCTCCTTCCTTTCTCTGGACCACATTTTCTGACAGAAGCTGTGTCCCTCTACTACCATGGCTCCTGTCAGGCACACCTATTTCCATAGCTCTCACTAGGATCTGATAACACTGCATTTTCCTTACCCCTTCAAGATTCCATCTATAAATAGTGAAAATACACTCTGTGGGTTCCCTTAATCCACTCCATTTCTGTGGCCCTTCATTAAAGTCTCTCGAACCCTCTGAGTTTGATTTAGTTTTCTTCTAAAACCTTGCCTGATCTAGTTGTGTGCCAGGTCCTAAATTCAGACCTTTTGACCCTGAAGTAGGTGCCTTAAAACAATGTATTAGAAGGAGCTTGATAGGAGAGAGCTCTTGCTGTAATTTTGTAGAAACTGGGGGGTGTGGGGGATAAATGAGGAGAAAACAAACTCCTGAGAACCTTAATTAAAATGGGCAGAAAGAAAAGGAAGAACTGCACATTTTTCCTTATTTCTGACACTAATACAGTATGAAAGGAAAAGTGCAGGAATATTCTACAATTCTGATAAAACAAAATAATGATAAGCTTTAGAATAAACACAAATACAATTCAACTTCTTCCTTATTCTTTCAAAACATTTTAAAATGTACTGAGGGACAACTAGTATTCAGCACTGAACTAGTGTTGCATACAAACTTCATGTAAAGTATTTATGTCACATTATTTTAGATTAATAAAAACACCTGTAGAAAACATTAAATCTAACACTTACTTATAATTAAATATATACATATACCAATCAATAAAATCAATAAGCTTACAATTATTCATGGAAATGAGAAGAAATGTTTGGTTATAAAATATTTTGGATAACTTTAATATAGGAACCAAAAGTGCCGTAATATGAAATAACTGGCTACATTTTAAAATTCCTCTCCATTAAGATTCTTGGAACCCCTTAACTTGGGGTGAACACACTGTAGAGTGTACAGACGATATGCTGTGGAATTGCACACCTGAAACCTGTATAATTTTGTTAACCATTGCCACCCCAATAAATTCAATAAAAGAGGGGAAAAAGACTCTTGGATCTCTAAACAAGCCCTATATAAGTTGTGTCTCCATACCCTGATGAAATACTAATGAGCAGCAGAAAAGTACACAGCAGAGGAAAACAAAGAGGCTGTCGTCTCATCAGAGTGTAAACAGCGTAGCAATTTTCTTAAATTAACTTTCCTATCCTAGCATAGACACATAAATGACATTTAACTGGGAGATTTATGATCAGTAAATTTTACCTGAGAAAAGAGACACAAAGGTATCAGGTAAAATCCCAACACAATTAATTCCTCTTGCCTATTAAATGATTCTCTTCTGGACAGAATCTGAGTAACACAGGTATCAGTAAAGTCAAAAAAGTTCTCTATGAAAAAGTTATTCTGGAAAAAAGGATATTTTGAAAATGACATTTTTATGGTATTTGGTCTCTATCTTCCAGACAAACCCTGCTTTCCTCTCCAATTCCTCTATTTCTCTTCAGAAGTTCCTTAACTTTTTTAAGTACTAATAAACTTGTATTCTCTCAGATATTGCATATCTGCTAATAAATTTCAGTTATATACACATTGTTATAACAAACACAATTTGGAAACTTAAAGCTAAATATAATGTAAAATTCAACTTTAGATCATTTTTACTAATGATCTAATACTTCAGCCATGCAAAGTTACTAGGGGAAAAGAGAAGGCGATTTCTAAAATTATTTGATGAACTATATCATGATGTCCTAACTAAAAGAACTGAAATGGCTGGTATAGATATCAAGTCCCTGTTTTATAAATAAGATTTTTCTTCTTTTTAAAAATGTTTTTTTCTAATATTTTTATGCTGTATATTCTTCAGTGAATACATATATTAGCTGTTTGTTTTCTTAATCTTCAACCAAGGATGTTTTACTGATTTCAGAGACAGGTAGGGAGGTGGAGAGAGACAGACAGAAACATTGATGTGAGAGTGTAACATCCATCCATTGCCAGTTGCCACTCATACATACCCCAACTGGGGACAGAACCCACATTCTAGGTATGTGCCCTGACCAGGAATTTACCTATTGGTGCATGGGATGACACTCCAACCAAGTCACCCAGCCAGGGCTCTTGTTTGTTTTTTAAAATTTTAAGAGGTTATAGGATCTCTTTAAGAAGTTTAGAGACGTTTTTACGTTTCTAAGATTTTCCCAAAAAAATACAATACAAAGCAAGACTAGTATAAAAACCCAGGATCCTGAAACACAAATGGTTAGTGCTCACTGTTAATCAGGTCAGTGTTCCTCAGAGAGAGAGAGCAGACGAGGATGGTGCACTGTTGTTCACTCAACTATATCACAAAATTCCTCAAAGAGTCCAGGTCTTTGGAAATTCTGCCTCATTAGCAAACTCTGATTCTTAAAAATTTTTGCTACAATAATATCCAATCCCTCATTATAGAACAGTGCTATCCAGTAGAACTTTCTGGGTTGACAGAAATGATTTATACATGTAATATCCAATGCAGTGTTTTTTAGCCTAATTTTTCTACCCTGCTTATTTTACATACTAACAGCAGCTGTGTCCATTTCAAAAATTTGTTGACAACCTGCAAAATGCTTCCCATGCAAAGATGGTTCAACATATGTAAATCAATAAATGTGATACTTTACATCAACAAAATGAATAAAAGTTCTATGATCATCTCAACAGATGTGGAAAAAGCATTTGACAAAATTTAACATCCACTCACGATAAAAACTAACAAATTAGGTATAGAGGGAACGTGCCTCTAGAGATAACAAAGGCCATATATGACAAGACCACAGCTTACATCATGCTCAACAGTGAAAAGCTGATACCTCTTCCTCTAAGATCAGGAACAAGACAATGATGCCCAATTCTTACCACTTTCATTCAACATAGTAATGGAAGTCCTAGCCAGAGCAATTAGGCAAGAAAAAGAAATAAAAGGCATCAAAATCGGAAAGAAAGAAGTAAAATTTTCTGTTTACAGATGACATCTTACAAACAGAAAACCCTTAAAGAGTCCACACCAAGAAGTGGTTACAACTAATAAGTGAATCAATTTGTTAAAGTTGCAGGATACATAATCAACATACAAACATCAGTTGTTTCTATACAGTAACAATGAACTATTAAAAAGAGAAATTAAGAGAAGAATTTCACTCACAATATCATCAAAAAGAATAAATTTAACAAAGGAGGTGAAAGAAACTGAAAACAAAAATAAATGGAAAGATACTCCATTATCATGGACTGAAAGAATTAATCATTAAAATGTCCATACTACACAAAGTAATCTACATATTCAACTCCAAAGGCATTTTTCACAGAAGAAAACAATTCTAAAATTCACATGGAACCACATAAAGACCTCGAATAGTTAAAGCAAACTTGAGAAAGAACAAGCTGGAGAATACATACGTCCTGATTTCAAACTATATTACAAAGCTATAGTAATCGAAACAGTATGTCATGGTACTGGTACTGTAACAGTTCTATTAACTATAACAATATTATGCAGTCTCTTAAATTCATCTCTTGTTTCAAATCTTCCTTTACCCTATCTGATCCATAAGTACATGCAAAGTGAACACCTTCCTCTAATACCTGCTCCTGGCTATATTTAATTTTACCACTTCCCTCCACCCATTTATCCAGGCTACAAATCTTCCAAGTTTCCTTGTGCCCATACCACATCCCATCACTTGTCTCATTTTGTAGAGTATAACTCTATATTCCCTTACATCCATACTTCTCTGCAGGTTTCCTACTGCTGTTGTAACAAGTTATGATAGATTTAGTGGCTTAAACAACACAAATATATTATCCTATAGTTCTGGAGGTCAAAAGTCCAAAATCAGTCTCAGTGGACTAAAATCAACATGTCACCAGGGCTTTGTTCCTTCTTCAATCTCCTGGGAAAATCTGTTTCCTTGCCTCTTACAATTCTAAAGGCTGTCCACTCTTTCACTCATAGTTCCATATCAATGCAACCTTTGCATCCATCATCACATTTCTTCTCCTCCTCTACTCTATCATCACATTGCCTTTTCTGACTCCAAATCCTCCTCCCTCCTTTCATAAAGACCTTGTGATTATATAGTGCCCATCCAAGACCAACCCTCCATCTCAAGATCCCCATTTTAATCACATCTTACAAAGTCCCTTTTGCCATGTAAGGTAATATATTCACAGGTACACACAAACATCTTTCGGGGGAGGGCATATTTAGCCTACCACACCAATTCTCCAGGGCACTGTTCTATTTCAAACCTCATCACCTCTCCTTTAAGCTTCCTTAACATCTTAAAAATAACAGAACTTCTCATATCTAATCTCTTCCTGCTCCAATTATTTCTACAGACACCATAACCAAACTAATTCTCACTGTTCAGTGATTATTATGTGTCTCAAATTCACTCACCTTCCGTCTCTTTTTAGTACCTATTCCAAACCTTCACAACTTTCTTCAAGCTCACACATCATTCCTAAAGTCTTTCCTTAACATCATCATACTTCTGTTTTGTGGAAAAAACAGATTATCAGGCATGTCTCCTACCTGTAAACTTAATCTGTATCTCCACCCAACTTACATTCCACTTAAATAGAGGTGTTTCTCTTTCTATCCAAGGCTAAGCCCTCTAAAATGCTATCAATGTCATATCTTTAGATCTTTACTTGAGTGTGTACCGCAGACCAGCAGCATCAGCATCACCTGAAAGATTGTCAGAAATGCTGTACCTCAGGTCTCAACCCAGACCTTCTGATACAGAATCTGCATTTAACAACTCCCCCAATACAGTTTGGGATGCACAACACTGGGCTATTTTATTGCAATTGTCCATTTGCTATTTTCCCTCAAGGAATAAACAACTTAAGTCTTTAAGTCTTTAAAAACAGGCCAGAAGAAAGATGGTGGCTGCAGTGTGGGAGAGGGACTCAGCATAAGGATCCTAGTCACTGTTTCTTCAGCTCTCCCCACAGAGACATAAACCCCAGTCTCTCTTCATGTGACTCTAGTCCTCTCTGTCTTCCCTCTGTTGGATCCCAGGTATTTTTAGGGAAAGGGGTCAAGATGGTGGCCAACGAGGTGGAAGCTGAGTCCACTTGCTCTAGCACCCAACTTGGCTTCTCACCTGATCTTCCAACAAAAACACCTGGACAATCAACAGAATCTTAGCTGATAAGAAGTTTTGATCCAAGGAGTACAGAAGACTCTTCACAAAAGGAGCACCTGTTCAACAGCATACAACACTGTGGCAGAGTTTGTAACTCCCAGTCAGTCAGCTGGAGGGAAGAACCCAACAAGAAATGAGTCATCAATAATCAAACCCCAAGTACAACAAGAAAGTCCACATAAACTGAATAAAGGGCAGCACTACAGCATCCAGATAAGGAGATCAAAGAGGCTGCACCACTAAGTCCCACAGAACTCCTACCAAAGAAGGCAACCCCATGAAGACAGGCAGGTAAAGCAGAGCAATCTGAGACAGGGAAACAAACAAAAAGAGTCACCTAAAATGGAGAAACAAAGAAATAACCCCCAATCTAAAGGAAAGGAGTAATCCCCAGAAAAAAGAGCTAAATGGAATTGAGGCAAGCAATCTATCAGACACAGAATTTAAAATAATGGTTATATGGATGCTCAAGGGACTGAGAACTGCAAGGAAACTTATGGGGGCTACAAGAAACTTACTGGGAACTACAGCAGCATAAAAAAGGGACATGGGAACTATGAATAAGAACCAGGAAGAAATGAAGAATACAATATCTGAAATGAAGATTACAATAGAAGAAATCAAAAGCAGGCTAGAAGAAGCAGAGGACCAAATAAGCTGGAAGACAAGACAGAAAAAAATACCCAGTCAGAGCAACAAAACAAAAAAGACTCAAAAAGAAAGAGGATACTTTAAGGGAGCTTCAGGACAACATGAAATGAAACCACATTCACATCATTGGAATATCAGAAGGAGAAGAAAATGAGCAAGGGATCGAAAACCTGTTTGAAAAAATGAGAGAAAAATTCTCTAACTTGATGAGGAAAAAAACCACACAAGTTCCAGAAGCACAGAAGGTACCAATCAGGATGAACCTAAAGAGACCCACTCCAAGACAAATCATAATAAATGGCAAAATTTAAAGACAAAGAGAAAATCCTAAACAGCAAGGGAGGAACTGCTAGTAATACACAAGGAAGTTCCGACAAGGCTATCAGCTGATTTCTCAACAGAAACATTACAAACCAGAAAGGACTGGCATGAAATAATCCAGTAATGAAAAGAAAGAACCTACAACCAAAATTATTCTATCCAGCAAAGCACTCATTTAAAGTGGAAGGTGAAATAAAGTACTTCTCAGACAAAAGAAGGCTAAAGGAATACATCTCCACGAATCCAGCACTGCAAGTGATGCTAAAGGCACTGCTATAAGGAGGAGATGGAGATAGAGATAGAAAGGGGAACACAGGTATGGAATAAATGGCAATGAATAAGTACCTATCAATAATAATCTTAAATGTAAATGGTTTAAATGCTCCCATCAAGACATGGTAGCTTAATGGATAAGAAAACACAACTCACATATAAGCTGTCTACAAGAGACCCACCTCAGAACAAAAGATCTATACAGGCTGAAAGTAAAGTGATAGAAATAAATATTCCAAACAAAGAGACATGAAAAAAAAAAGCAGGGGCAGCAATACTTTTATCATACAAAATAGAAAATAGACTTCAAAACAAAAGCCATAAAAAGAGAAAAGAAGGGTTAGGGTTAGTAGGATATCCTCAAGAGGATATAACCCTTGTAAACATACACGCACCCAACGTCGGAGCACCTAAATATATTAGGAAACTCTTGGAGGACTTAGAGAAATGCATCAACAGCAACACAGTCATCACAGGAGATTTTAACACTCCACTGTCAACAGTGGACCGATCTTTCAAACAAAGAATCAACAGGATATTGTGGCACTGAATGACACTCTACATCAAATGGATTTAATTGATATATACAGAATCTCTCACCCCAGGGAACCAACTATACATTCTTCTCAAGTGCACATAGAACATTTTCAAAGACAGACAACATGGTAGGACACAAAACATCCCTCAACAAATTCAAGAAAATTTAAATCATAATAAGCATCTTCTCAAATCACAATAAATTGAAACTAGAACCAACCTCAAGAATATTCAATTACACAAAGACTAAGTAAGACATTATTAAATAATGAATGGGTTAACAATGAGAGCAAGAAAGAAATCAAAAAGTACCTGGAAACTACTGAAAATGAACACATAACTACCTAAAAACTACAGGGCAGAGCAAAGGCAGTCCTGAGAGGGAAGCTCATAGCAATATAGGCCTACCTAAAGAAAACAGAGAAATCTCAAATAAACAACTTAACCCAACATTTAAAAGAACTAGAGGAACAACAAACAAATCCCAGAGCAAAGAGAAGGAAGGAAATAAGATCAGAGCAGAATTAAATGATAAGACTAAAAAAACAATTCAAAGGATCAATAAATACAGGAGTTAGTTCTTTGAAAAGATAAAGAGAATTGACAAACCTTGAACCAGACACATCAAGAAAAAGAGAGGGGACCCAAATAATAAAATCAGAAATGAAACAGGAGAAGTTACAACTGATATCACAGGAATATAAAGAATTGCAAGAAATTACTATGAATAACGATATACCAAGAAAATGGACAACCTGGGTGAAATGGGTAAATTTCTAGAAACATACAATCTTCCAAAACTAAATCAAGAAGAAGCAGAAAGTCTGAATAGACGAATAACAACTAGTGAAACTGAAGCAGTAATAAAAAAAACTCATGGCACACAAAGGCCCTGGACCAGATGGCTTCACAGATGAATTTCAACAAACATTTAAAGAAGAACTAACTCCTATCCTTCCCAAACTATTCCAAAATTCAAGCAGAAGGAAGACTCCCAAACTCTTTTTATGAGATCAGTATCATCCTAATACCAAAAGCAGGGAAAGACACACAAAGAAAGAAAACTACAAGCCAATGTGTCTGATGAACATAGATGCTAAATTACTCAACAAAATATTGGCAATCCAGATTCAGCAGTACATGAAAAAGATAGATATATAGATAAATAAATCAATCGTGAATCATGACCTAGTAGTATTCATCCCAGGGATGCAAGGAGGGTACAATATTCACAAACATAATACACAACATAAACAAACAAACAAAAAGGACAAAAATCACATGATCACATCATGCGATTAGATACTAAAAAAGCATCTGATAAAATCCAGCACCCGTTTATGACAAAAAACAGTCAGCAGAGTGGGAATAGAGGGAGCATACCTCAACATAACAAAGGACATATACGAGAAACCTACAGCTAATATATATTCAACAGGCAAAAACAGAAAGCTTACCCCTTAGGATGTTTGCTTTCATCATTCTTATGTAACATAGTACTGGAAGTTCTATCCACAGCAATCAGACAAGAAAAAGGAATAAAAGGCAACCAAAGTGGAAAGGAGGAAGTAAATTATTTGCAGATGACATGACAGTGTTCATAGGAAACCCCATAATCTCCACCAAAAAAAACTACTCGACCTAAGCCCTGGCTGGTGTAGCTTAGTGGATTGAGTGCCGGCCTGTGTATCAAAGGGTTGCCAGTTCGAGTCCCACTCAGGGCACATGCCTCGGTTGCAGGCCAAGTCCCCAGTAGGGGACATGCAAGAGGCAACCACACATTGATGTTTCTCTCCCTCTCTTTCTTCTTCCCTTCCCTTCTGTCTAAAAATAAATAAATAAAACCTTTAAAAAAAACTACAAAGTCAATATTCAGAAATTGATGGCATTTTTGTACACCAACAATGAACTATCAGAAAGAGAAACTAGGGAAAAAATCCCATTTACTGTAGCAACAGGAAAAATAAAGTACCTTGGAATAAATTTAACCGAGGAGGTGAAACAAGTGAACTCAGAAAACTATAGCACACTGAAGAAAGAACTGAGGAAGATACAAATAAAATGGAAGCATATACTGTGTTCATGAATTGGAAGAATTAAAACAATTAAAATGTCCATACTACCCAAAGCAATCTATAAATTCAATGCAATTCATATTAAAATATCAATGGCATATTTCACAGATCTAGAACAAATACTTCAAAAATTTATATGGAACCAAAGAAGACCCCAAATGTCCTCAACAATCCTGAGAAAGAAGAACAAAGTAGGAAGAATCACAATATCTGATATCAAACTATACTATATGGCCAATGTAATCAAAAAGTCTAGTACTGGCTTAAGAACAGAAACATAGATCAATGGAACAGATTACAGACCCCAGAAATAAACCCAACTCTCTAGAGTCAACTAATATTTGACAAAGAGGGAATGGGCACACAGTGGAGTAAAAACAGCCTCTTCAATAAATGGTGTTGGGAGAACTGGACTGGTATATGCAAAAAATGAAACTAGACCACTAACTTATACCATACATCCAAATAAACTCAACATGGAAAAAAAAGACTTAAATATAATTGTGACACCATAAATGTCCTAGAGGAAAACACAGGCAGGAAAATTTCAGGTATCTCACATAGCAATATTTGTGCTAATACATCTCCTAGGGCAGAGGAAATAAAGGAAGAAATAAATAAATGGGACTACACCAAATTTAAAAGCTTCTGCATGGCTAAAGAAACCATCATTAAAATGAAAAGGGAACTGACTATATGGGGGAACATATTTGCCAATGATACCTCAGACAAGGGTTTGATCTCCAAAATATATAAAGAACTCACACGACTCAACACCAATCCAATTCAAAACAATCCAATTCAAAAATGGGCAAAGGACCTGAACAGACAATTCTCCAAGCAGGACATATACAGGGCCCAGAGACATATGAAAGGATGCTCAGCATCACTAGCCCTCAGGGAGAAGCAAATTAAAACCACAATGATGTATCACACCAGTCAGAACAGCTATCATTAATAAATCTACAAACAAGTGCAGGCAAGGTTGTGGGGAAAAGAGAACCCTAGTGTACTGTTGGTGGGAATGCAGACTGGTACAGCCACTGTGGAAAACAGTAGTGAATTTCCTAAAAAAACTGAAGATGGAACTACCTTTTGACCCAGCAATTTTGCTGCTGGGAATATACTCTGAGCATCCTGAATCACCAATTCAAAAGAACTTACCCACCCTTATGTTCACAGCAGCACTATAATAGCCAAGTACTAGAAACAGCCTAAGTGCCCATTAGTAGATGAGTGGATCAAAAAACTGTGGTACATTTACACAATGGAATACTATGCAGCAGAAGAACAGAGCTCCTACCTTTTGCAACAGCATGGATGGGACTAGAGAAAATATTATGCTAAGTGGAAATAAACCAGTTAGTGAAAGACAAATACCGTATGATCTCATTTACAAGAGGAATCCAATGAACAAAATAAACTAACAAACGAAACAGAACGACAGACATGAAACATGGAATGACTGATAGTGACCAGAGGGAAGTGGGGAGGGGAATGAGGGTGGAAAGAAGGGAAGGGACTAATTAAAGAGTATGTATGAAAGACCCATGGACATTGACAGCAGTGTGAGGACTGACTGTGGGAGTGGGAGTGAGATGGGTGGAGGAGGGCAAAGGAGGAAAAATTGGGACAACTGTAATAGATAACAATAAAAAAAAATTTAAATACAAAACAGACCAGAAAAAAAACAAGCAAATGATAACTTGATACTGTATTTTCACCTTCCAATTACAACCAAATTACAGCTCATATCCTCACTGCAATTACTAAGGTGACCAATGACCTATCTACCTTTCCTTTTTTAGAGGTGGTGGAAGAAAGAAAAATATTAATATTAAATATATTAATAAATATTAATATTAAATAAAATGTATTAATTAAATATTAATATATGTGATAGCAATGTTGACCACACCCTTAAAAACATATCCTTACCACTTCCACTAACTTTTTTCCTGATTATTTTCTTCTATGGTTGCTTCTCATTGTTCTTTAATGTTCTTAATTTATGTTTGTGTATGGCTTAAATTTTTACCTAAACATTGGTTACCCCAAGTCATCCTTCCCCCTCCCAACTATCCTACATACACCTTCAACACAATACAGTTAAAACTATTAAGCTTCCTCTCCAAACCCTCCCCCTTTCTCCTTAAATATACCCTATTCTCAGGCAATGGCATCCACTGAAATAGAAATCCAGAAGTCATTCTATATTCTTCATGTACCTTTTCTCCTTTCTTTCATATCAATTAATATCCAAGTCCTGCCGATTCTACATTTAAGCATCTCTCTAGTTTTCCAGGCTCTTTATCCCCATAGCTACTATTTCATATTGTGTCTTACATCATCTCTCGCTTGGCTCAATTAGTATAAAACATTATTTCCAAAATATCCTTTTGCCAGGTTCCCCACCTCTAGTCCATACCTTTTCCAATTTACTCTCCATAGTGCCACCTCAATCTTTCACTTATTCCTCTACCAAATTCTTCACAGCCTTTATCTGCACACAAACTTATCCAGCCATCCCAAAACACATGAAGTACCCAGCCTAGAATGTTTCTCTCACATTTCTCTCTTCACTTAATTTATCTGCTAAGCAAAGGAATATTTCATATCAAAGCATGAGGTCTACCACACCTCTATATAAAGTGTTCCTTTACTAAGCCAGGCAGCTGGAGATACTCCTTGTCCTTTGATCCTACTACCTTTTGATGATATCTCACTAGAGTAATAATTAGATAATTTGTCTTCCCCAACCAAACTGAGATCACTGTATCTTCTTCATAGCCCTGCCTAGCACAAACATGGCAATAGCAGGTGCTCAATAAATATTTGCAGCATTAAGTATACTGCTGATAGTATTTCTACGGAATATAATTCACCCTACTTATCCTGGTATTAACATGTTACATGATCTGTTTGGCCCTACTCTACCTTTCCTTATCAAATTCTGAATCTGGCTAATGCTTCTTTCCATGCCTTTACTCCCACAGATTCACTTCCTGAGGAATTCTCTTCCTTCCATCTCCTATTAAAGTCCTAGCCATCATTAAAGGCCTAGTTCAAGAGTCCTTCCTAGTACAGAAGGCCTTACCACCAACTCCAAGAAGTAAGCTCTTTCTTTGAATCCCATAGCGCTTTACATGATCTTTACACTCAACTTTGTATTTACCACATTATTACTAGACTACATCCTCTTGGAGGAAGAGAAACAAAGTCTATTTTTTTAATCATTCCACAGCCCTCAGCATAATAGTAGCCTTTTACTAAATAAACATACTATGCTGAATTTCACAGTTTACAAAACACTTTTCTAGGCATTTTTCATTTGACTTGCTCTTCATAGCAACCAAGGTAGAGAGAAAGCAGATGAGGGAACTAAAATAAAGAGGGTTAAGCAGTTTATTTAGAGGCCAGGAGCTATAAAGAGGGAGAGCCAAACTCAAGACCAAGTCTTCAATTAAAAGCCAGGCACTATTTATTGCTACCATACCATCCTTCCCCTCCACTTATTTCTTTTGTATCTTCATGGATCAAGCTGAAGTACCATCCATCTCCTCTATAACCTCCCCATTTGCTGACATAACACCTGTTACATATTCTTTGTATTTTATGTCTTTATCTTTTAAAAACACATGTTGGATTACATCATGCCTTTGCCTGAAACTCTAATGGCTTCTCATTGCATTTAAAACAAAAGTAAAAATCTTTGTGATCCACAACCCAAATTGCTTCTCATCTTTATTACATCCTTCCTCATTCACTAGGCTCCAGCCATAGGAGACTTTACTAGACTCTTTCTGATTCTTCAAAAGATCACACTTTCTTCCTAAATTGGTATCTATACTGTTTTCTCTTAGGGTGCTTAGATCATTACATGGCTGGCTCTTTCTCAGAATTCAGGTATCCACTTATCAACTCCACAGTAAGACTTTCCCTCACCAGAAAGATAAAAAAGTACTTCTATACTCATCTCCTCCCCAGTTTTGTATCACTATATCCCCAGTGTTTAAAACTGTTTCTGGCAGGCAGTTAAGGGTCAAAAGATTCTACTGAATTGATGAATAAAAAAGAGTAAATAGGTTATCTTCTATTCTAAATGCCTGCAAATACTGGCAAAATGTTTTATATAACGGATATCCAGCTGATCATAGGTCTACTAATAAAATTCTACTTCAACTAAAAAGTTAGGAGAAAATTACATTTAGTTAACTAGCATTTTCAGTGAGATAAATTTATTATTTTTATTAACCAAATGTTTTACATCATTATCCAATAGGGATTAAATGAGCAAAACTACTTTTTCTAACATAAAATATTCCTTATTTAATAACTAGTGGGTCTTTGTGATTAGAAAGATAATACAGTCACAGAAGAAATGCAAATCACCAGTAAAAAAATGAAAATAGTCCATTCCCTATGGTAACCAGAAATAGGAAAATAAAATAATGGTAATAAATTTCCATCCATCAAAAGGGTAGTTTTTAATATAGGAAAAAAATAGCTTTTTTAATAGCTTAAAAAAATAGGTGGTTAAATAAAACTTAATAAATTTCATTATAAAATTTTATGTAGTCTTTTGGAAGGACCTTCAAAAATCATACTGCTTTAAAAAAGCATGTGAGTAACAACATTTATGACAAGGGTATTAAACTCATTTTCACTGGGGGCCACATTGGCCAAATGTAATTTCAACTCCTTAGCAGTTAGTCCTCAAATCATTTTGGTCCTTTGAAGGCAACTGCGAGGCTGATATGGCCCCTGGTAAAAATGAGTTTGACACCCCTTGACTTATGGTGTAACATTCCTAATGTGTATATGCACTTATGTTTTTATGTAAGTACATACACAGAAAAAGGATGTACATCAATCTATGGGGTTGGCCAAAAGTCCATTTAGTTTTTTCCATAAAAGACACATTTTTCATTTTCACCAATAACTTTACTGATTAGGATACTCTGAGTATGTCCGTTATCTCTCACTATATTGGCTTCTAGTGAGTAAAGGCTGGGGCGCTGCTAAACATTTCCCAATGCATAGGCTAGGCCCCCACAGCAAAGAATTATTTAGCCAAAATACCAACATTACCAAACTTCACAAACCACTTTTGACATGTTAGATCAGTAACATCACCTCCTCCATACACTGCATAAATCCTTTTTGCATTTCCAACTTTCTTTTTTTATATAATTTTTTTAGATTTTATTTATTTTTAGAGAGGGGAAGGGAGGGAGAAAAACATTAATGTGTGGTTGTCTCTTGTGCACCCCCTACTGGGGACCTGACTCACAACCCAGGCATGTGTCCTAGACTGGGAATGGAACTAGCGACTCTTTGGTTCACAGGCTAGCACTCAGTCTGCTGAGCCACACCAGTCAGGGCCATTTCTACCCGTCTTGAAATAATAAAGCATAATATATCAAAAATGTTGTGTATTTTTCCATCTTCAATATTAAATGGTTGCACAAAAATCCACTAATTGTGGTAAGTTTTTTTTTTAATGCACATTGATATGATAGCGGTCATAATACAATCCAACAGAACTGTTTTGAATGAAGTTAAAGACAAATAAGCACTACTAGAGCCATCATACAGAAAAAACTAAACTTTTTGGCCAACCCAATACTACATGGTTATGTATTTGGACGGAAATGGGAATGAAAAAGACATAATGGGTTTCTTTTACTTCGTATTCTGTATGCTTCTGTGCTGTTTTCAAGTATTTTAAATGTGTTTCAAACATAAAGAAAGGACAGATTAAAGGAAGTAAACTTATTATAGAAAACTGTAAAGTAACAGAAAAGTTTAAACACCACTAGAAATTACTATAAACCAAAATGTACAGTATGAATAAAGATAAAAAGGTTGTACAGATTTATTCGTAATCTATAACTGCTTAACTTCAAAGAATTAAATCAAGAAAATCATGAGTGCTTTTAGTAACACTAATTAAAAAAATACTACCAGTATTAATGTATATATTTTTCAGAACAAATAGGAAATTTCTTCTTTTTCTAGTCTCTAGGATAGTAATGATAATTACACAGGCTCATGTTTAAGAGTCAACCAAAGTACCCAGAATTTTTTTTTGACACCAAAAATTAGACTCTGAGGGAAACAATTTTCACCAAAAAATAAAACTAGGCATTTCTAAAAACTTCACAGCTAACATTTTGTAAAGAAACACTGAATACTTTCCCTATATGATCAGGAACAAGACAAAGTCAAATCTTGCCACTTCTAATCAACACTGTACTTGAGATTCTAGCCATTTCAATTAGACAAGACAAAAATAAAAGAAATCAAGACTGAGGGGGAAAAAAGGTAAAACTATCTCTATTTAAACATGGCAAAATCTTGTGTGTAGAAAATTCCAAGGAATCCACTAAAAAACTATTAGAACTAAGAAACAAGTCAGCAAGATGTTAGGAAAAATGAATGATCAATATAGAAAAATCAATTGCAGTTCTATATACAATTAAAATGAAGTTCCAAAAATACAACAACCCTATTTACAATAGCTTTAAAAAATAAGATAGGAATAAACTTAACAAAACAAGTACAAGAACTGTACCCTAAAATCTTCAAAACACCTTTGAAAATACTAAGAAAAACCTATGCAAATGGAAAGAAATTTCATGATCATATATTAGATGATTTAACATTATTAAAACGGCAATACCCCCCAATTTATCTACAGATTCAATGTAATCCAAGTCACAGCTACCTTTTTTTGTACAATCGGCAAGCTGATCATAAAATTAAAATGGAAATGCAAGCCACCCACCCCCAAAAAAAAACAAAGTCCAAGCAATCTAAAAGAACAAATTTGGAGGTCTCATACTTATTATTCCAAAACTCACTGCAAAGTTAGAATAATCAAGACTGCGTAGTACTGGCATAAGGATGGGCATATAAATCAATGTAATAGAATACAGAGTACAGAGATAAACCCTCACATTTATGGTCAGTGAATTTTCAGAAGAATGCCAATGAAGAAAGAATTGTCTTTTTTAACTACAAGGACAACTAGATATCCACATGAAAAAGAATGAAGCTGGATGTCTTTATCTCACCATACCAAAAAAAAAAAAAAAAAACTCTAAACAGATCAAAGACCAAAATGTAAAAACTTGAACTGTAAAACTCTTAAAGAAAATATAAAGATAAATCTTTGTGACCTTCAGTTAAGCAAAGCCCTCTCAGATGTGACACCAAAGCACAAGCAACAAAAGGAAACACAAAGTGGACTTCAACAAAGGGATACAGAAAAAACTATTTGCAAATCATGTATCTGTACCACAACTTAACTGCTCCCCTATTCATTGTACTTAGGTTGCTTCAAGTGTTTTTGTTTTTGTTTTAATTCAATTGTACAATTAAAATTGGTGATTATAGTGTATTTAAATTATACGTCAATATAACTGATTTTTTAAATGAATTACTGAAACATGTCCAATATACCTAAGAAGTCGGGAGTAGGGGGGAACAACTCTAATACAATCTGAATGTAGTAAGTACTCATAAAAGTGATCTCAGTGCTAAAGGAATTAAGAGAAATAACTTCTGGATGAGATTTATAAAGGCTTCTTTCTTACATAAGATGACACCTGAACTATGGTTGGAAGAACTAGCAATAGAATTGGAGGAAAGAGCATAAACTAAGGTATAGGGGGCTTACAATACCACATTTTTTAAATAGTAAGGAGTCTAGACCCATATATATAAAGAACAAGCTGATGGCTGTCAAAGGGGAAGGGGTGAGGGGAGATGGGTAAAATTTTTTTAAAGAAGAATTGGAGGTACAATTAATCTTATTCACAATTATGCTATTAAATTGCTCTACAGCTGCCATTGGCAATTATTACAGTGAACAGAGATTTAGACTTCTTGAGCAAAGTGCTTTAGGTAGGTTTCACTATTAAAATTTCCAGTTTTTATTATTAAAATAAACCTAATATAGAGCAGTAGGCCTCCACAGGGTAATGATTCTTGAATTAAGAAGGGCTGTCCGTCCCATCACCAATGAAAACCAATAATTTGGAATTTATCAAAGAATAAAACCAACCAGCATTCTAAGAATGAAGAATAATCTCATTTTAAGTAGCATATGCAGTGCTGTGTAACCCTTTAAAAATTTGCCTTTGTCCACTGAAGTATTGCTTGTAACAGCAAATACTAGAAACAACTCAAGTGTCCATTTGAAAGGAACTGGTTTGATAAACTAGGAGGCAGCCATCCACACAATGGAATACTACATAGCTCTGATAAAAGAAAGGAGGAAGCTAGCTCTTCTTGTACCAAAATGGAACGATCCCAAGACATTCTCTTAAGGACAAAAAGCAAGTTACAGAACAGGTTATATAACATGCTGCCTTTTGTATAAAAGAGTACGAAGGGAAATGAGAACATATATTCATACTTGCTTTTACTTACATAAAGAAACACAAGACAGTATGACAACTGAATGACATATAATAAGGGGCGGGGGAAAATTCTATTTACCCACATGGAGTGGAAGGAGGCAGGAAGGGAAGAAGAAAGGAAGGAAGGAAGGAAGAAGAGAAGAAAAGAAGAGAAAGAAGAGAGAAGCGGAGGGGAGGGAAGAGTAAGGAGTCCAGTTTGTATTATGATCAGCATATATAATAAAAAGGATAGTCTGGGATGGCAAATCTTAAAAGTACAATTCAAGAATTTGATTCTGTAAATATGTTTTATAGGAAAATGATAGAACCAAAGTGGTATTTTAAGATTAATTTGAATGCAGCAAACGGAAGGGCTCAGACAGTTATGACCCAAATCATGCAGATCCAACCTACACACCAAGGCATGTCAAAGTAATTGCACACTAGAGACCACTGCAAAAGGACCAGCAGAACAAGCAATTCATTACAAGTGGGGAGGGAGAAAAAATAAGTATTACTAGTTTGGGCACTGGGTGCCTAGAGAAACTACTACCTCTTAAAATGCATGCACACATACGTAAATCAAAAACTTCTTAAAACATGAATAAGGTTAAAAGACAAACTAATAAAAATATCTGTTTATGCCACACACACACACACAGTTAATATCTCTAATACAAAAAGGGCTCTTATAAATTAGTAAGAAAACAAACAAAAATTAATCAAGAAATTAGAACATCCAAAAAATAGATGAAAATAAATTCAGCCTTATAAGATATTAAAGAAATGCAAAGGAAAACAATAATGGGTAACTGACAACTCCAACTGATGGTGGAACTGAGAAAATGGGTAATGGGTACTCCCACAATGCTGAAGACACAAACTGATAAAAAGCCTTCTGAATATGCATTACCAAAACTACAAATGTGCACACCGTTTTTGGCCCAATAATTCTACCCCTGGGAAATCCGATCTAGAAGATATGGAACAAATGCACACAAAACTTGCAACAAATAAATACATATAGCAAAATGATGATGATGATGATGATGATGATGATGATGACGACGTCAGCAAAACAGATTTGGCCCAAAAGTTATGGTATATCCATACAATGGAATACTAGGAGCCAATAAAAAGAATATACTATGGTGTACAGGGTACAAAACAGCATTGCAGTTATGTCCCCATTTATGTAAAATCCTATGTCTCTATGCACATATACACAGAAAAATCTAGAAGACTATTCACCAAAATGTCAAGAATGATCATCTCAAGTGGTTGGACTCAGGGGGACTTTAATCTCTTACACTTTTCTATATTAACTGAAAATTTCTACCATAAGCCTCTATTATCTGTGTAAACAAGTGAAAAATGACAAGAAATGTCTGAAAAAAAAATGACTCCATGAGAGCAAAATAATTACTTTAATGTTAGATAAATTAACTTTGGACTGTCAATACAATATCTCAGTGAAAGTGCCCATTTGCAATTGCAAATGAGAAACAGAAAACTGGAGAGGCATGCAGCCCATTAACTATTTTCACTTTACCTTACTACCATTTTCTTTTCCATTTTCTAAAAATTGCAGTTTTTTAACCTAAACCTTACCCTCTAATCTACATTAATTTTATTTTCCAAATATATTAAGAATACCAGATTACCTCACAATTTAGATGTGCATAATTAGAAATTTAAGGAACAAAAATCACAGCAAACAGTAATACTTCTGATTTTAGCTTGATATTTTTGCTTCCAACATCTACTTTAAAGCTTACAAATATCTACATACAAAACAAAGCCAACCAAAAGGAAAATAACAAAAACTTAAGTGATAGTTACAGAAAAAGTATACAATGAGAAAATATTAAAACGGTCTTAGCTCTGGCTGGTCTAGCTCAGTGGAGTAAGCGCGGGCCTGCAACCCAAAGGATCAAGGTTCAATTCCCAGTCAGGGCACGTGCCTGGGTTGCAGGCCAGTTCCCAGCAGGGTACACATGAGAAACAACCACACATTGATATTTCTCTCCCCCTCTCCTTCCTTTCACCTCTAAAGATAAATAAATAATTTTTTTAAAAAGTTTAAAAACGGTCTTAAATAGTGAATGCTAAGCAACATCTATTTTAAACTGGTTTTTGAGAAACAGCTGCAATTTTTCAGATTTAAGAAATAAAAGCTTGAGCCCTGGCTAGCGTGGCTCAAGGGACTGAGAGTATCCACCTGCGAACCAAAGGGTCACTGGTTCAATTTCCAATCAGGGCATGTGACTTGGGTCATGGGCCAGGTCCCAGCAGGGGGTGTACAAGTGCAACCACACATTGAAGTTTCTCTCCCTCTCTCCCCCGCCTTTGCCTGTCTAAAAATAAACAAATAAAATCTTTAAAAAAAAAAAAGAAAATAAAAGTTTGACATACAAACTGCTCAGAAGATTATCACTGAAAGAACCAGGTCATTTGTCATAGTCAGTACACAACATAATATAAACACTAGGTCTGAATTTATTCTATTCACACTAAAAGTGACTCCCAGCATCCTCCACTCATTCCAGTAAAGAAAAAGCTAGAAGGTTCTTAAATTCTCTCCTTATAAATCAAAGCAATTATTTCCCCCGTCCTAGAGTGTGTGTGAACTAAAACCGCAAGTAAGTTTAGAAACACAACCAGTATCTGTGCAAAGGTTGATTTGCATTAATCTGTGAAGAAAAATGCTACCAATATTTCAATTAATTCAACCACTAATACACTTTGGAATTTGTCCTCTAGGAGCTTACAATCTAGCAAGAAAAATACAAACATAGCCAATCAAATAATCAGAACATAAAATAGGTTTTTTTAAAGCTCATAACAATGATAAAAGCCAGTGCTGTAGGAATATAAGAAAAGAATGAGCTTTCTCTAGACAATGAAGAAAGGTCACAAGACGGTGAAATTTGAGTTGGGTTTTGAATGCAAACCTGGAGGCTGAGAATAGAAATAAGGGCATTTAAACTAAAATAACAGCAAGAATAAAAATATAGAGAAATAAAAGTGCCTCTAAAAATTGAATCTGATAGAATGGGATTAGATCATAGAAGATATTACCTGATAACACATTAAAAAGCTTGGACTTAATTC
Source organism: Trachops cirrhosus (assembly GCA_028533065.1). Taxonomy (NCBI): domain Eukaryota; kingdom Metazoa; phylum Chordata; class Mammalia; order Chiroptera; family Phyllostomidae; genus Trachops; species Trachops cirrhosus. Next base: position 48,038,491 of record CM052549.1, on the reverse strand, counting down.
TATATACTGAAAGTGACACAATATAACCAAGGTTTTAGGAAAACTCTATTAATAAAGAATGAATTAGGAAGAAAAGAACAGAAGAATTGGGAAGAAAATAATAGTAAGAAGAAGTATGATAAAAAATTAGGGCCTGCCCTGGCTGGTGTAGCTCAGTGGATTGAGCGCAGGCCTACAAACCAAAAGATGGAGGTTCGATTCCCAGTCAGGGCACATGCCTGGGTTGCAGGCCAGTTCCCAACAGGGGACGCATGAGAGGCAACCACACAGTGATATTTCTCTCCCTCTCTCCTTCCCTTCGCCTCTAAAGATAAATAAATAACATTTAAAAAATTAGGGCCTGAACTAAGGTGCTAGGAATGAACAAGTACTAGTATTAGAACAAAAATGTGGTAAGGACTGAGTAGACTTAAACACAGTAAGGTTTGGTCAGAGAAAACACAAGAATGAAAACTTGAGAATGAAAAGAGTAATTAAAGGTTTGGAGACTTACGAGAGTTCATCTCAATTCTCCTCCCTTCTGAGTGTTTCTGCATTTATTCTAGTATCCTATATTTTGGACACTTTTTAAAAGCATTTTAAGAATTTCTTTCATCTAAGGATACTCTGACATTTCTATTAAGTACATATTAAATCAGTAGCATTTTATGAGTGCTAGCAGCTTCTTTTTTAAAATTCTGGAATGTCTTCATTTTACATATTTTAGAACAAAACACTAAATAATCCATGACAGAGGTACCCCATATCATATGCAAGTGAATACTAATAAATTCACTTCTTTACATCTAGGGTCTACCCAGCTTTAGATTTTCGGGGTCTTGAAATTCTATAATTGAGTCTCTGCTACTTCTTGGTGGAATAGAACTTCCACAGGTTCAAAGAGAGAACCAATTATATACAACAATTTATTGTACTAATTGTGCCTGATCTGACTTGAGTGACTTCAGATCAAGAAATCCCACTGCAAAACAATCATCAATAACTAAGTGTAAGTAATGTCTTTAAGAAATGTTTTTAGCCTTGTATTCATAAAACTACAAATTAGTAAAGACAAAATGAGTTGAAATAATTTTTAGAGGAACTGTTTTTTTTAAATCCTCAAAATGCTGCAATAATGTCCAAGAAAAGAGAAATTAATACATAAATATCAAAATAGAGGTTGAATTTTAGCAAAACAAATCATTATGTGAGGTAGTCAACTCCTTGAATGCCCGGTGAGGTTCTATATAGCATAATATCAAGAGAATGTATTTTAGAATCAGACCAATCCAAGCTGACCTTGGAACAAATCACTAACTTTTTAGAGTTTTCATTTCCAAAATTATCAATAGAAATGTTTCCAACTACCATATGGGTTTTGGAGTGAATGTACATTAAGTATTTATTAATACCTGGCACATAGTAAAACACAAGTGTTAGTACCACTCCCTCCCTAAACAGCCCCTTCTCTTTATACACCCTCAAATTTATTATAGGGCCAATGAGCAAAATTATGTGACTTCCTATACCCCAACAGTAAAGTAGTAAACAAAGTACGGTAAACTGGTTGTATAAGGGGAAAAGTAAAGCTAAGGGACTGATTAAAAGAAAAGCTGCAGCAAAGGACTGAAGTGAAGACTCAGATAAAGGCAAAGAGGATTTATTCTAGGAACTAACACCAAGAAAAATATCAATATCATTGTTTCAATACTAGTATTTTGAATGTGTATGCATTTCCTTAAAAATACCTACATTGCCAATTTAGTAATATGTAAGCTCCATGTGGGCTGGAAAAAGACCCAATGCTATTTCCTGCAGCATCGCCATGGTCCACAATATTTCATATGCTCAGTAAACTCCATCTTCCCTTCACTTACCCCTTGAACAAGTATTAAGAGTCTACTTGTGCCAGACACTATGCTGAGCACTAGGATTTCAATGGTGGGCAAGAGGCTGGTTGCCTTCATGGACCTCCCAAGCCAACAGCCTATTCATTAAACAACATGGGCTACCTACCACATTTACTAAATTCTAAAAGTAAATAAAACTTTTTGTATTAAACTGGACATGTGAGTTCAATTGTTCCTAAACAATAATTAATACATTTGCTATATTTATAAATCTTAAATTTTTCAATCAACTATTTTAGCTATAAATTCTGGGTCCCACATTTTAAGCAGGACATTTGACAAACGACAAATAATGTGGAAAATCTAAAAAACCATACCTTATGAAAAATTAGTTTTTTGACCAAGACTCAGAAGACACGGCAACTGTCTTCACATTTTAAGGAGGTAGCATACAGGTTTGCTCCCTCTCATTCCAAATTGTTAAACTTGAAGCAATGAGAAGTGACACAGAGGTGTACTTCTGTTTCAATATAAAGAACTCTAACAATTCAAGCTATTAATAATAGCTCAATTAGATCAGACTTCTGTAACAGTCTGATTCTATACATCACAAAATGCGAATTTTCACTTAATTCTTGAAATTTAAAAAAAAAATGAAAAACACAAGTATTTCCCTGCTATGGTTTAGGGAACTGAGTCTCCAGGGTCTTCCTAAGACCCTGGGCAAACCAAGACTAGAACTCAATTCCCAAATGTAATGAAACAGGCTGTCTTCAAAGCAACATCTTCCCACCTCTAGATGTATTCTGGCACACACCAAATGGTCTGCTGTCAAGAACGTTCACTAAGATATTCTAAAGTTTACTCCAAAGCCAATTCTATAGAAATACTAGCGGTCAATATAAACACCATGAAAAGATTTCAGTAATGAATGGTCCTCTAGAACACAAGCTTCATGAGGGCAAGGACCTTGTCCTTCTTCACTGCTATATCCAAGTCCCTAAACAGTATCTGGCATGTAATATATACTCAATAAATATTTGCTAAATATGAATAATCCTAATCACAAATAACATAAAATACATAGCACTATTAGATAATAAAGGAACTGACTAAAGTATCCTGCAACTAAAAAGCCCAATAAACACAAAATCAATTCTCAAAATTGCATCATACACTTAAAATTGCTATCTAACGTCCTGAAATTTAACCTAATCAGTTTTCAAAACCAAATTCTATTTTTAAAAAAAACAGCAAACCTTTTGGCAAACCTAAAATATCTTAAGAAAAAGTAAAATATAAGGTCTTACAAGATGTAAAGGATAACTGGTGAAATAACTTTTCAATGTTGATAGTCTGCTTAAAGCATCAATCAACTAGCATTTTAAGTGTGCTTGAACACTGTGAGAATGAAGAGATTTATACAGCTGTTTTGGTTTAAAGACAAACTCACATCTTTACCTCTATACATCACATCTTTACAAACATTTATTAGGTTGACACTTAATAAACATCTGCTAATCAAGTACATATTCTGTACTGAGAGGCAATGTAACTCATACATTGAGGTACTCAGCATCCATTTGTCATTACTGAAAACTAAGATCAGTAAGAAAACAATCAATTCAAATGTCATTTTGCAAAATTCTAAACTATAAGGCCTAGAATTTCCAGATATCTTAAGGAATACGAGAACATGCAAAATACTAAAAAGTTATTTTTAATTTACTTTGCTTAACAGATAAGTATATACCAACGTTCATATATTTTTTGGAGAATGTTATATAACCAGCAAGGTCTAATAACTATATGACAGATTTACTCCAGCTTCATTCACTAGGTTAAATTATACCTTTTAAAGGTTTCTGAACAAAGACCCTGACATTTAAAGGTCCATTTTACCTGAAAGTGTAAATAATAAGTTTAGAATGTACTAAACCATTCACTTGATTACACTAGACTACATCAACTAGATTACATTTATGTTATTAGCAACTGGATGTCATCACAAATCAACACAGAAACCACAATTTATTTTTCTTTCTGAAATTCTGACCTGGAAAGACTGCGTAAGAAACTATTCCACACAAGAATATCACAAAGTGGATTATCTTCCTTATCTTCAGAATTTAGAACTATAAGCTTTATTCATATATTAAAAGAATAAACTTTACAGAAAGATTTCTTTCCCATCGTTGACACATTTACAATCTATATCTAATTCTGACATGAGCACGTGATTCGAATTATCCTTTATATTTAACCTCTAAACTCCAGTTCATTCCTAAATCTCCAACAATGAAACCTCTTCAGAGAGTCTTCAAAATAATGACAAATTAATTGCGCCGGAAAAACAAAGAGCAGTTGAGAGAAACCTGTTCGTACATTAAAGCAACAAGTTTAAAACTCTGAACTCTTCCTTATATATCTTCCTTACCAGCGAGAAGAAAAGCTCTGCTGAACCTGTTGCTCTGTCCTTCCAATCCCCTAAAAGAAGTCAGGAGCGCCAAATGCCTCTTGATACTTACTTGAAGCGTGTCCGAAGTTGGGTTTTCTAGTCTTGGGTGGTTTTAAAGAGCCCCTGCCTCTGGGGATCCGGCCAGCCCAGCCAAAGACAAACGCAAAAGACAGGCGACTCACCTGATCACAGGGCTGTAAGGACTCCGGGAGCGACGCCAGCTGCTGCTGCTGTAGGGGCTGGGAGACACGTCGCCGCCCCGCTCGTAAGAGCTGTGACGGCTGTAGCTGGGGGAGCGGCGGCGGCTGTAAGGGCTCGGGGAGCGCGGCAGCCGCCGTGAATAGGGGCTGCTGCCACCTCCTGCTGGGCTGGGGGACTTGCGGCTCCTCAGGCTCTGCGAGGCCCTGTGGGAAACTGGGCTGTCGTCCCGGCCTCCCAAGGGGCTCAGGGACCGCTGCCGCCGCCTGTAGGCTTTGGGCTCGGTCTTTTCCTCCCGGTAGGCCTTGGGCGGCTCTTTGTAGGCCGAAGGCGGTTCCTTGGACGACTTAGTCCGGCTCCGGTGAGCCTTCAGGTCTCGGTCCTTGCGGCTGCTACTACTGCTAGATGTGGCCGAGGCACTTTTCCGGCGGCCGCCGCTGCTGCTGCTACTGCCACCACTCTTGGTAGCCTCGGCCCGCTCCTCGCCGCTGTGGCTGTGGCGGCTGCGAGACTTCGAAGCCTCGATGCTGCCACGCTGCCCGTCCCGCCGCCGGTGCTCGCGGTGGCGCTCCTTGCTGCGGCCACTGCTGCGGCGGCGGTCCCGGCGGGGCCTGCGCCCGGACCCCTCCCCGCGCCTCTGGGTGCCGGAGGAGGAGGCCGGACTCCCGCCGCTGCCCCCCGTTCCCCCGGCAGCCGTCGCCGCCGCTGCCGCGCTCGCTCCCCCCAGCAGCAGCCCCTGCTCGGACTGAGAGCTCACATCCTCGTATTCCACCAGCGGGGTCACACCCCCACCGCTACTAGCACCGCCACCGCCGTCCTGCTGCGGCTGGGGCAGCGAGAAGACCCGACGCTTCTCCGCCTCCTGCCCGGCGCGGGGCCCGCGGCGCCGCTTCTGCCGCCCTCCCGGGCGCCTCTTGCCTCTCGCCAGCCGCTTGACCTCCAGAGGGGGGCCCGGGCTGAAGCAAGAGGAGGAGGCCGCGGCGGCGGCGGCTGCGGCGGCGGCGGCCGTGCCGGGAGCAGCCAGGAAGAGCAGAGGCGGCGGGGGCGGCGGCGGTTGCAGGAGCTGCGGCTGCAGGAGCGGCAACAGCAGCGGCGGCTGCTGAGGGGACAGGAATCGCCTCCGCTTGCGGCGTTCCTCCAACTTCTTCTCCGCCCAGCTCAGGCCCCCGCCTCCCCCCAGCGCCGTGTCCGAGCTGCTCGGCATTGCCTAGAGCTCGCCGCAGAGCGCGGCGCGGTGCGGCCTCCTCCCGGATCAGATCCTGGCCATCTCTCCCGCCGGAAACAACAGAGGAGACGGCGGAGGGACACTGAGCACCAGGGAGGCCCGTGAGACACGCCACGATAATCCGGGTCAGGAGTCGGGTCCCTGGATTCCAGATCACAGTGAGGTACGCAACGGCCTCCAGGCCTGAAAGCAGCAGGAATCTGGGCGGCAGAAGTCCTGATCGTGCTCGTCGCCCTATCCTCAGCAGCAAAAACACCAGATGCACAGAGCGCTGACTTGCGAGGGATTCCGGAGTCCTCCAAGTGCCCCCGGGGGTTGGGGAGCGGCCTTGGCCGCGCTCCCCTTTAGCAGCGCAACACGGAAGTACCACCTTCGCCTTCGCTTCACTCCATCGCGCCCTGACGTTGGGTGCGAGTTCAGGGGAGGGGAGTGGGTGAGACAACAACACGCCTCCGCTGCCGCCTCCTCAGCGTCGACGTCGTCCTCCAGGGGTGGCGGCGACACACAGGCCGGCGCCTTGGCAATAGCTTGGTCTGGACAACTCCTGGCCTAGGGCCTCGCGCACTCTGCGGCCCGGGCAGCGGGGTGAAGCACAAGCGACCGACTCCCGGTTGGGGCTGCGAGTGTGCGGGGTTGAGCGGATGTTGTTTCCGGGGAGATGGGGGCGGGGAGGGCGTTTCTGAGTCTGTGGCGGTGGGTAGGAGCCCTGACTTTCTTCTTCTTCCGCCGGAGCGAGCAGAGGTGGCGGAGCTGCTCCTCTCCTCCGCTCCCTCCCCCTCCCACGAGGAGGCTTCAGATTTACGCGGCCGACCCCCGATTGCTCCTCCCCTTCCCTCTCAGTTCCCCGTCTGCGGGAACGAGGGCGACGGGATTTGCTGGTTGGGCCCCAACCTTTACAACCCCTCCTTTTCGCCTAGCTCTTGCGGCCTTTCCTCTGGTCCTGACGCAGGGCCGGGAGCGCGCACGCAAGTCACGCTCCCAGAAAGCCTAAGGTGAGTGGTGACTGGGCAAAGGAGGCGGAACAAAGTTGCCTTACCACCAGCGTGCTCGCTCCTGCCAGCTACGGTCGTTCTAACCGGACATGGTATAACGTACAAACCTCTCCACTTCCGGTGAGGGTGGGACTACTTGTGAAGAAAGGTTGAAGAAAGGAGAGGCATGTTGCGCCGCCGGCTGCAGTGGCTTGAGACTCGCGGTGGTGGCATGCCAGTGATGCCCGTTGCTTGCTGTCCGGCGCGCAGTGCTGGCTCCGGCGGTCCGCAGGCGCCGCACTTCCTGCCTGTTGAAATTTCACGGCAAGAGACAAAACTCTGGAGACTTTGGCAGGAATAATGCCATTAGTGGTCCTGCGGGCTAGGTAGTTAATCCACCATCTACCTTCAGCCAAGTCCTGGGTTTGGAATAGTGGAGAGAGCAGAAGAGCAGCACCCTGCAAAAGAAGACGGAGATGGCGTTAACTTAAATTGATTCACGTACACCCAAGTTCGAGGCCCCATCTTAACCTAAAACCACACTTAGAAATCACTGTGTCGAGCTTTGATAACACGGAAATTTAAGGCATTAAAAAAAAAAGGTCTTAAACTAATCGGGGAATAAATGAAACGTCAAAAAAGAGTACTGAAAAATCTCAGAATTAACAAAGGACTCGAAATCAAAACAACTTGCTCAAATGGGGGCTTCCTTCTTAGCACTTCACCCACTTTCTCCTTAATATCTAAATCTGTTAGGCAGCCGTAAGTAAACATTTAGGGACCTCACATCTCTTGTCTTACCAGGCTTGCCTTTCATTTACAGGTTGCACACTTAAGAATAATTGAGCTAAAATCTAAGTGGCTTATTGATTTTTAATATGGTTCAGTTGAAAAGAAAAGCTAAGCAGTTCATCCAAATGGCTACAGTAGTCACCCTTTGCAGATTTATTTGTTCAGACCATCAGTTGGTTTTCAGTTCTTAAACATGTGGTTGTCTACTACTCATACCTTAGTGTAAGTAACTTTAATAGGCTTCGCATCTATTAACACTATCTCAAATTGGCCTGATCTAAGTTAAGAACACACGTAAATGAAAGAATGAATATAAAGGATGTTTGTTGCTGAAGGATAAAGGAGGAGGGAAAGGAATAGGTAATCTAGACATCAGTCAGAGCATTTCTCAGGAGGGTAGGCCCCTGGTGAGCCGCATGGTGGCACCTACTGTGTAGCCAAAGGAAGTGGCACTTGGAAATTGAAAAGTTTGGAGCAGGATGCTTAAAACAAATTTCTCCATGGCTGGCAAATGCTGAGTGGAGGGCCTATAGTTAGAAAGGGTTTTTTTCCATGAAAAATCAACCTGCCCCACCATCCTGCTTTGAAAAGCCTGGTGTAACAACAAAGGGAGCAAAATACAAGGTTTACATAGCACTTCTTCACATTGGTAACCAATTCCACCTAAGAATGTCATCTTTTATCTTATACTTGCAAAGAAAACTAGATCCATAGTAAAGGAATAGGAGTTTGCAAACAAAATTGCGAGAAGGTTGCAAACAGGAAACGTACTAAAATATCTTTAAACAGGATTTGGCCATCTACAGGTTTCCACAAAGATTCTATCTTGGGGGAGGTGGGGAGAAGAGGAAGGAGTGAAGCATTTTGAGCTCCTGAAAGATATCTGTCCACATGCTGTGAAATACTAGTAATTAATAGAATTCAAATTCCAAAAAATGAGAAAGACCTTTATATTAGAAGTCATCTTATAATAATCTTATAATGTCTACTTGCCTTCATATAGAGACTTGAAATTGCACTTGGGACGATATTTTAGTATTTTTCTTGTTGTATTATAATTAATTATTTTCTTTTTTTTTTTTTTTTACTTCAAATTGGCTTTTTAAAAAAAAAAAAAAGGTGGTTTGTTTTTGTTTTACTTTATCCAACAGTTCATATCATACCATATCAGATATTCTTAAAATATGCTCTTAGACTAAAACCTTTCCATTGGATTGCACAGTCAAAACTATTTTCATAATAATAATGACTTGTTATTATTATTTTCATAGTAAAAATGACAAATAATGATTTGTTTTTTCACTCTCATTCTTTCACAAATGTATAGTGGAGTTTTCCAGTGGCAATACGATGTGATTTGACATCATTTTAATGGCTAATGGAATATGTGCTTCTGTATTCACATTGGTTTCTAGAATGTGTTAGGTATTAGGTTTCTGAAATGTGTAAATATTTGAAATATCTGCATAACTCAAGTGAACCAATATTTTCCAAATGACTAATGGATATTACAAAAGAATGAGTAAAAGATTCATTCAAAGTACTAAATGTACTGATAGGTTCTAATGTAACAGCTCAAAAAAGTTCATTGATACAATTTTATATTCCACAGGTGGGCCAGAATGGGAGTAAAAGACAGAAAACTTGAACAACAATTAAAATAAAATTTAAAAAAATAAATTAAAAAAATTTATATTCCACTTTACAACTAATGCTGAAGAATCTATAGTGGAGTTATGGTGTAGTGTCAAAGAGTAAATATAATTATCTTAAAAGGTTATTAATATACCCCCTTTTCAAAAATATATAATATTCATGTATTTCTAGCAAAACAACATATTGCAACAAATTGCATAAAAGTCAGACATGAGAATTAGTTTCAATTCTATTAAACCAGGCAATAACAAGATTTACAGAAAGGTAAAGCAATAATCCTCTGATTTTTTTGTTTTGTATAGATAATTAACTTCATTTAAATGTGTTATGTGTGTTAATATATGGTGGGATTGTTGTTTTAAATGAATATTCTTAAATTTTCTCAATTTTTATTTTTATATCAATAGATATACCTCAGATAAAGAAAAGCTTCTTTGTGATCTCAAAAAGTTCTAGAAGTGTAAAGGGATCCCCAGACCAAAACCTTTGAGAAATGCAAAATGCAAAAATCATTAAAATTCTGATTCTCCCCTTCATGCTTCTAAATGGTACAAAGAGTTCACAGATAGGTCATGCACTATCATTCCAGAATCTTATAACTAGGAATTTCTGCAGTGTCTTTCAACATTTTTCTTCCTTTAGAGAGGCTGGTTATTTGACTTCAAATTGGGTTTTTCTTAGTCTTGCAAAAATTTAAGCTCTCATTTTTTCAGCCCACTACTCTCCATTGTAAGGAAGATTACCGAGTATATTTTATTGTTGAAAGAGAGAAAAGTAAAGCTGAAATAATGAAACTTTTCAATTCATGATATACATAGTTGTGGCTAGTATTTACTGAGTACTTACTGGTTCTCAGGCTCTGTGCTAGCTGTTTTATATCTATTTGCTCATTTAATCTTCTCAACAGTGCCTACAAGTAGGGTAATCATAAGTCCTGAGTTTGCCTGGGGTGGCTCTGGTTTCAGCCTCTTGTTCAAGTATAATTTTTTTTTTAATTTTTTATTTTAGTTTATTCAGTACAGTTTCTATCCTTTATTCCCATTCCAGCCCACCCACCCACCCATTCCTCCCCTCCTCCCTCCCCTTCAAGTATAATTATTAATAGTATCCCCTTTTCAGTACATAAGTTTCCAAGTTTGGATATAAATTATCAGATCAACCTATCTGTAAAAATTATTATCCCATTTACAAATGAGAAAACTGAGGCATAGATTGAGTGTCTTGCCCATAGTATACTGCTAGTAAACATGGATCTGGGATCCTGAAATAAGTCTGTCTGTCTAGCCTAGTAGTCCAGCCTTTTAAGAATTATAAGCTGTTTCACAGTGATAACAGTGCTCCTGAAATTTAAGTTGAACTCAACCACAGTAAATATTCCACAATAAAAGAAGTGCAAAATTGAAGTGATAAATGTGCCTCTCCCATGCTAATCTTTGGCACAGTTCAGAGGCCCACATTTGCTCTCAGCTCTTTGCAGAAAAGCAATGTGAGGAAGTTGGGGGGATTCTTATGGCCCAATAAAGGTGAAGGATACCTATTTTTTTAATTTTATTTTTCAACTACAATTGACATTTAGTATTATTTTTATATTAGTTTTAGGTATATAGCATAGTGGTTAGACAATTATAGAATTATCCCCCTGATAATTCTGGTACCTACCTAGCATCATACATAGTTATTAACAATATTATTGACTATATACACCACAGATGGTAAACACAAGGCCCGTGGGTCGAATCCAACCCTCCACCTTGTTTTATCCAGCCCAGCATCTTGTTTCTGCCTGGCAGCAGTGCTGAGCTCCTTGCCCCTAGTTAAGGAGTAGTTGTATTTATTCAGTCCTAAAATTACATTCAGCCCTTTGAAGGCAACCATGAGGCTGATGTGACTCCCAGTAAAATGAGTTTGACACCCCTGATATACACATATATTCCCTATGCTGCACTTTAGATCCCCATGACTACCAATTTGTACTTCTTAATCCTTTCACCTTTTTTCACTCAACCTCCCATCCCATCTAGCAACCCTCGGTTTGTTCTCTGTATTAATGAGTTTGTTTCTGTTTTTTTTATTTTGTTCTTTAGATTTTTGTTCTTTAGATTCTGTTTTGTTTGTTCATTTATCTTGTCCTTGAGATTTTTGTTCTTTAGATTTATATGGTTTGTCTCTCTCTGACTTACTTCACTTAGCACAAAGTCCTCTAGGTTCATCCATGTTGTCACAAATAACAAGATTTCATTCTTTTTCACAGCTGAGTAATATTCCATCATATATAGAACTACATCTTCTTTATCTAATCATCTATTGATGGGAACTTGGGTTGCTTCCATATCTTGCCTCTTGTAAACAATGCTGCAATGAACAAAGAAGAAGGATACCTATTTATAGAACAGGAAAGATGGACTAAACTGCTGAAGGTCTTCCCTATATAGCTTCTTCCTGATCATAAGTAACAGAAAACTGGATTTTCTGTGGATGTAAATGTGCCTAGCTAAAAACTACATCTCCTGGCCATTGTTGCAAGTGAAGGGCATGACTGTTTTAATTCTAGCCAATGCAGTGTAAATGCAAGTTGTTGGATGAGATTTTTGGAATTCTTCTTAAAATAGAAGACCAACTTACCCTTCACCCTTACTTTTCTTTACTTCTGGAACTCAAATGTGATACTGGAGTTCAATCAATCATCTTGTGACTACAAAGGAACAAGCACATACTAAGGATAAGTAGGTGAAAAAAAGATAGAAGGGCATGGCTCCCTGAGGACATTGTAGACCTATCAAACCACCCCTGTACGGAAAAAGATATATAAACCTGGTAATATGTTTAAGCCACTGCTTTTCCAATTTTACTACAGCCAAACTAAATTCCTAAATATTACAATGTGACCCCATGCTCCCATTTTACTTCCATGATGGATATCTAATTCCGTGAAGGAGTTTAATAATAACACTCCTTCCTGCTAATCTAAATATAGTCTCGGAATCCATCTTGACATAAGTGTTTGAAACCCACTCTGCATATCAGCCACATCACCTAGCAGCTTGAGAAGGATGTGGCATGAGTGTGATTCTGCAACTGTCACCAGAAGGGCAAACTATCAAGCAATGACTACTTGCAATAAGCAGATTCTGAGGCTGCTGTGTCTTCTTTCTCAGGGTGTAACCAGCATCCTTTCCTCTAGTACCAGGGTCCCATTTTGGTACCCCAGGCTTGGGTTCCCTCACTTCACTGTGCTGTAGTCAGTCCCTTTCCCTGAGGGAGAAAACGTTCCCTCTGTGTCTTTCACTCCTCTGGGTTTTCCCATGAATTTATACTGAAATGATACCTCCCTGTTCTAGTAATAGGGGTGCAAAGAAAAGGGCAAAGCTAGAGAAAGAGAACCCTGGATTTATACCAGGACTTTGAGGATTAAGTTTTTGATTCAATAAGAACAGAATTGAGAACACAAAGGGTGTAGGGGCAGGGAGTTTTGGGGAACTAGTTGGAGGGAAGGTGAAGTTCAAGGATGCTCTTGATTGTAATCCCCACATCACTCACCACTTTGTTCTTAAATAAAGAAGCTTGGCACACAACACACAGTATAATATATTCCAGAATAAAAGTATAATTCAAAATTTATAGTACAATTTTCAGATTAACTTCATTAGTGAAACTGAAGTTTAGATGCACTGCTCCCACACTCATCATTGACTCATTTAGAGGCCCATTACCATCAGGTAAAAGCTGTACCATCAATGAAATTATTTTTCATGCCTGTTCTGGAGTAATTCTTGTGATTATTTGGGGATTCGGTTGGTCCACAAGTTTAGGATTCATACCCTGGAACAATACTATGTACATTACAGTTATGTGATACTAATTATGCCTTATAGAGATAAATCAGTACATTGAAATATATCAGAATTTAAAGGAGACATAATGAGGGGAGGAATGGATGAATGGGTGGGTGGGCTGGAATGGGAATAAAGGATAGAAACTGTAATGAATAAACTAAAATAAAATTTTTTTTAAAAAAAATAAATAAATAAAGGAGACATAATGTATTAGAAAACATATTTTTTAATGTTTAATTTCATAAGATATGTAATCTTACAAGAGATTTAGGAATTTTTGGAAGTTCAACTACAGACCAAGGATACTTTAGATTTCTAATTATATCAACTAACAGAGTTAATGGAGAAAGCATAAACAAACATGAATAATTCATCTACATTGTGTTAAAATTTATTGTAAATAAGGTCATTATAATCTTAAAATATGTCAAAGGAAATAATTCCCACTAGAACTTTTTTAACTGACAATGTGACTCTCTGTTTTCAGAGTATTACAATGAAAGTATTAGAATTAGCAATTAAAATTGATTTACCCTTACATTTACAGTCAAATGATTTTCAACAAGGGTGCCAATATAATTCAATGGGGAAGAATACTCTTTGAAACAAATAGTGCTGGAACAACTGAATAGCCACATAGAAGAATGAAGTTGAACCCCATACCCCATACCCCATAAATGAATCAGAGACATAATATAAGAGCTAAAACTATGAAATTGGAAGAAGAGATAGGAATAAATATTTGTACTGTTAGGTTACATAAAACCTTCTCAGATGAGATACCAACCAAAAGCAGAAATGGCAAAAAGAAAAATGGCTAAGTTGGACTTCTCAAAATTAAAAAAACTTTGTGCTCAAATGACACCATTAAGAAAGTGCAAAAGACAGCCTATAAATATTTACAATTTGTATACCTATTAAGGGACTTATAACTAGAATATATAAAGAACTACTACAACTCAATATTGGAATGATAAATAACCCAATTTAAAAAATGGTTTAAGGATCCAAATAGTCATTTCTCCAAGGAAGATATACAAAGGGCTAAGAAGGACATGAGAAGATGCTCAATATCAGTAGTCATTAAGGAAATTGAGGTAAAAACCACAATGCGATACCACTTCAAGCACCAGGATGACTATAATCAATAATTTTGTCAAAGATGTGGAGAAACTGAAACCCTCAACCATTGCTGATAGGAATGCAGAAATTGTACAGCTACTTTGGAAAACAGTTTGGCAGTTCTCAATGATTTTAAACATAGAATTACAACACAACACAGCAATTCCACTCCTGGCTATACACCCACAAGATATGATTAAAACATATTTTCATGCAAAAACTTGTATGTGAATGTTTATACCAGCATAATTCATAATAATCAGAAAGTAGAAACAACTCCAGTGACCACAAATAGGTGAATGGATAAACAAAATGTTATATATCTGTACAATATTATATTTGTCAAGGAATAAAGAGGAATTAACTTCTGATACATGCTTCAAAATGGATGAACTTTGAAAACTTTATGCTAAGTGAAGAAAAGTTTTATTTTCTGTCTCTTGATGTTAAAGTGCAAATTAGACAGTCTTATTCCCACTTAACAGTTGAGGAGAGTAAAGCTCACAGATTGATTTGTGTACAGCCATATAAACAATAATGTGAAACTGGAATTTTAACCCAAATATACATCTGAAACTCAAAAACACTTTTTAAAAAAGGGTTTCTTGATCTATATCCAAACAGTCCCTCCCTTGTCCTTTATTGTGTCCTCATTGATCACACAAATCCTTCTTTCCTTTTTTCCTTTCTGTATTGGTGTGTGGCCTCCTTCCCAGTGTCCTGGACATAGCTAAAAATTTCCAGGAGGAATTAAAGGAATTTAGAGCTGTCAAGAATCTTTAAAAATTAGCTCAATACCACTCTCCTCACTTGATTGATGGAAACTGAGAGTTACACAAATCAAATGTCTAAGGTCCTACTGCTACTTTGTCAAAGAAACACAGTTTATTTGATCTTTTCTTCAGTATTGTTTACATTAGACTCATGATTTTCAAACTCACTAGTGGTACTCAAAGACATTCTAAGAGTACATAGGCTGGATAGTTTTGAACAAACCAGTTTCCAAATTCTAAGTTTCAATACTTCTAACATTAATCTGCCTGAGGATGTGGTCAGGGTATCTTGCTGGTCCTCTTTATCCCACTTTATATAACAAAGACACAACTGTCATTCATTCTCTAACATTAATGGCATGTTGCCCAAAATGTGAGAACAAAGACAAACCAAACCATAATTCAAAACATTGGTGTGAGGGAGACCCTTTTAATTAAGACAATCTGTCTCATAGTAAATGATATACTTCTATGGACACATAAATTAGTGAGGGGCACATTAATGTTTAAAAATTATTAATCAGGAAGAAGAGATGGCAGTGAAGTAGGTGGGAGCTGAGCCCACTTGCTTGTGCACCAAAAAGGGACACTTATTTGATCTTCCAAAGGACAAAGTGAATAGCTAACAGAATCTCAGCTATATGAAGTTTGGAAGCCTAGTGTGCAGAGGATGCTTCAACAAAGACGAGTAAGACAGTAAGACCGGGAGCTGACAGAAAAACAGAGACAGATCCAGAAAGAAGTCAGGAGGCGAACACTAACAGCTAAGACAAATTTCACCTTGCTCTTCGTCAGAACTTGCATGTTTTTTGTATTCCTCTTTCTTCTTTTCATTTATTTAGATTTTTATGTTTGTTTGTTTTGATTTTTCTTCTCCCTTTCATGTTGCATTTTAATTTTTCTTCTTCTACTTCACTTATATTCCAAATAACTTACTATTCTTGGTCTTTTACTTTTTATTCTTTTTATTCTGATTATATTTTTTTATGATATTACTGCTATTTTCCAAGCCCCAAACAGCACCCTTCCCTGGTCTTAATCCATTTGACGTCTTTCTGAGCTTTATTACTGTTGTAAACTTTATTTTCTCTCAAACTAAGCTATGTTTCTATCCCTTACTCCTACTATTTATCCTCCATCTACCCTTTCATAAGCACTTTTCTTTTTTAGCTCAGCTCACATTCTTTTTCCCCACTTATAAGAGTCTTATTTATTTTCTACCTTTAACAAACAGTGGCTAGCTGGGTGAAATACCATAGTTATTGCTGTACTTCTCCAAAGGAACTGTGATTTGTTCAATATTTGTATGTACTTTAAATCCCATAGAATATTTTCCCACTTCTTACTCCATTTTGCCTTCCCCCAGGCCCAAATCAGTTGAGTGAGGAATTTTATTTCATTTTTATCCCCCTCTGCCAACCTGGGCTTTACTCTTTACTCTTATTAGTTTGCTTCCCCCATCCTCTCAAAATCATTTTTCTTTATTGTATACATCTCATATTCACTTTTTGCTTTTGTACAATATTCTTTTTCCCATTCTACCTTTATTAAACTTCATTTAGCTGTCACTGCTATTGACCCTTTTTTCCTGCAATTTTGCTCCCATTGGTCCAATACATTTTTTATTTTAATTAAAACCTTATAGTATACTCTTTCTTTTTGTTACCCCATTGTTCCCATCACCCTTTTGTTTTATGCTTATGCTTCAAATTTTGTTCTCTCCCTTTCTTTGCCTCAGTTCTGTCCCAACTCTTATCAGTTCTACTCTTATGTCTCAATAACATTTTCCCCTCTTCTAGTCATCTCATATTCCCTTTGTCATCGCTTATAATATCCATAATCTCTCTTCATCTTTATTAATCTTTGCTCAATGTGGTTGACATTGCTGATGTTGTAGGGGGTTTATTTTGGCTGGTGTAAGTTTGGTTGTCTGTAATGCTGGAAATTGTGACTACCACTAAGTCTACTGGAGGGGAGAACCCACCAACAAAGAAGGCACCAACAAGTAAAGTCCAAGTGCAACAAGAGAGACTACACACACAGAAGAAAGGGCAACATAAGAGGATCCTGAAAAGGAGATAAAAAAGACCACACCACCAAGTCCCTCAGAACTCCT
The DNA here is from genome assembly GCA_028533065.1 of Trachops cirrhosus. NCBI lineage: Eukaryota > Metazoa > Chordata > Mammalia > Chiroptera > Phyllostomidae > Trachops > Trachops cirrhosus. Next base: position 48,021,518 of record CM052549.1, on the reverse strand, counting down.
GCCAGAGAAGTCCACCAGACAAAGACAGCCAGGAAAAGCCTGGAATGCAAAACCAAGCAAAAAGCATCACCTAAAATGGGGAGATAAAGAAATAACCCTAAGCAAAGAGAATGGAAGAATTCCCAGTAAAAGACCTAAATGAAATTGAGGTAAGCAAACTATCAGACACAGAATTAAAAAGAATGCTTGTAAGGATGCTCAAGGAACCCTGACAACTACAAGTAACTGAGTGGGAACTACAACTGCATGAGAAAAAAAATAGAAACTATAAACAAGAACCAGGAAGAAATGAAGAATACAATATCTGAAATTGAAAAGAAAAAACATACTAGAAGGAATTACAAGCAGGCTGGATGAAGCAGAGGATGGAATCAGCTAGTTGGAAGACAAGGTAGAAAGAAATACCCAGCAGCATGAAAAAAGACTCAAAAGTATGAGGATAGCTTAAGGGAACTTCAGAACAACATGAAAAACAACATTCCAATCATAGGAATACCAAAAGGAAAAGAAAAGGAGCAAGGGATAGAAAACCCATTTTAAAAAATGACAGAAAACTTCCTTAACCTGAAGAGGAGAAAAGCTATGCAAATCCAAGAAGCACAGAGGATCCCAATCTAGATGACCTCAAAGAGGCCTACTCCAAGACATATCATAGTGAAAATGCCAAAATTTAAAGATGAAGACAGCATCGTAAAAGCAACGAGGAAGAAACAGATAGTAACATGAAAGGGAGCTCCATAAGGCTAGCAGCTGATTTCTCAACAGAAACACTACAAGCCACAAGGGAATGGCAAGAAAATTTGCCAGTCCAAGTAATGAAAAGCAAAGGCCTGCAACCAATTGCTCAACCCAGTAGGGCTGTCATTTAAAACAGAAGGCAAAATAAGGAGTTTCCCAGACAAAAGAAGCCTCAAAGAATACACCTCCTCCGAACCAGCCCTGCAAGAGATGCTAAAGAGTCTGCTTTAAGAAGATGAAATTAGAGAGTGAGAGAGAGAGGAATACAGGCATAAAAGGGAAAAATAGCAATGAATAAATACCTTTCAGTAGGAACAATAAATGTAAACGGATTAAATGCTCAAATCAAAGAGATAGGATAGCTGAATGGATAAGAAAGCATAACCCACATATATACTGTCTACAAGAGACCTACCTCAGAACAAAAGACCTACACAGACTGAAAGTGAAGGGTTGGGACAAAATATTGTAAGCAAATGGACAGGAAAAAAAGCAGGGGTAGCAATACTTGTATTATACAAAATAGGTTTTGAAACAAAGGCCATAAGAAGACAAAGAAGGTCACATCATAATTCTAATGGGAAGAATCCATCCAATAGCTAGGAACATTGTAAACATATATGCACCCAACATAGGAGCACCTAAATATATAAAGAAAATCTTGGAAGACTTCAAGAAAGATATAGACAGCAACATAGTTATACTAGGGAATTTTCACGCCCCACTGGCAACAATAGACTGATCTTCCAAACAAAGAATCAAAAAGGATATTGTGTCACTGAGCAACATGATAAATCAAATGGGCACTGATATATATATATCCTTTCACCCCAAAGAACCAAAAATACATTCTTTTCAAATGCACATGGAATATGTTCAAAGATAGACTACATGATAGGACACAAAACAAGCCTCAACAAATTCAAGAAACTTTAAATCATGTCAAGCATTTTCTCAGATCACATTGGCTTGAAACTAGAAACCAAATTCAAGGAAAAATTCAAAAACAGTCGAATATATGCAGGCTGCATAACATACTATTAAAAATAAATGGGTAGATGATGAGATCACGGAAGAAATCATAAAGTTTCTGGAAACAAATTAAAATGAACACACAACAACCCAAAACCTATGGGACACAGCAAAGGCAGCCCTGAGAGGGAAGTGCATAGAAATACAGGTCTACCTAAAACAAACAAACAAAAAAATTTAATTAAACAACCTAACCCTATATCTACAAACCTAGAGGAACAACAACAAACAAAGCCCAGAGTGAGTAAAAGGAAGGAAAAAATCAAGATAAGAGCAGAACTAAATGACATAGAGACTAAAAGACCTATGCCAAGGGCCAATAAATCCAAGAGCTTGTTTTTTGAAAAGAGAAACAAAATTGACAAGCTTTTAACCATATGCATCAATAAAAAAAGAGGGATGAACAAAATAAATAAAATCAGAAATGAAAGAGGTGAAATTATAACTGATACCACAGAAATACAAAGGCTCATAAGAAATTACTATGAACAAATATATGACAAGAAATTTGAAAACCTGGATGAAATGCACACATTTCTAGTAACATATACCTCTAAAATGGAGTTAATAAGAAGCAGAATGTCTGAATAGATGGATATCAACTAATGAAATTGAAGTACTAATCAAAAAACTACCAACACAAAAGCCTTGGACCAGATGGTTTCCCAGGAGAATTTTACAAAGCATTTAAGGGAGAGCTAACCCCTACACTTCACAGATTATTACAAAAAATCCAAGAAGGTGGAAGACTCCCAAACTCTTTTTACGATGCCAGCATCATCCTAATCCAAAAACCAGATAAAGACATAACAAAGAAATAAAACTTCAGGCCAATATCACTGATGAACATACATGCTAAAATCCTCAACAAAATATTGGCAAACTGCATCCAGCAATATGTTAAAAAGATCATACACCACGATCAAGTGGGATTCATCCCAGGGATGCAAGGATGGTACAGTATTTGTGAATCAATAAATGTAATATATCACATAAACAAAAGGAAAAGCAAAAATCACATGATCATATCAATAGATATGAAAAGAACGTTTGATAAGGTACACCACCCATTTATGGTAAAAACACTCAGCAAAATGGGAATAGAGGAAGATTTCCTCAACATAATAAAGGCCATATATGAGAGACCAACAGCCAACATCACACTTAATGTGCAAAAACTGAGAGCTTCCCCGCTAAGATCAGGAACAAGACAAAGATGTCCACTTTCACTACTTCTGGTCATCATAGTATTGGAAGTCCTCGCCACAACAATCAGACAAGAAAAAGGAATAAAAGGCATCTAAATTTGATAGGACGAAGCAAAACTGTCATTGTTTGCACATGACGTGATAGTGTACATAGAAAATCCTATAGATTCCACCAAAACACTACTTGACCTAATAAATGAATTTGCAAAACAGTGGGATAAAAAGTCAATATGCAGAAATCAAAGGCATTTTTATATACCAACAATGAAATATCAGAAACATAAATCAGGGCAAAAATCCCATTTGATATAGCAACAAGAAAAATAAAGTACCTGGGAATAAACCTAACCAAGGAGGTGAAAGATGTGTACTCACAAAATGACACAACACTGAAGAAAGAAATTAAGGAGGACACAAACAAATGGAAGCGTGTACCATGTTCATGGATTGGAAGAATTAACATAATCAAAATTTCCATACTACTCAAAACAATTTATTGATTTAACACAATCCTTATTAAAGTACCAATGACATATTTCACAGATATAGAACAAACATTTGAAGAATTTATGTGGAACTATAAATGACCCTGAATAGCCTCAGCAATTTTGAGAAAGAAGAACAAAGTAGGATCGATCACCATACCTGATATCAAACTGTATTACAAGGCCACTGTAATCAAAACAGCCTGGTACTGGCATAAGAACAAACACATAGACCAATGGAACAGAATAGAGAGCCCAGGAATAAATACAAGTCTCTATGGTCAATTAATAATCAACAAAGGGGGCACAAGCATAAAATGGAATAAAAATACCCTCTTCAACAGATGGTGTTGGGAGATCAGGACAGCTACATGAAAAAAAAATGAAATTTGATCACCAACTTATACCATACACAAAAATAAATTCAAGGTGGATAAAAGACGTAAATATTTTAAGTCATGACACCATAAAAATCCCAGAGGAAAACATAGGCAGGAAAATCTCAGAATTTCCATGGACCATGGACTTTCCGGCCAAGATGGAGGCATAGGTATACGCACTGTACCCCTGCGCATAACCAAGGTAGGGACAGCAAGACTATAGAAACAAGATAACAACCAGAACTGACAGAAAATTGAAATGCATGGAAGTCCGACAACCAGGGAGTTGAAAATAGACTCAATTGTCCAGACCGGTAGGAGGGGCAGAGTCGGGCCGGGTGAGGGATGCGGAGCAGAGACCTGAGCAACCAGAGACCTGAGCAACCGGGGCAGCGCGCAGACCCTGGGCACACAAGCCAATAGCAGGCAGACCCTGGGCACACAAGTGTCGGTGGCTGGCGGGCCTGGCTGGGAGGTGGCGACCAGCAGACCCAGCGAGGCGGCCATTGTGAAGCAAGGCACTGCGCGCAGCTCAGGGTCCCAGCACTGGGAAGTGGACCTTTGGGTCACTGACTGAAAAGGAGGGCCCCACAGGGTGCATGGGCCCACCCACACCAGGATTGGTGCCAAAGGGGCCCAGTTGGCTTGTGGAAAGGAGCGGAAGGTTCTGAGGTTCTACAGAGAGCAGAGCAAGCACCTTTGCTCCTTCTCGGACCCCGCCCCCATATACAGCCTCACAACCCAGCGACTGGGGTGCCCCATCCTGGTGAAAACCTTAGGCCCCGCCCCTCACTACGGGAGCCTGTCAAGACAAAAAAAAAAAACCCAGCAAAAGATGGCTCAAACAGATGAGGATTGGAAAGCCCCAGGTCCTATCCTTTTAAGCAACTAAGAGATAGCCAACCTATCAGACGCACAGTTCAAAGCACTGCTAATCAGGATACTCACAGAATTGGTTGATTTTGGTCACAAATTAGATGAAAAAATGCAGGCTACAATAAGTTTAATGAAGAAAGATGCACAGGGAACCAATAGTGATGGAATGAAAGATGGGTCTCACATCATTGGAGACAACCAGAAGGAACAACAAAATATACAACCAGAAAAGAATGAACAAATAAGAATTCAAAAAAATGAGGAGAGGCTTAGGAACCTCCAGGACATCTTTAAACGTTCCAACATCCGAATTATAGGGGTACCAGAAGGGGAAGAGGAAGAGCAACTAGTGGAAATCTTATTTGAACAAATAATAAAGGAGAACTTCCCCAGTCTGGCAAAGGAAATAGAATTCCAGGAAGTCCAGGAAGCTCAGAGAGTCCCAAAGAAGTTGGACCCAAGAA
>CM052549.1:47981525-48015835 GCA_028533065.1 Trachops cirrhosus | reverse complement strand
TCATACCCTTTGCCACAGCATGGATGGGGCTGGAAAGCATTATGCTAAGCGAAATAAGCCAGGCAATGAAAGACAAATACCATATGATCTCACCTTTAACAGGATCCTAAACAACAAAACAAAGAAACAAGTAAATTATAACAAAGGACACTGAAATGGAGGACGGGATGTCAGTGACCAGAGGGGAGAGGGGAGGGAATTTCAGGGGAGAAGGGAAGGGTTTACAGGAACAAATATAGAGGACACATAGACAAAACTACGGGGCTTGGAAATGGACGGGAAGTGGGGAGGGATGGGTGGGTGGGCTGGAATGGGAATAAAAGATTGAAACTGTACTGAATAATCTAAAATAAAAATTTTTTTAAAAAAGTGAGATGGAGGGCTGCTGTCATCCTCTTAAATGGCCCATTTAGATTTGCTCTCTCATAAGCAGTCACCCTAAGCTCCAGTGAAGAGACGGCTGCACAAAAGATGCAAGAGACATACAGGGAGAAAATGAATTGTGTGGTTTCAGGGTGAGGGTTAGAGGGACAACCACCATTGTCCCTGTGTTAAGCCCTCCCCCCACATGGTGTGCATGCATAGATGGGCCCCAAATCTGAATCTGCATTAAACTGGTGAACATCACTCACTCCACCTGATGACTCCTTAAGACCCCACCCTACCCAACTTGCATAACACCAGAGACTTTTTCACTGGCAGGCAGCTGGACCTGGCCTTTGTTGCAGTCTTAAAAAACTCTCAAAGGTCCACAGGATCCAGGCAGGCAGCAGCTGACTTTGGTGTGCCCTGTGCCTCTTGCTGTGTGGCTCTAGGCTTGACACTGACACCAAATCTGAACCTGCATTAACTTTTTTTTGTATAGACTCCTCAAAATATTCTTTGTTTTTAAATTACTTTATTGTTGTTCAATTACAGTTGTCTGCATCTTCTCCCCACCACTTCCCCCACCCCAGTCAAACCCACCTCCCTCCCTTGCTTCCACCCTCCCCCTTGGTTTTGGCCATGTGTCCTTTACAGTATTTTCTGAAAACCCTTCTCTCCACTGTTCCCTCCCATCTTCCCTCTGGCTATTATTAGATTGTTCTTAATTTCAATGTCTCTGGTTATATTTTATTTGCTTTTTTCTTTTGTTGATTATGTTCCAGTTAAAGGTGAGATCATATGGTATTTGTCCCTCACCGCCTGTCTTATTTCACTTAGCATAATGCTCTCCAGTTCCATCCATGCTGTTGCAAAGGGTAGGAGCTCCTTCTTTCTCTCTGCTGTGTAGAATTCCACTGTGTAAATGTACCATAATTTTTTGATCCACTCATCTATTGATGGGCACTTAGGTTGCTTCAAGTACTTGGCTATTGTAAATTGTGCTGCTATGAACATTGGGGTGCACAGGTTCTTTTGGATTGGAGTTTCAGGGCTCTTGTTGGGTGAAAAGGCAGTTCCGTTTTTAGTTTTCTGAGGAAATTCCATACTGTTTTCCACAGTGGCTGTATCAGTCTGCATTCCCACCAACAATGTACTAGTGTTCCCTTTTCTCTGCATCCTTTCCAATACTTGTTTGTTGATTTGTTTATGATGGCCATTCTAACTAATGTGAAGTGGTATCTTATTGTGGTTTGAATTTGCATCTCTCTGATGGCTAGTGATGCTGAGCATGTTTTCATATGTCTCTGGGCTCTCTGTATGTCCTCCTTGGAGAACTGTCTGTTCAAGCCTTTTGTCCATTTTTAATTGGGTCTTTTGTCTTCCTGGAGTGGACTCATGTGAGTTGTTTATATATTTTGGAGATCAAACCCTTGCCTGAGGTATCATTGGCAAGTATGTTTTCCCATATAGTTGGTTCTCTTTTCATTTTAATGAACCTGCATTAACTTGGTGAATACCCCTCACCCCACACTGGTGATCCCTGAGACCCTGCCCAACCCAACTCATATACTGCCTGAGGCTCTTTCAGCACATCTGCCTTATGGACAGCTGGCAGGTGGTGGCTCACTTTGGGGTGTCCTTTACATGTTTCTAAGCAAACCAGTACTCAGTATTGGTGGCAGCCAGCCTCAATTTGTAGTGTGTCTTCTCCCATTCCTCCAGGCCCAGCTTTGTAACTCCTACCAAATGAACCCAAGCTAGTTACAAAGAATAGCTAAAGTAGACTTGTATGGGAGCCTCTCCCAAGAGGTCCCAGAACCAGCATACATAGTGGCCAGCTTCTACCACAATAGAACACCATCTGATTAGCTCCACAAATGACACACTCAAAGAGTGGGCTCAGCAGGCACCAGAGCCCACTAACAAAAATCCTACTCCATAGGGTCAACCCCCACATGCAACTTGTACACTGTGGTCATGGCCAATCCTCACTGCCAGTCAGCCTGAGGATCAAACTCACCCATTGACATTACAACAGCAATCAAAGCTCAACTACAATGGGAGGGCACACACAGACAACACAAGGAACACTCCTGCAGCACCTTGCTCAGGTAATCAGGGAGATTACATCACTGGGCCCCACAGATCACTTACAATATAAGGCCACCCTTCCAAGACTTGGAGACATAGTAAATCTACCTAATAAATGGAAGCAAACACAAAGAGGTAGACAAATTAGGAGACAAATACACATATTCCAAATGAAAGACTAGGAAAAAAAAAAACTGCAGAAAAAAAAAACCCTAAACAAAATGAAGAGAGCAATCTACCAGATACAGAGTTAAAAATGCTGGTAATAAGGATGCTCAATGAACTTAGGGAAAGAATAGATAAACTCACTGAAAACTTCGAAATAAGCATAGTAAAGGACATAGAAACTATCAAAAAGAATCACTCAGAAAAGAAGAATACAATAACTAAAGTGAAGAATCCACTAGAAAGAATCAATAGCAAATTAGCTGAATCAGAGGGTCAAATCAGCAATTTGGGAGACAAGGTAACAGAAAACACCCAATTGGAACAATTAAAAGAAAAAGAAGTTTTAAAAAATGAGAATAGTCTGAAGGACCTATGGGCCAACAGCAGGCGTAACAACATTTGCAACATTTGCAACCAGAAAAAGAGGAGAAAGAGCAAGGAATTGAAAACTTATTTGAAGAAATAATGACTTCCCTAACCTGGTGAGGTAAATAGACATACAAGTCCAGGAAGTGCAAAGAGTCCCAAAGAAGATGAACCCAAAAAGGTCCACACCAAGATACATTATAATTAAAATGTCAAAGGTTAAAGATAAAAAAGTGAATCTTAAAAGCAGCAAGAGAAAAGCAGTTAGGTACTATTGGGTTGGACAAACACTTCATAATTTTTTTTCTGTATGATGGCTCTAGTATTACTTAGTTGTCTTTAACATCATTCAAAACAATTTTGTAGGTTGCATTATGACAGCTGTCATGTCAAGCATGCATTTTAAAAGACTTATCAAAATCAGTCGATTTTTGTGCAACCATTTTAATATTGAAGATGGAACAAATACATGTTTTCAGCATATTATACTTTATTAATTCAAGAACGGCAAAAATGCAACTGAAACACACACACACACAAAGATTTGTACAGTGTATAGAGAAGTTGCTGTGACCGATCAAACATGTCAAAAGTGGTTTTCAAGTTCCTTGGTACTATTAACATTTTGGCCAAATAATTCTTTGCTGTGGGGCTGTCCTATGCATTGGAAGATGTTTAGCAACACCCCTGCCCACTACCCACTAGAAGCCAATAGCAGGAGATAGCAGACATACTCAAAATATCCAAATCAATAAAGTTATTGGTGACAATGAAAAATTTGTCTTTTATTTTATGGAAAAAACTGGACAGAATTTTTGGCCAGCCCAATACAAGGGAGCTCCCCTAAGACTATCAGCTGATTTCTCTATGGAAACATTGAGGGCCCAAAGGATTGGCATGACATATTTAAAGTGATGAAAAGCAAGGACCTACAACCAAGTTTACTATACCCAGCAAATCTAGCATTTAAAATTGAAGAAAAGATAAAGAGCTTCAAAGACAAGAAAAAGCTAAAGAAGTTCATCACCATCAAACAAATATTAGTAGAAATGTTAAAGGGACTTCTTTAAGAAAAAGAAGGAAGGAAAAAATAAGTAAGAATAATAAAATGACAATAACTACATACCTATTAATAACCACTTTAAATGTATGTGAATGAAATGCTTCAATCAACATAGAGTAGCTAAATGAATTAAAAAACAGGACCCATGCATATGTTGTCTATAAGAAATGCACATCAGACTGAAAGACACACACAGACTGAAAGTAAAAGGATGGAAAAAATATTTCATGCAAATGTCAACAAAAAGCTGAGGCAGCATCATTATATCAGACAAAATAAACTTGATACAGAAGAAGCATTTGACAGAATCCAATGAACATTCAAGAGAAAAACTCTCAATAGATGGGGATAGAGGGACTATACCTCAACGTAATCAAGACCATATATGATAAACCCATGGCTATCATCACACTCAATGTATAAAAGCTAAAAGCTTTTCCTTAAGATCAGAAACAAAACAAGAAAGTCCACTCTCACCACTTTTATTCAACCTAGTATTGGAAGTCATAATCATAGGCAATGACTTCAGATAAGAAAAAGAAATAAAAGGCATCCAAATTGGAAAGGAACAAGTAAAACAACCATTATTTGTAGATGGTATGTAACTATAGAGAGAAACCCTAATGATTCCAATGAAAGCCATCGCAGGTGTGGCTCAGTGGATTGAGTGCTGTCCTGCAAAAAGAAATGTTGCTGGTTCAATTCCAAGTCAGGGAACATGCCTGTGTTGTGGGCCTGGACCCCAGTTGGAGGCATGTGAGAGGCAATTGATCATTGTATCTTTCACACATTGATATTTCTCTCCCTTGCTATCACCCTCCCTTCCCCTCTCTCTAAAAATAAATAAATAAAATTTTTTAAAAAAAGATTCCAACAAAAATTATTACACTGAAAAGTAAATTCAGTAAAGTAGTAAGGTACAGAATTAATAATTACATTTTACACACCAATAATGAACTATCAGCAAGGGAAGAAAACAATCTCATTTATAATTGCATCAAAAAGAATAAAATACCTAGGAACAAATTTAACCACACAGGTAAAAGACCTATGCTCAGAAAATTATAACACATCGAAGAAGAAACTTAAGAAAATGAAAATAAATGAAAGAATACACTGAGCTCATGAATAGAAAGAATTAACATCATTAAAATATCCATATTACCAAAGCAATCTACAGATTCAATGCAACCCCTATCAAAATTCTAATGACATTTTAACAGACTTAGATAAAATAATTATAAAGTGTATATGGAACCACAATAGACCACAAATAGCCATAATAACCTTGAGAAAGAAGAGCAAATTTAGAGTTATTATGCTATCTAATATCAAAATATACTACATGGCTATAATAATCAAAACAGCACAATACTGGCATTAAAGATAAACATAAATCAATGGAACAAAACACAGAACCCAGAAATAAACCCATGCATATATGGTTAATTAATCTATGATGAAGGAGGCAAGAACATACATTAGGTAAGGACCCTCATCAGTAAACGGTGTTGGGAAAACTAGACTAGACAAAAGAATGAAGCTAGATCATTTTCTTACACCATATACAAGAATAAAATCAAAATGGATTAAAGACGTAAATGTAAGGCCTGAACCCACAAAACTCCTAGAAGAAAACATAGGCAATAAAATCTCAGACATTTCTCTTAGCAATATTTTTTGCATATATCTCATACTGCAAAGGAAACAAAAGAAAAAAAATAAAGAAATGGATTACATAGAACTAAAAAGTTATTATGTAGAAAAGGAAACCATCAACAAAATGGAAAGACAACCCATTGAATGGGAGAACATTATCATCAATGATACATCTGATAAGGGGTTAATATACAAAAATTACAAAGAACTCATACAACACTAAAAAATCCAATAAAAAAATAAGCAGAGAGGCTTCCAGTCAACATGGCAGCATGGCCAGACATGGCTCGTCTCTTCACACAATCACATCAAAATTACAACTGAAGTGTAGATCAATCATCACTCACAACCATCTGAAATTGACTTGAATGGAAGTCTGATAACTACGGAATTAGAGAAACCATATCCATCCAGACTGGTAGGACAGGTGCAGGCATGGAATGGGCTGGTCCCTCACCCATGTGTGGTGGAAAAAATTCTGAAGGGATATCTTGGGATCGAGGAGTTCTGCACCACACTACACTACACTGTGTCCTGCAGCCCAGGGTTCCAGTGCCAGGAAGATAAGTCCTCACAACTTCTGGCTGCAAAAAAACAGTAAGGATTGAGTTGATGGAAGAAACCCCTGGAGCCCCAAGCATTTCCTCTTAAAGAAACCTCACACAAACTCACCTACTCAGACTCACTCCCTCTTAACTCCAGCACAGGAGTAGCAGCTTGAAAGTCACCAGTGGCATACTGGGAGAGGCTGAAGTGCCTGGCATCAAGGTAAGCACAGGCCATTGCACCTTTTCTAAACCTTCCTCCTTGAGCTGGCGAGCTGGTGCCATTTCTGAGACTCCAACAACCTGGATAACACAGTTTGACACACCTTGGAGATCCCCAGAGACTCCAACCCACCCAACTTAAACAGGCCCACCCAAGCTGCTATTCTATATGAATGACTGGTCTTGGCTCATGCTGCACAACTTCCTAAGTACTATGAAACAAGCAACAGCTGGCCTCAGTGTGGCCCCAAGCCCAGCCCTGATTCACAGCTTTGCTTTCCTTGGGAATCTCCAGAACCAGCACAAGTAGCAGCCACCTCAGATTGCTTTATAACCTCAGTCAGGGTGGCGCTGAGCAAAACAAAGGTGGGGGCTGACCTTGACCTGTACCACCTGGGAAACCCCAGGGACATCACACCCAGTGGACTGCTGCAGACCACATTGCAGTATCACCAGCCTGTCCCTGCACAGTTGATCCTCCACGGAGGGTGGGGGTTGGTGTTAAGTGGTCACAGACAATCCTTGCAGTTCACTGGTCTGGATAAACCCCTCCCATTGACCTGCCAACAGCAACCAAAGCTCAACTACAAGAGGAGGGTGTACTCAGCCCACAAGAAGGGCACACCTTGAGTATTCAGCTTGGGCAACAGGGGAGGCTGTGCCACTGGACCCTACAGGACACCTACTACATTAGGCCACACTACCAAGACAAGGAGTCAAAGCAGCTCTCCCTAATACATAGCAACAAACACAGGGAGGTTACCAAAACAAGGAGACAAGGAAACATGGCCCAAATGAAAGAACAGATCAACACTCCAGAAAAAGAGCTAAACAAAATGGAGCTAAGCAATCTATCGGATGCAGCATTCAAAACACTGGTTATAAGCTTGCTCAAGGAACTTAGCGACGACCTGAGAAGCATAAAAAAGATCCAGTCAGAAACAAAGGATACATTAATTGAAATAAAGAACAACTTACAGGGAAACAACAGTAGACTGGATGAAGCTAAGATTCAAATCAATGATATGGAATGTAAGGAAGCAAAAGACAACCAAGAAAATAGAATCCAAAAAAATGAGGATAGCAAAGGTAGCCTCTGGGACAACTTCAAGAGGTCCAACATTCACATCATTCAGGTGCCAGAAAGAGAAGAGAAATAACAAGGAACTGGAAACCTATTTTAAAAAACAGTGAAAGAAAACTTTCTTAATTTGGTGAAGGAAATGGACATGCAAGTCCAGGAAGCACAGAGAGTCCCAAACAAGTATGATGCAAAGAGTCCCACTCCAAGACACATCATAATTAAAATGCCAAAGGTTAAAGATGAAGAGAAGATCCTAAAAGAAGCAAGAGAAAAGAAGTTAGTTTCCTACAGGAGAATTCCCATAAGATTGTCAGCTGATTTCTCAAAAGAAACTTTGCAAGCAAGAAGGGATTGGCAACAAATATTCAAAGTCATGAAAAGCAGAGACCTATAGCTAATATTGCTCTACCCAGCAAAGATATTATTTAGAATTTAAGGGCAGATAAAAAGCTTCCCAGACAAGGAAAAACTAAAGGAGTTCATCATCACCAAACCATTATTATATGAAATGTTAAAAGGACTTATTTAAGAAAAATAAGATCAAAACTAGGTTAAATAAAATGGCAAAAATACAAATCTATCAGAAATTGAATCTAAAAAACAAACTAAACAAACAAGAACAGAGACGATCATGGATACAGAGAGCTTTTTGTTGGTTGTCAGATGGGAGGGGGCTGTGGGGAAATGGGTGAATAGGTAAGGGGATTAAGAAGTACAAATAGGTAGTTACTGAATAGCCATGGGCATGTGAAGTACAGTATAAGAAGTGGACTAGACAAAGAATGTATACAAATGACCCATGGACGTGGACATGAACAATGGTAGGGGAATTACTGGGTGGAGGAGGAACAAAGGGAGAATAATCAGGATGACTGTAATATTATAATAATTAAAACATAATTAAGAAAGAGAGCAAAAAACATGAATCAGAACAAGAGGAAAAGGGAAACCAAGAAAGTGAGGATAATGTAAGCAGCCTGTGGGACAACTTTAAGTAATCCAACATTCGTATCATAGGGGTACCAGAAGAAGAGAAAGTGCTAGAAATTGTAACTCTATTTAAAAAAAATAATGAAAGAAAAGTTCCCTAATTTGGTGAAGGAAATAGACATGCAAGTCTAGGAAGCACAGAGACACAAACAAGATGTATGCAAAGAAGCCCACCCCAAGGCACATCATGATTAAAATGCTAAAGTTTAAAGATAAAAAGATGGAAAGAAGCCTGTGGGAGAATGGGTGGAAGGTGAAAGGATTAAGAAGTACAAATAGGTAGTTACAGAATATCCATGGGGGTGTAAAGTACAGTATAGGAAAGGGAGTAGCCAAAGAATTTATAAGCATGACCCATGGATATAAACAATGGTGGGGGATTGCTTGAAGCAGTGGGAGATGCTGGGTGGAACAGGCAAAGGGGGAAAAATCAGGACAACTATAATAGGATAATCAATAAAATACAGTTTAAAATATAAAAAAATAAAATTGAAGAGTGATAGAGACTCTAAGACAAAAAAAGAAAAGCTAAAGAAGTTCATCATCGCTGAACCAGTATTAGAAGAAATGTTAAAGGAATTTATTTAAGAAGAAAAGAAAAAAAAAGATGAAGATTGTGAATACTGAAATGGCAATAACTATATACCTTCAATAATTACTTTAAACAGAAATAAATTAAGTGATTTAATGGAAAAAACAAGGTGATTGAATAGAAAAGAAAACAAGACTCATAATACCAACAAGAGACCCACTTTAGATTGAACAACAAACAGATTGAAAGTAAGGGAATGCAAAAAGATTTTTCATGCAAATGGAAATATAAAACATAAACTGTAGTAGCACTGATTATATCAGAAAAATAGACATTAAAACAAAGGCCATAACAAAAGACAAATAAGGGCATTTCATAAAGATAAGGGGATCAATCCAACAGGAAGATATAACCCATATAAACATTTATGCACCTGATGCAGGAGCACAAAAATATACACAGAAAATATTGACAGACCGAAAGGGAGAAACTATAACAGTAGTAGGAGGCTCTAACACCCCATTCACATCAATGAATACAGCATGCAGACATAAAATCAACAAATTTCACCCATATTACATGACAGAGTAGACCAGATTGATTTAATTAATGTATTAAACATTTTACCCCAAAGCAGCAGAATATTAATTCTTTTCCAGTGTACCTGAAACATTTCCCAGAATAGACCATGTGTTAGGCAACAAAACAATTCTCTACAAATGTAAGAAGACTGAAATCATATCAAACATCTTCTCTTACCATTAAGTTATAAAAGTAGAAATTAATTACAAGAAGAAAACTGAAAAAATACACAAACACATTGAGGTTAAATAACATACTACTAACCAATTTACAGGTTAACAATGATATCTAGGAAGAAATTTAAAATAAAAAAGAGAAAAACATGAGTCAAATGATAATGAAAACACAATGACCTAAAAATCTATGGAACAGCCCTGGCAGGTGTGGTTCAGTGGTTGAGTGCCAGCCTGAGAATCAAAGGGTAGCCAGTTTGATTCCCAGTCTAGGGCACATGCCTGGGTTGCAGGCCAGGTCCCCAGTAGAGAACACATGAGAGGCAACCACACATTGATGTTTCTCTCCCTCTCTTTCTCTCTCTCTTCCCCTCCCTAAAATAAATAAATAAATAAAATCTTTTTAAAAATCCATGGAACAACCAAAACGTTTGTAAGTGGGAAATTTGTAGCATTACAGGCCTACCACAAGAAAGAAGGAAAATTTCAAATAAATAATCTATTCCTATATGTAAAGAAAGTAGAAAAAGAAGGATTAACAAGCCACAAGTGAGTAGAGGACAGAATTTATGAAGATTAGAGCAGAAATAAACAACATAGAGTCTACAAAACAAAACAAAATGAAAGATCAATAAAAACAAGAGCTGGTTCTTTGGAGAGATAAACAAAATAGATAAACCTTAAATCAGACTCATCAAGAAAAATAAAACAAAATTAGGAATGAAAGAGAAATGGCAATGGACATCACAGAAATAAAAAATATAGAAAACTACTGTGTAGAATTATATGGCAGCAAATTAACAATCTATAAGAACTGGATATATTTCTAGAAACACACAATCTTCCAAGACTGAATCAAGAAGAAACTGAAAATCTGAACAGACTGTCATCTACTAACAAAATCAAATCAATAATTTTTTAAAAATCTCCCCCCAAAACAAAAGTCCTGAACCAGTTGGCTTCATGGGTGAATTTCATCAAATATTTGAGGAAGAATTAACGTCTATCTTTCTTAACCAATTCCAAAAGTTGATGTGGAGGGAAGGCTCTGAAGTTCATTTTAAGAGGCTAGCATTACCCTGATTCCAAAACCAAAAACACTAAAAAAATTAAAATTATGAGCTAATGTCCCTTATGAACATAGATGTAAATATCTCAACAAAATATTGACAAACCAAAATCAGCAATACATTATAAAGATTCTACATGATGATCAAGTGGAATTTATTCCTGGGATGCAAGTTTGATTAGAAATCCTCAAGTCCATTAATGTGAAACACCACATAAACATAATAAAGGATAAAAAATAGAATTATATTAATAGAGGCAGAAAAGCATTTTACATAATCCAGCAACAATTTGTGATAAAAATACAGCAAAGTGAGAATAGAGTGAATATTCCTCAACATTGTAAATGTCATATGTGACAATTCAATAGTGAATATTATATTCAATATTGAAAAGCTAAAAGCATTTTCTTTAAGATCAGGAAAAGACAAGGATGTTCACCTTTGCCACTTTATTCAATATAGTATTGGAAGTCCTAACTAAAGCAATCAAACAAGAAAAAGAAATAAAAGCATCCAAATTGGAAAGAAAGAAGAAAAATTGCCCTTATTTGCAGGTAACAGCATACTACACAGAAAGAACCCTAAAGATTCCATCAAAAAATTATTGAACTGATAAATTCAGTTGGTGAACACAAAATTTTTATTTAGAAATTGGTTGCATTTTTATACATCTATAATGAACTATAACAAAGAGAAATTAAGAAAACAATCCTATTTACAACTGCAACAAAAAATACCTAGGAATAAATTTAACCAAGGAGCTAAAAGACCTGTATTTGGAAAAGTATAGGACATTAAAAATAAAAATTGAAGAAGATACAAATAAATGGAAGTGCATACTATGCTCACGAACAAGAAATATTAACATTATTAAAATGTTCATAATACTCAAAGAAATATATAGATTCAATAAAATCTCTGTAAAAATACCAATAGCATTTTTCACAGAAGTTGATTAAATAATCTAAAATTTATATGGAATCACAAAAGACCATGCATAGCCAAAGTAATCTGAAAAAAGAAGAACAAGATTGGAGGTATTTTGCTACCTGATATCAAAGTATATTTCAAGACTATAGTATTCAAAACAACTTGGTACTGGCCTAAAAACAGACACATAGGTCAATGCAACAGAATTGACAGCCCAGAAATAAACCATGCTTATATGGTCAATAACCTATGTTGGAGGAAGCAAAAATATACAATGGGGTAAAGAAAGCCTGTTCAATAAATGGTGTTGGGAAAACTGGACAGACACATGCCAAAGAATTAAACTGGATCACTTTTTCACACCATATACAAGAATAAACTCAAAAGGGATTAAAGACTTAAATATAAGATTCAAAACCATAAAATTCCTAGAAGGAAACACAGGGAGTAAACTCTTTGATGTTACTCTTAGATATATATAGAGAGAGCATATGTTGTGAGTGTGTGTAGATGAATAGATATGGAGATAGAGATATACAGATATAGATAGATGATAGATAGATAGATGATAGATAGATAGATAGATAGATAGATAGATAGATAGATAGATAGAAAATAGAATATGTCCCCTCAGGCAAAGAAAGCAAAAGAAAAAAATACATGGGACTGCATCAGGCTAAGTAGTTTTGCACAATGAAAGTAACCATCAACAAACCAAAATGATAATTTATTGAATTGAAGAAGGTATTTCCTAATGATACATCTTATAAAGGTTTAATATCAACAATATGCAAGGAACTCATACTATTTAACAACAAAAAGACCAACAATCTTATTTAAAAATGGGCTGAGAACCTGAATAGACATTTCTTCAAGGAGGACATACAGATGGCAATAGACATATGGGAAGATGCTCAACATCACTAGCCATCAGAGAGATGCAAATTAAAACCAGAGAGAGAAATCACCTCATACCTGTCAGAATGGATATCATCAATATATCAACAAACAAGTGTTGGTGAAGATGTGAAGAAAAGGGAACTGTTGTGTACTGTGTGAGTGGAAATCAGTATGGGAAACAATATAAAGATTCCTCAAAAAAATTAAAAATATAACTAACATATAACCCAGCAATTCCACTTCTGGATATTTATCCTAATAAATCCAAAACATTAATCTGAAAAGACAGATGCACCCCTATGTCTGTTGCAGCATTATTTACAATAACAAATATATGGAAGCAATCCAGGTTTCCATGAATAGTTGAATGAATAAAGAAGAGGTGGGAGAGACTTCCAGCTAAGATGGAGGCATAGGTAGATACACTGTGCCTCCTCACACAACCAAAAGAAGTACAACAACAAATTTAAAAACAAAAAACAACCAGAACTGCCAGAATATCAAACTGTATGGAAGTCCAACAACCAAGGTGTTAAAGAAGAAATATTCATCCAGATGGGTAGGAGGGACAAAGATGGGCAGAGATCGGCAGCCAGACTAGAGAAGACTTGTGGTAAGGTGGCAGCTGGAGGAGAGGGTGAAGCGGTGGCTAGTGGAGCTTGTGGTCCCATATTTGCATGCACTGGGAGGAACAACTGGGGAGTGAGACAAATCGTACAACCCAGGGTTCCAGCATGAGGAAATAAAGCCTCAAAACCTCTGACTGAAAAAAACCTGTGAGGGTTGAGGTGGTGGGAGAAAACCCCAGCCTCAGAGGAGAGTTCATGGGAGAGACCTACAGGGTCCTAGAATGTACACAAAACCACTCACCCAGGAATCAGCCCCAGAAGGGCCCAATTTTCTTGTGGGTAGCAGAGGAAGTGACTGGAAGCTGGCTGAGAGTTGAACAACTGGCAATGTTACCTCTTGGACCCCTCCCCCACATAGATTGCCACAATGCAGTGACATGGGTTGCCCTGCCCTGGTGGATACCTAAGGCTCTACCCCTTACTATGTAACAGGTGCCCTAAACAAAAAAAAGTGGCCCAAATGAAAGAACAGATCAAAACTCCAGAAAAAATATAACTAAGTGATGAAGAGATAGCTAATCTATCACATGCACAGTCCAAAATATTGGTAATCAGGATTCTCATAAAGTTGGTTGAGAATCATCACAAAATATAGGAGAAAGTGAAGGCTATGAAAAGTGAAATAAAGGAAAATGTACAGGGAACCAACAGTGACAGGAAGGAAACCAGGACTCAGATCAATGGTTTGGAGTAGAAGGAAGAAATGAACAGTCAACCAGAACAGAATGAAGAAACAAGAATTTTTTAAAAATGAGGAGAGGCTTAGGAACCTCCAAGACAACTTTAAACATTCCAACCTCCAAACCATAGGGGTGCCAGAAGGAGAAGAAGAAGAGCAAGAAATCAAAAACTTATTTGAAAACATAATGAAGGAGAACTTCCCCAGTCTGGCAAAGGAAATGGACTTCTAGGAAGTCCAGGAAGCTCAGAGAGTTCCAACCAAGTTGGACCCAAGGAAGCACACACCAAGGCACATCATAATCACATTACCCAAGATTAAAGATAAGGCGAGAATCTTAAAAGCAGCAAGAAAAAAGGAGACAGTTATCTACAAAGGAGTTCCCATAATACTATCAGCTGATTTCTCAAAAGAAACCCTACAGGCAAGAAGGGGCTGGAAAGAAGTATTCCAAGTCATGAAAGGCAAGGACCTACATCTGAGATTACTCTATTCAGCAAAGCTATCATTTAGAATGGAAGGACAGATAAAGTGCTTCCAAGGTGAGGTCAAGTTAGAGAAGTTCATCATCACCAAGTCCTTATTATATGAAATGTTAAAGGGACTTATCTAAGAAAAAAAAGATAAAACTATGAACAGTAAAATGATAACAAATTCACAACTATCAACAAATGAACCTAAAAACAAGAACAAAAACCTAAAACAAACTAAGTAAATAACTAGAAGAGGAACATAATCACAGAGGTGGACATCACGTGGAAGGTTATCAGTGCGGAGGGGTATGGAGGAGAATGGGGGAAAAGGCACAGAGAATAAGATGCATAAATTGTAGGCACAAAATAGACAGGGGGAAGTTAAGAATAGTATATGAAATGGAGAATCTGAAGAACTTATATGTATGACCCATGGACATGAAGTAAGCGGGGAGGATGCTGGTGGGAGAAGGTGTGCAGGGTGGAGGGGAGTAAAGGGGAGAAAAAATGGGACAACTCTAATAGTATAATAAATAAAATATACTTAAAAAAAGAAATTGGACAGTGCCCTTGGCAGTTCTGGGATCTCTCTCTTGCTTCAACAGGGTTTGGACGGAACAGACCTAGGGATACCCCCCCTTTCCAACTACCCTCCATCTTCTTTTCTAGTCACCATCTTTGAAACCACCTCAGCCTTCCTCAGTCTCCAAGACTAGCTGGCACCATTTTTTTTACCTTAATTCTTCATTGCCGAACAACCATGAGCTCCCAAATTTGCCAGAATTATTCCACGAGGTGGAGGCTGCTGTCAACTGCCTGGCCAACCTGCATCTATTGGCCTCCTACACCTACCTCTCTCTGGGCTTCTATTTTGACTGGGACAGTGTGGCTCTTCAGGGCATGGGCCGCTTCTTCTGAGAGTTGGCTGAGGGGAAGTGTGAGGGCTCTGAGTGTCTCATAAAGCTGAAAACCCAGTGTGGTGGATGCATTCTTCTCTAGGCCATGGCAAAGCCTTCCTAAGATGAATGGGGTAAAACTCAGGATGCCATGGAAGCAGCCTTGACCATAAGAAGAACCTGAACCAGGCCCTTTTAGATCTGCATGCCCTGGCTTCTACCCACAGAGACCCTCATCTCTGTGACTTCCTGGAGAACCATTTCCTGGATGAAGAGGTGAAACTCCTCAAGAAGATGGGCGACCACCTGACTAACATCCACAGGCTAGGTGGTCCCCAGGCTGGGATGTATGAGTACCTCTTTGAAAGGCTCACCTTCAAGCATGACTAGAAAGCCTTTGCAGCCTAGAGGCCCTTGAGGGGCCCCTCTGCATTTCCCTGGTGTCTGGCTTTTGCCTGAGCCTCACCACCCTGGAACCCTCTCCCATGCATGGGACCAAATGGAAACAATAAAGCTTTTTGCAGAAAAAGAAAGAATGAAAGAAAGGAAGGAAGGAAGTGATGAAAAGGAAGGAAAGAAAGGAAGAAGGAAATAAATAAATAAATAAATAAATAAATAAATAAATAAATAAATTGGTGACACATATATACAATGAAATATTACCTGGCCTTGAATAAGAACGAATTCTTACCATTCAATAACTACAGGGTATTGTGCTAAGTGAAATAAATCAGACAGAGAAAGACAAATACCATATGACTGCACCAATATATGGAATCTAAAGAGCAAAATAAATGAACAAACAAAATAGAAACAGATTCACAGATAGAGAATAGACTGATAGTTGACTGAGGGTAGGAAGTTTAGGGGACTGGGTGGTAAAGCTGAATAGATTAAGAAGTACAAATTTGTAGTCACAAAATTGTGATGATGATGTAGAGTATAGCATAGGTAATATAGATAATAATATTGTAATAACTATGTATGGCACTTGGTGGGTATTTGAAATATCAGGGGAAAAACTTTGAAAACTATATGATTTTCTAATCACTGTGTTGTATACCTGAAACTAATAAAAATAATATTGATTGAAAAGTAAAATTAAAAAGCAAACACCAAGAAAAATTTGTTTGAAGGCATAGAAAAATGTGCATTGCATGTTACCTTTGTGTGACAAATGCATAGAGCACCTCTCAAAGAAAACATGTATGTAAAAACTAGCAACTGAATTCTACTTAATTCTACCATTAACAGAAAAGGAGCTTGAGATGAAATTAAGTTCTGAGTAAATTAACAAAGTTAAAGTATCATACCACTACAGAAAAGGAAAACAATAAATTACCATTTTTTACTTATTTTAAATCATTTTAATGTAAAATTTTTAACAAAAGTTACCTTTTTATTAGAATTATGAAGGTAAAAATATATTTTATGTTGTTCATGTAGCTTCATACAGAATGGAGTCAAAAGTTTTGAAGATGATACTAAGAATTCATCTAAAGGAAATTGTTTAACATGTATATAAAGATTTAAGTGTAAGGATGATTATCATAATGCAATCTTTAGAAACCTGAAAGTAGACTGGCAATAGAGAACTAAATAACTAGCAATAGAGAAATGGTTAAATAAATGGCATAAATTTGTTACTATCTAGTCATTAACCATGACTCATTCATTCTCATAGAAAGCTGTCCTAAGAAAGCATATTTTGGCTTATATGTAAGACTGAATCTTCTAACAGTGATAGTTATGCAGCAATGGAATAAGCAACCTGGGGCATTCTTACAAGGCCTATCATGTATCACACAACTCTATGGCCAATAGGATAGGGCTAGCCAGAAGAATAAGAACTAAGAAGAACCAGACTGATCACATAGTCTGGGGAATTTTCTAAGCCCCAAAAGTTTATCATAGTAGAGAACATTAGGCAAATACCACAGGTGTAGACTAATAGGGTCTGAGCCATGTTACATAATTTTAAATTGCGTACTAGTAGCCAAATTTGAAAAGTTCAAATGGACAAGTAAAATTAATTTTCATAATATATTTTGTAGAACTCAGTATATCCAGAATATTATCATTTCAAATATATAATTATTAATGAGATATCTTACTATGTCTCCAGGATCTGGTGTGTGTTTCACACTTATAGCACACTCCATATGAGCCACATTTCAAAAGCTCAGTGACCACATGTGGTCTGTGGCTACAGTGTCAGACAGCACTGCTCTAGGGTCTGCGAGCAGCAGCATTTGTAGCATTACTGACCAGTGTTAGTGAGCGTATAGACTATTTTGTTCTTTGCCTCTTTTGTGAGCCTTGCTGGGTGAGGAAGCACTTGGGTGCTTAGATAAAAAAATATACCTGAGCATAGGTACAAAGGCAGACAGCTGCAGAAGTTGGCATCTAAGATAATGCCCCCTGAGTGAGCATGTGGGGAAGGGATTCTTGCCCTGGGGAAGAGGCTGGACTTTACTATCCTTCCCATCACTGAGCCCCTGAACCCTAGTGTGGATTTCAGGTTCCTGAACTGTTTCTGTCTAACAGAAATAATAAACTTTCACTTTGAAGTTATGCCTGGTAAATGTACAACTGAGTGCCATTCCTACCACAGACAGAAAGACAGACCAATAGACACAAATAAAGACAAAGGGTGTCTCATCTAAGCAAAGTTACCAAAATACAACATAATTGTTTTGGTAAGTAGCTTTTATTTTGCTTAAATATAAATAATTCTAGGAATATGTATATATCAGATGCAATATGCTTTTTATGACCTTACAGTTTCCTTGACATTTTTATTTTAATGATAGGGGAATAATTTAAAGTTGCTCAATGAAGAGTTTTGCTGCAACCTCAGAAACATAGCCTGATAGAAGCAAAAATGGGTCCAGGAAAGAGCTGTGAAATTCACTCTGTGATGTGTTTCCTGGGATGGGAGCCAGGAGGTTCACCTTGTGCACCCTGGCTGGTGCTCAGATCATAAGAAGATGCAATTCTGTTGGCAGTGAGGTGGGAAAGTGGCAGACAGTTGTTATGTGAACAGAGGGTATCACGATGATGAGTCACATATCTATGAAGCAATATCTAAATCTTGGCTTGCTTAACAATGGCCTAGGGATCTTCTTTAAAATGCACAGTTCTCATCTCCACCTTCAGAGATTCTAATGCATCAATTCTGGGGCTGGACACAAGGAATCTGGATGTAAGCAGTGTTTTTGAAGATTCTAATGAAGTTGGCCCCTAGAGAAATATTGGTACTTCTAGCAACACTTTAGGCACAAGAATCAAGAGCTGCTCAGTCCTTATCTACTGCATGAGGGCCCCAAGAGGAGCCAGCCTGTGAGGACCTGCCATCTCAAGCAAGAACTGAAGTAAAGCCATGGAGGTGGGAGGTAGAGAAAAGGGCAGGGGAGTTGAGGGCAACAGTTACCTGGGTTGCCAGCACAGAAAATGTGAGGCTCCTAGCAGACTGTTCCCTTTCCCTGCTAGGACTGACAGCCATCACCAATACCAGAGACTTGGCAGTTCTTCCAAGGTAGCTTATTAGTGCTTCCACTCTGAGCTTGTCTGGAGTCTGTATTACCAACACAGAATCTCATAGCTGCTACTTGCAGGATCACAGAGTTAGCTGTAAAAGCAATAATCCTGAAGAAAGTGACAGAGGACATTTTTATTTTAATGATAGGGGAAAAACTGGATTATTTGATGTAAAAGGTTGAAACAAAGGTGTTATAGAGTGAGTTTTGCCTTACTTGGGATAAGTCACCAGAGGGCACCAGAACATCCCTAACCAAAAGAAATTTCTGTTGAACAAAACCCATTAGATTTTGATTATACAAAACACTTGCTCAAAGTCACAGTATCCATCAAAGTACCCTAAAGACAGAAGAGAGTGGACAGGTGGTACCTGAAAAAAATCTTCTGAGGTATGCAATTTAGTTGACATCATCAGTTTTATGTTGAAAATTGATATGACTTTGCACTGAATGGCCTGATACATCCTGGCTTGTTTTAACATAGCAGACAATGTTCTACATCTCTTACATCGGGTAAACAGGATGCCCCAGAGGATAATGTATTGGCCTTGGCACAGACTGGCACTGGCCCATGCATCCCGAATTCCTGCAGGTGGAGCTCTCTGGGGAGCTCAGATGGCCCTACCTGCTGTGACAGCTCCTGGACTTGGAACCCCAGGCTGTCAAGGCTGATGACTTCGGAGAGCCCCCATTCCACTGTCCTCATTTTACACAGGGGAAACTGAGACTCAGAGGGACACCGGACCCTGTTTAGAGTCATAGCTCAGGTTAGTCTGAGATCCAGAAAAAAGTGCAACACAGTGAGATCCAGGTTCAAAGTGGAACACAGGCAGTCTTTTGCTGGAGGTGGGAAGGCAGGTAGGGAGGCGGCTCCAAGCAATACTTTCCTGTACACTTCCTGGGTAGTGCTGCCATCCTCTGTTCAACTAGGAAATTAAACTCAAACTTTTGTAAAGTTAGCTTTTCCATTAAAATATTTTGCTATATTTTTACTGTAATGCTTTTTTTCCTAATGCATTTGCTTGATATTTCCAAGCTCTGTGATCATCATTAGAGAAATATAAAGGGACAAACATGAGTGTGAAATATGTGTGGATCTGGGATATTTTATAATACGCATTTGCTACATAATGACTGACTCACAAAACATATTGTAAATTAAAATAATAGCAAATATTGGAGTGTTTACTATATGCTGTATCCATATTTTATATGGATAAAGTATTTTATGGATAAAGTAACTTATGGATACATATAGTATCCATATTTTATGGGGATTAATTTATTCAATCCTCACTGTAACCCCCCAAAGTAGGTACAATTATAATTCCCATTTTACACATAAAGAAACTGAAGCATGAAGATATTGTGTAATTTTGCCAAAGTTACATAGTAAACAGATGTTGGATTGGGAGCCCAACTCATGGAGTCTGGCCTAGAAGCCTGTGATCTTAACCACAAAGCCAGTGGTTCTCAAAGTATGGCACAAGACCAGCACCATCATTACCTGGAAACTTGATAGAACTGCAAGTTCTTGGACCCCACACCTGACCTTCAGAGTCAGAAATTCTGGGTATGGGAACCAGAAGAGTTTTGACTAGTCCTCCAGGAGGTTCATACACTGGTCAAAGTTTGACAACCATTGATCAAGGCTATACTACCTCCACTTGTTAGAATATTTAAATAAAAGCAGCTCTGGGCCTAGACCTACTCTGGAGATCAGAATGGGAGACATAATTACACTGTCATTTGTTATGCCATGTCGCTGTGGCATATTCAAAAGAAAGTATCCAGAGCTTAAAGAAACATATATCTTGAAATATAATACTTACATAATTAAGATCCTTAAAAAAGTAGCTGTACTTCCCAAACTCATCAAAATCCCTGGTGACTGTCAGGGATTCTCTGTTCATCATAATTGACTCTTGATTGGGATAACAACCTACTTCTGGGAAGAAAAGGCTCAAGGATAGAGGGTGTGGGTGATATTTAAGGATCCACCCATGTGTCCAGACCAGAGGCTCTAAATAAAACACAAAGTGAATCCAAGATGGCGGCAGAGTAGATGGAATTTACACTCACCTCCTCCCAGGTTCAAACTGGAATTACAAGTAAATTATAGGATAATCAACCTGAATAACTAACTGAAGACTAACTGAACAGAAGTCTTATAGGCAAGGATTTACAGAAGAAGCCACACCAACACAAGTAGAGAGGGTCCCTGTACCTACATGCAGTAGTTGAGAATGCAAAGGATTACCTCAGCAGCGAAGGTCTCCCCTGAGGAGCATGGAGTTCATGCAGGGCTCCCCAGCCCAGCACACCAGAGCTGGAAAGATGTGTCCATATAACATCTGCTGATTAGCAGGTATTCTGTCAGACAGGGAGAGATGGTAGTCTGCTGGAAACTCAGGCACCCTCTTAAAGGGCCAGTGCACAAATTCTTGTTTGCAGCCACTTACCCTGGGCTGTGGCAGAGGGAAGGCAGATCTGAGTGGACTGAAATTGTGGAAGAACAAACTGGGTTGTGTGGCTCAGGGGAGAGAGCTGAAGGGAGAGCCTCAGGGGCCCTGCACTAGGTCCTTCTCTCATGCTGCCAGCAGATGCCATCATTCCTGGGTTGAGCACTACCCTCCAAACAACATCAGCCTGGGACAATGCACTAACTTCACCCTCTCAATGTCCTGTCACCCCACCGTGCCAAGCTCATGCCCTGTAGAAGAATCAGCTGCTGGACCTGTGGTGTAAACCTTCTTGAAGGGCTCTTCAGGGCAAACTCAAGGGGGTGTCAAAGACCAAGCTGTTTGGCTCTCATAATGATATATCACCTCACGCCTGTCAGAACAGTTGTCATCAATAAATCAACAGATACATGTGGGTGAGGATGTGGAAAAAAGGGAGCCCTTGTGCATTCGTGCAGATTGGGGCAGCCACCATGAAAAACAGCACTGAGAATCCTCAAAAACTTAAAAATGGAACTGCCTTATGACCCAGTGATTCTATTTCTGGGAATATATCCAAAGGATCTCAAAACATAATTTGAAAGAATACATGCACCCTTATGTTCATTGAAGTGTTATTTACAATAGCCAAGCTATGGAAGCAATCCAAATGTCCATCAATAGACACATGGATAAAAAAAAAGGTATACAATGGAGTATTACTCAGCCATAAATAAGAATGAAATTTTACCATTTGTTACAGCATGGACAAACCTAGGTTTAAGAAAGAGAAATACCTTATAATCTTACAGTACTTATGAGTGGAGTGGTGAACAAAATAAATGAATAAACAAAATTGAAACAGATTCACAGACACAGAAAACAGTCTGATGGTTGCCTGAGGGGAGTGAGTTTGGGAAACTAGATGAAAAAGGTGAAGGAATTAAAGGAGTACACATTGGCAGTTACAAAATAGTCGTGGAGATATAAAGTACAGCATAAGGAATATAGTCAATAACACTGCAGTAACTATGTATGGTGCCAAGTGGGTGCTGGAAATAACAGGAGGAAAGTATTTTACTATCTAACCACTATGCTATAACCCTGAAACTAATACAAAATAATACTGAACATGAACTGTAATTGAAAAACAAAACCCAAAACAAAAAATAACACACTACATCCAGGGGGCACTTCATTTTTAATTTTAAAAATAAAACACAAAATAAATATCAAAGGGGTAAAATTTCCTGGACAGGGGATTTTTTTCCCTTCAGATTTTGAAAGCCAGTGAAAAAAAATGGTGGAACTTCCCCAGCTATAGGGTGTCCTAATCCTAAGTATGTGGCTTTGGATTGTAGCAATGTAGTTAAACTGGAACCATGTTTCCTGTAATTCCCCTCCCTGCAGTACCTAGTTGGCATGAACTGCAGGAGACATCTAGTATGGAATTTGGAAGGTGGAAGTGAAACAGCTGCCAAATTTCTTCTATGTGGATTGATGCAGGGTGTGAGGCATTGTCATAGATCATCTTCCTCTTGCTCTCATCTGCTGGCCACCTTGTTGGCATGGACAGCCACTGGACTCACTGCCCCTCCAGCTCTCACTGGAGCCTCTGTCATCTGAGTCCTGGGCCAAGTGTGTGTTCGGTTCCATTGTGGCAGGCTCTGGCTTTTCTGATGGGACACCCATTTCTTTAAATTTGGAGGCTTTTTGAAAGACATATGTGGATTGCAATCTGTCCATTGATTCTCTCTTCATGCTTGTGGGTTCCACTTTGTCCTTGCCCCCTCCCCTTCATATCCATCTTCATCTTCACTTCCAGAGTCCCTGCCTTGCAGCCTTCAGGACCAGTCTTACTAGACTCTTTAACCAGCTCCCCAAATGATTTAGTGCCCATCATAAGTCCCCTATTATATAGCACTCCTGGTTCTGGTGGTGGTTTTTTCTCTGATTGAACACTGTCTGATATCTGGAACAGAGATAAGAAATCCCATCTAAGAACAGACAATGGACAGCCAAGAGGGATCCAGGGACTGGACTTGAAGGGAAAAAATATGTTGGTTATCCATAGTATCCTCGCTGAGTAAACCAAGAAGATTGTAAGGGTGATCTAGTTTTCAGGGAAAGAAAGGTCAATCAAAATTTGGTGACCCTGACTTTTTGTGCTATCTTCAAAACAGAGTCACACAAGCACTATCAATTCCATGGTTTGGTGACTTATATTAGGCCAGCCCCACCACTTACCAACTGGGCAACCTTGAGTGAGTTACTTAACTGCTCTTTGCCTCAGTTCACTCACATTATGGGGGGTTTAACTGAGTTAATATATGTAAAACACTATATCCTTGGCACATATAAGCACTATCTAAATTTCTTCTATTTATTTGTAGGAGATATTCATATTTATAGGTGACTTGGGTTTTACCTATGTCCCTTGGAGAGTACCTCCCCACTTCTTTAACTTAGGAATTCCCATTGCCACTCTTGCAAACATTCTCCTCATCTCCCTCACTTAAAACCACACCATTGGCTCTTATGGAGGCATCTTTTGGGCAGAATACCAACTGTTCTCTGGATCTTCTCTGCCCTGACTTTGCTTTATAGAAAGCAATGGTCATATCTAAAATCCAAGGTACAGGCTTCCTATCAAGATGGCAGGGTTGGTAAACACTGTACTAGCATCTCCCCACAGCCATATCAAAATTACAATTAAACAACAGAACTACTGTCATTCAGAAATACCTAAAATCTAGCTGAATGGAAGTTCTACAACTGAGGATATACAGAAGAAGTAACACTGACAGTGGTAGGAGGGGCTGAGACCTGGAACAGGGTGGTACCACATGAAGGTATGGTGGTTAAAAATAAGGAGGCACAGAGACTTCTGGCCAAGATGGAGGCATAGGTAGACACACTGTGCCTCCTTGCACAACCAAAAAAGGGACAACAATTCAAAAACAAAATAACAACCAGAACTGACAGAAAATTGATCTGTATGGAAGCCTGACAACCAAGGAGTTAAAATAGGCACATTCATCCAGACCAGTAGGCGGGGTGGGTCAGGTGGCAGGGCGGAGAGGGGTCGCAGCCCAAAAAGTGGTGGCACTGATGCACAAGATGGAAGCGGGCAGACCCTGGGCAAGCAGGTGGGGGCTGGCAGACCCCAGGCATGGGGTGGCTACAGGCAGACCCAGAGAGGCGGTGACTGTGAGGTGAGGCACAGCATGCAATGTGGTTGGCTGACCAGGTGGTCCCACGTTCACATGCAGATAAACTAGGCAAAGCTGGGGAGCGAGACAGACTGAGCAACCAAGGGTCCCAGCGCCAGGAAATAAAGCCTCAAGACACCAACTGGGGACACCTGTGGGGATTGAGGCGCAGGGAGAGACTCCCAGCCTCATAGGAGAATTCATTCCAGAGACCCACAGGATTCTAGAATGTACACAAGCCCACCCACATGGGAATCAGCACCGGAAAGGCCCAGTTTGCTTGGGGGAAGCAGCGGAAGGGATTGAAATCCGACAGAGAGCCGATCAAGTGCCATTGTTCCCTCTCTAACCCCGGCCCCACATACAGCATCAGAACCCAGCGACTGCATTGCCCTGCCCTGGTGAATACCTAACGCTCTGCCTCTCATACGTAACAGGTGCATCAAGACAAAAGAAAAAGTGGCTCAAACGGAAGAACAAATCAAAGCTTCAGAGCAAACATGACTCAGCAACCAAGAGATAGCCAACCTATCAGATGCACAGTTCAAAGCATTGGTGATCAGGATGCTCACAAAATTGGTTGAAACTGGTCACAAATTAGATGAAAAAGTGAAGGCTACACTAAGTGAAATGAAGGAAAATGCACAGGGAACCAATAGTGATGGGAAGAAAACTAGGACTCAAATCAATGGAGTGGACCAGAAGGAAGAAAGAAACAACCAAATAGAAAAGAATGAAGAAACAAGAATTCAAAAAAAATGAGGAAAGGGTTAGGCATCTCCAGGACATCTTTAAATGTTCCAACATCCAAATTATAGGGGTACCAGAAGGAGAAGAGGAAGAGCAACAAGTGGTTAACTTATCTGAATAATAAAGGAGAACTTTCCCAATCTGGCAAAGGAAATAGACTTCCAGGAAGTCCAGGAAGCTCAGAGAGTCCCAAAGAAGTTGGACCCAAGGAGGACCACACCAAAGCACATCATAATTACATTACCCAAGATGAAAATGAAGGAGAGAATTATAGAAGCAGCAAGAGATAAGGGGACAGTCACCTACAAAGGAGTTCCCATCAGACTGTCAGCTGATTTCTCAGCAGAAACTTTGCAGGCCAGACAAGAGTGGCACAAAATATTCAAAATGTCAGAATTTCCTTCCTTCTTATGGTTGAATAATATTCTGTTGTTTATTTAACCACAGTTTGTTTATCCATTCATCTACTGATGGACATTTGAGATGCTTCCACTTTTTGGCTATTGCAAATAATGCTATGAACATGGGTGTATAAATAACTCTTTGAGATGCTGGTTTTAGTTATTTTGTGTATATACTGGCTCATATGGCAATTTTACTTTTTGAGGAACCACTATTTTCTATTGTGGTTGCATCATTTTACACTCCCACCAATAGTGCATAGGAGATCCAATTTCTCCACATCCTTACCAACATGTTTTTTGCTGTTATATATTTTTTAACAGTAGTCATCCTTATAAGTATGAGCTAATATCTCATTGTGGTTTTGATGTGCATTTCCCTAATAATTAGTGATGTTGAGCATCTTTCATATATCTGTGAACATACATATATTTGTATGTCTTATTTTTTTGCTTCAGCTTACTTTTATTTCATATCTTAAAAAATATAAAAACAAAAAATATGTTTGTTTTAGCATTGTTTAAAAATATCCATCAATATAGGAATGAATAAATTTAATGTTTAAATTTAAACAAATACCATATAGTAATTAAAATTAACAAACTAGGTCAATATTTTGAGGGGCAAAAGGCACATTGCAAGTGAAAAGAGCAATATAATATTTACATTTTAAAACCCAACAAACCCAGATTGTATGTCTTCTTTAGAGAAATGTCTATCCAAGTCCCTTGAAAATTTTTAAATCAGGTTGTTTTTTTTGTTGTTGAATTGTCCTTGTGATTCTTAATTGTGTTTCTCCAAGTAATTTAGAGAGAAATTTGGAGGAATGGGTTGTGTTAATTAGCTTAGGCTAGGTCACATATTCCTCTGGAGGAGCCCAGGGGTGGATTCAGGCCTTCTTGAAGCATAAGGTGGGGGCTGCTGCTCCGAGTAGGGGAATGGTGGTTTCCCAAAGCACAATTGGGATAGTATTTCTACAAAATAGAGCAAGGTGAAAACAACAAAAAATATCTAAACATACGCATATAGATGGCCAACATACACATATACCCCACATATGTGTACACATATACACATAGACCCCAAAACAACAAAATGCCTACTGTGCTTGGCAAAAGAAAGACAGATACATCAAAACTAGAGCATAGTGAATGATGAGAGCAATGATCCCTCTTGTCTCCTTCATGTAAGTCACATATAAGTTCAAGTCATTTTTTTTTTCATATGTTGTTCTCATTTACTATGTAGATTTGATGTGTACTTTTTAATGTAATGGGCTGAAAAGAATAAGATATTTGGGAATTTAAAAAAACAACTTGAGCATAGGTAGACTCAATCAAATTTTCCTTTTCATAAAGTAAATATTTTAATCTCTCTTCTCTTATTCATAACACCACTTTAAGAGAGATATTTTGGTCTATCTAGTGCCTGCTTTATTTATTTATTTTCAATATAATAAATTCTCACAAAAACTCTAGATAGCAGCAGAGAATTTCATATTTATCCCACTTTTGAAAAGTATGTACTAAAAAACAAAAGTGTGTACTTGAAATAATTTCACTAAATGTTATTCAAGTAAATAAGCTTAAGTTAAGTTTTGTTGTTTTTCCAAACCATAGGTCTTCAGAAATTTTGAACTTTCTACAAGAACTTAGGTGTTATTTTTCCTCTCAGTTTCTTAAAAAAAAAAAACAAAAAAACTTAAGAACTTTTATTTTTAGAATGTTTGTTTTTCTGGCTTTTTGAATGACAGGATTTTCATCTTCTACAGAAACCCAAGAGCTCTTAGTATAGCATGATAGTTTCTTACCATTCCACATTTCTTCTCAAGTTTGTTTTTCTTCTGACTACAAGCTTCTGAATGACCAATTAGCATCATAACAGACAGATTTTAAGCCCATCACACTTCTCCTGCTCCCAGCACTGTCTCCTCCACAGTTTCTTTAAGCCCAGAGACAGAAACCCTTCCAGATATCTTTTCCAAAACAAACTGATTTCTTGTTTTAGATCCAAAGAATATTTGGAAAAGTACTTTCTGAACTTAAGTGATTACTTAGTGTACTTTAAAGTACACACATTTAATCACCCTAATCATTAAACCTCAAAAAGCCCTACTATTCCTTTTCCATAATTAACTTTTTATTTTCCACTCAGCAGAGATCAGAAATGCCAAAAAACCCCAAACCCAACTCATTTAAATTAGTCTATTTCCATTCCTAATCAACAATTAGATAAATATTAAATAAAGGAAACCCAGTTGTGGGCGTAAGAAATCTCCAAACCTGTAGAGAATTTTTATGAGTTTATTTCACATGCATGCCTGCCCATGTTCTCTCTCTCTCTGGAGCACACCACACCTTTCTCCCTCTTCTTCCCTCAAGGTGCTTAACTTTACTCTCTCTGCTAAACTCCAAGGGCTCTTCTTTTACCTCTGTAACTTGTTTCCTGAGCCCAGACACCTCAGCAGGGTCACTTTCTACCTCTGTGACTTTCTAAATAAACTTTCACTTGTATTTGGGGAAACAGGAGAATTTATTTCAGCAAAACTGATGACAATTGCCAGAAGCAAGATATCAAATGCTCCAGAGAATGACAGTCCTGAAGTTTCTTTTATGTATTTGACATTAAGGAGGGAATGTAAGAAGATTACATGAAGATGGAAGAAAGCAAGGCTGGGATTGGATTACAGGATAGTTAATGGAATTATGTGCTCTCTTGTGGGTAGTTATTTCAAAGGTGTGTGAACCTAGATGCACAAGAACAGTGGACAGGGCAAAGATACACCTTTTACTAAAGAAGTTACCTGCCTGGGGTGATTACCTAACATGAACTGCTCAGTTAAGACTTTATAATCAGATCACCCTGTGAGGTTACTTTCTGTAGAATCCCTTTATTGTCTACACAGTGATGGCCTCTCTGCATCTTTCTCTTCATGTGAGTTTAAAGAAGGAAAATACAGGACAGTGTGTCAGGGAGGTACTGAAGGATGCAGGGAAGACGAATGGGCATTCAGAGCTGGAGGTAGGGCATGGAGTCCTTATCTAGCTATGTAACCACAGCTAAGTCACTTATACTTTCTGGGGGTTAGAAGATGATATTAAAGAACATTTCTTCAGAATTTAATACAAAAAGTCATAATTCTTCCAAAAGTGACAATGAGTTTTCCTTACAGAACCACCAAAACTTTGTAATCTCATAAATTCAGATTTTCTGGATAGAAGTAATTTGTATATATTTTCTAACATAATGATAAAACCTGTCCTTTCAGTTGGACACTTATATTTTAGTCAAGTGAAGAGGGTAAGAGGGCATATTCCCATTAAACCTACTCTTTTCACCCAACATAAGGTAAACTAGGGGCCATTTAAAAGTGTCGTGCAGACAAACTATGGAAGACAAACTTTAGGAAAGGGAGAGAAAAGCAGATTAATTATTCCTTTAAAAACAACTGATCTGACTTTGTATTGGGAGGGCATGGGAAGATCATTTGAGGCTCTTAAGTGATGCTGGCTATTTTCCTAGAAAATCCCATACCCAAAGTAAACAGTAATTATATCTTGGAACCCACATTTGCCCACATTCTATGTCTGCAAAATAGGATTCAATGTGGAAGAATTTTGAAATAAAGCAGAAAAATAATGGGACAAAATAGTCCCTAAAACCTGTTTTCAAAATCAACTGATGAAAATGAATTTCTAAAATTCCATTTAGCAACTCTGGATGCTCTCATTACAAACCAGAGGAATTGTTTTGTTAAATGACCTTCATGTCTGAAGGCTTTGCTGCTAGGACTTCTAATTTGAAAATATTTCACAAGTTATATTCATTATTTTATAAGGCAAGTGATATCTCCAATTTTCTCTATCTTGTTACTTAGCCTAGCGACTACAGTTAATCAACACTTTAGCCCTTCAAAAATAAAAGTAAAATGATTTAACCACCAGGAAATGTCTTAGGGGGAATTCTTATTAGAGAATACTTTTTCATTCTCTTCAATGTTTATTACATACATCTGGACATGTAATAATGAACTAAAACAAAGGCACTGATCTCCTGAGGCTGGATTCTAAGGAGGGGAGACCTATAATAAATAGATATATAACATCAGCTGGAGATAAGTGCTGAAAAGAAAAACAAAGCATCATAAGGATGCAAAGAGCAGGCATGTGGGAGGCATGTGTTCCATTTAAGAAGGGTGGTTTAGGAATATCACTCTGATAAGTTGACATTTGGGCAGAGACCTGAATAAAGTTGGGGAATGAAACATGGAATTATCTATGTCACAGGTGGGCACAGGTAAGCAGGTTCTTGGTGATCAAGGGCAAAGAATTGAACTGAACACATACAAAGTTTATAGCATAGAGAGAGAGATTTATTAAGTGATAGTACACTCCACAGAATATGGGAGCAGGCCAATTCTGAGCAGAGATTGACCTCAGGGGCTGGAGGGATTCTGTTCTTATAGGACAGATACTTCCTGGCTAGTTTTGGCGGGCTTTCATTGTGCATGTACAAGTAGTTGTATTACTTTAAAGCTACTGCTCATGTGGTCTCCCATGATTTTCCTTGATTGGCCACTGGAGAAGGGGGTTGCACGATGTTAATTTATTATAATGCTATTATAATGAAGCAGGAGTCATGTAGCATCTTCTGCATAGATGCATTCAGGAATCACCATGATTCAGCACTTTTTCAGAAAGCAGGAACAGCCAGTCAGAGAACAGGGTCTCTGTCCTGTGTGGATGTACCATGGCCCTGGGACACCTCTGGATTTCCCTTCTTCCCGACTATCTCTTGCTTCATCTAGAGCAGTAGTTTGCAAACTTTTTCTGAAAAGGACTAGATATAAATATTTTTGGCTTTGCAGGCCACACAATCTCTGTTGCAACTATTCAACTTTGCCCTTGGGGCAAGAAAGCAGCCACAGACAACCTAAGTGAATGGGTAAATCTGTGTTCCACTAATTCTTTAATTATATACAGTGAAATTTGAATTTCATGTACTTTATACGTGTCACAAAATATTACTTTTGTTTTTTTCCTAAGCATTTTAAAATTCAAAATACATCCTTAGCTCAGAAGCAGTACACAAATAGGCCATGGGCTATGTTTGCTGACCCCTGATCTTTGACCACTGACCTCAAGTAAACACTACAGGAGAGGGAATAATTAGACCCAGAACCAGGAGTGTGCATGCTTTGATAGAAATCAAAGGAAAGGTCTATCTAGTGGTATAAATTAGTCATCGTGGAAGACAGCCCCCTACACTCATTTGATGCGGACACTGGCCCACAGTGTCCGTGGTGTTACAGATGAGATAAATTCACATGGACTACCGAGTCCTGTTGAGGAAAAGGGACAGCACGGCTACTTTCGCAAGGGGAAAGCACCTCAGAGCAGCCTAGCCACTCTCTCAAGAGGAGAGCACCCGACCCTTGCCTTGACAAGCTTTTATGGGCTTTCTGATAGCATACATCAAAAAAGTTTTTCATTCATTATACTTGGGTTTGCTTTAGGTAATTATTTTTTACAGATAGCAACAGAAGGGATGTTACTGATTAGTTCTTACAGATTAACAAGGAAAAAATGTTGCAAATGCAAGGGAACAATAAGAGTAACCGGTCTGGTTACACTTCAGTCCTTAGGAGAATTAGCACAGACTTCAGGATGTTACTTTAAAGATATGCAGCAAGCACTTGCTGCCTGAACTCCGGGTGAGAGAGTTTTAGCAAGAGCAAGTCACAAAGCAGCCTAGGTATAATGTAGGCCTGATTTCCCACAGGAGAACTTCAGGGGCGTGGTCCTGCATGCCAACTCACCCCCCACTGGTTTTCCACATGGATGCTGAGCTACATTTCCACATCTTGCAAAGTGGTTCC
Organism: Trachops cirrhosus; assembly: GCA_028533065.1. Taxonomy (NCBI): domain Eukaryota; kingdom Metazoa; phylum Chordata; class Mammalia; order Chiroptera; family Phyllostomidae; genus Trachops; species Trachops cirrhosus. The sequence goes on along the minus strand of CM052549.1, from coordinate 47,984,195 downwards.
GTACACTCAGTCCAAATTATTTTTACCTGGTTATGTCAACCTTCTAACTTTAAGTATCTTAAGAACAAATCTGTTCTATATTGGACTCACTTTAGAAGACAGACCCCACATTTCAGAGGGCTGGATGGATTTTGGAGAAAATCCTACTTCTTAGAGGAAGTAGGTTTTGAACTGGTTTTGTAACAGAGTGAAATGCTCAGTTTCTCCAACTCCCTTATTCCAGTCTGCATTGTCTTCAGACTAATGGTCTTCAGACTAATCACCCCTGCTATGGGTTTGAGTTTTTAAAAGAACAACCCTTGCTAGAAAGTGCCTTTCCCAAGGAGGAGGGGGAAATCTGTACAAAAATAATGATAGTTTGTCAAAAATTTGTGGGGGCCTCTCAAGACTGGACTCAGATCAGCCAGGGTAAAGGACTAGGAACAAAGAGATTTAGAGATTTTGAGGTCTTCCTCAGATCCCTGCTGATGCCAGATATCTGCAATTTTCAATCACCTCTTGCCTCTCCCATTTTCACTTCTCTTGACATAAAAGAAGCCTAAATGTTGTACTTCCTTAAGATGACTTTAAGGAACCACAAATGGCACCTTCTCAGTAAATAAACCTTTCCTTACTCCAGAGTCTGACATTTTGAGTTTTGGCCTTTGAAGTGTCAGTCACAGACTTTTGGACCAATAACAGTTTGATTTTGAAAAAAGGATGCAGTTCCAACAGACAGACATGAAGGTAGAAAGAATATTCTGGTTAGAAGAATAACATGAACAAAGTCCTAAAAGTAGGATAGTAGTGTGTTGTGGATTACAGGTCCTTATGATCCTGCTCCAAGTAGTGTGTGCATGTGTGTGTGTAAGTCTCTAAACAAATTCTAGCCTGCATCAGGGTCACCTGGAGGGCTTGTTGAAACCAATTACTTACCCGACCACAAGGATTTCTGATTCTAGAAGTCTGGGGAGGGGCCATAGATAGGCATTCCTCGTAAGTTCCCAGGTGATGCTGATGCTGCTGTTCCTACTAATCCACTTGGAAATTTTATCCATTTTAACCATTGCCCCCAGGGTTGTCTGCTCCACAAGAAGGGTGGGGTCTAGCAATCTTCTAAGGCCTGACCTTAACAATGGGGTAGTCGCTGAGACCAGCTATAAAATAAAATGGTGCCAGGCCCATGGTCAACTTTCTTATGCATGAATTTCCTTCCTCTCCTGTCTTCTTTCCTACAATTATGCAGGAGGGTTCAAAATTTGTAAACATTATTTCATGTTGTGCTTCTGCTTCCAGATTTTTAAAAAATGCCATAGAACATGTTTTGTCATCAACAAAAAATGAAGCAATACTTCCAGCCAACATGGAGGCATAGGTAGACACACTGTGCCTTCTCGCACAACCAAAATTAAAGACAACAAAATTTAGAAACAAAAAACAACCAGAACAGACAGAAAATTGAACAGTACCGAAGTCCCAACAACCATTCATCCAGATGTGTAAGAGGGGAGGAGTTGGCAGCCTGAGGAGAGGGGTCGTGGCAGGAGAAAGCAGTGGCTGGCAGACCCGGGTGTGCAGGGTGGAGGCGGCGGCTAGCAGACCCTGGTGGCAGACCCCTGGCAAGGGCAAGGGCATGGGGAGGCAACAAGCAGACCCAGTGAGGTGCAAAAGGCAGCTGGCTGTCCGCCGTCACACATTCGCGTGCAGATAAACTAGGTGAAAACTGGCAGCAAGGCAAACTGTGTAACCCAGGGCCCCAGCACCTGGAAATAAAGCCTAAAAGCACTGATTGAAAACACTTGTGGAGGTTGAGGTGCCAGGAGAGACTCCCAGCCTCACAGGAGAGTTTGTTGGAGAGACCCACAGGGTTCTAGAATATACACAAGCCCACCCACCCGGGAACCAGCACCAGAAGGGCCCAATTAGCTTATGGGAAGCATCACAACCCAGCAACCGGGTTGCCTCATCCTGGTGAACACCTAACACTCCGTCCCTCACTATGTAACAGGAACAACCAGACCAAAAAAAAAATGGCTCAAATGGAAGAACAAATTAAAGCCCCAAAGTCAATACTTTTAAGCAACCAAGAGATAGCCAACCTATCAGATGCACAGTTCAAAGCACGGGTGGTTAGGATGTTCACAGAATTGGTTGATTTTGGTCACAAATTAGACAAAAAAATGAAGGCTACACTAAGTGAAATGAAGAAAAATGCACAGGAAACCAATAGTGATGGAAAGAAAACTGGGTCTCAAATCAATGGAGTGAACCAGAAGGGAGAAAAAAAACATATAATCAGAAAAGAATGAAGAAACAAGAATTCAAAAAAAATGAAGAGAGGCTTAGGAACCTCCAGGACATCTTGAAACATTGCAACATCTGAATTATAGGGGTACCAGAAGGAGAAGAGTAGGAAAGATATTTGAACAAATAATAAAGGAGAACTTTCCCAATCTGGCAAAGGAAATAGACTTCCAGGAAGTCCAGGAAGCTCAGAGAGTCCCAAAGAAGTTGGACCCAAGGAGAACCACACCAAGGGATATCATAATTACATTACCCAAGATGAAAATGAAGGAGAGAATTATAGAAGCAGCAAGAGATAAGGGGACAATCACCTACAAAGGAGTTCCCATAAGACTATCAGCTGATTTCTCAAAAGAGACCTTGCAGGCAAGAAGGAGCTGGAAAGAA